>CM033644.1:15171832-15700260 GCA_019512145.1 Engystomops pustulosus
CCCCCCTCATCCTCATAGACTGTAAGCTCTTGTGTCACCTCCTCATCCTCATAGACTGTAAGCTCTTGTGTCACCCCCTCATCCTCATAGACTGTAAGCTCTTGTGATCAGGACCCTCATCCTCATAGACTGTAAGCTCTTGTGTCACCTCCTCATCCTCATAGACTGTAAGCTCTTGTGTCCCCTCATCCTCATAGACTGTAAGCTCTTGTGATCAGGGTCCTCACTCCTATCGCTCCATATGACTGTTTGTCCTCTATAATGTAATATTATATTTGTATATGTCCCCCATGAACTGTAAAGCTACGGAATATGATGGCGCTTTACAAATAAAGATTATTATTATTGTGTCCCCCTGCTCGTTACTTTTAGTTTAGACAATGCCTAGAGTATATATGACTATTCTGTGATTAGTTGATGCAATATACACTTCTGCAGTGAGCTATTGTAGAACTGCTGCAGTGATACCAGCAGATTGTTGGCCACAGAAGAACTCCACTTTTTTATCCGGTGACAATGGCTCAGATTTCTCTAAATCTTATCTGGCGCCCCCGCTCGCTCGGGAAGTGTGCACCAATATTTTTTAGGTACATGAACATACAGCAGCACATAGGGGCAGATTTACTTACCCGGTGCATTCGCGATCCAGCGGCGCGTTCTCTGCGCTGGATTCGGGTCCGGCCGGGATTTATTAAGGCAGTTCCTCCGACGTCCACCAGGTGGCGCTGCTGCGCTGAAGCTCACTGGAACGCACTGGAATACACCGAGCCAGGCTGAGTGAAGGTAAGTGCAAGCGGTTTTTCTGAATCCGTCGGGTTTTCGTTCGGCCACGCCACCTGCCTTCTCCAGGTATATAGCCAACACCCCCAGTATAGTAACCAGACAGGGCCCCAAGTAGGATATAGCCAAACCCCAGTAGTATATAGCCAGACAGGCCCAATAGTATATAGCCAGATAGCTTCCCAAGTCTATACTTTAAGGGCTTCCGACTTACCCGACGCCTGTCCCCATGTGACCTTTGCGAAGGCTCTTTGGATGTTTGACTGTTACTCCCTATACTGCCAATACAGCTACAGCTCTGTAAGGTGGTCTGGTAATGAAGCTTTAATTCCGATTGGTTCTATTAACGCACAAAACTTGTCGAAATAAATCCACTTGCATCGGGACCACAAAAATTCTTCTTTTATCTGGATCGACAATATATAACAACTATACAGTTCTGACCGATTCAAACAACTTCAATTACAAGTACAAAGATCCCAAGGCACCTATCTTTACCTGAACCCGGGCCACAAAAGACAATCTCATTAAACTGGAGCTGAATCCAGAGTCAGAAGAAGCACAGGTGTCGTGGTGTAACTTACAGCTGTCTCCCCGTGACCCACCCGATCATGGTGCATGGTGTTTTATAACCTTTCATTCTGTGATCAACACACACAGGCACATGTGCCGTGCCAATTTTATGTGTGGCTTCTCTGTGGGCTCCAAATACATGACTACTTTACTTTGTTGGTTCTGGGCTATCACACGATAAATTTTGTAGGTTTTATAATTTTTCATTGGCAAAAATAAACAACTTCCTTGTACCCACAATTAAAAATATCTTAATTTTGCCCATCTCTGGCTCCAATAACCTTTTTCATACTTCTGGTGTATTTTGGAGGCGATTTGATGTTTTTCAAAATGCTGATCTTTTGAGGACTTTTTTATAGAACATTTTTAAGATTTAGGAACTTTGGTCGCTATTTATTTTCCGTTATTATTTATATTTCATTATATTTTGATCGGGAACATTTTGGGACTGTGGCGGATAAGCTGACAAATCTTCATGGATTTTTTATTGTTATTTATATAGTTATACCCAGTTCTAGGGAAGGGGTGGTAATTTGAATTTTAAATAACGATTTTTTTTGAATTTCATTTTTTTTAACACAACTTTTTAAAAAAAAAAAATTTTTTCAAAATGGTTATGAACCTCCTAGGGTGTTACTTTTAACCCTAGGTTTGTCTAATTGATCCCAGCTTACTACCATACTACAGTAATATTGGCAGTATAATGGTGGATTTTCACAATCCTCTATTACAAGTGCGCATGTATTAGATTGCCTAGAATTCAGACAGCCTTGGGCACTTTGCATGACAATCTTAGCCAAATAGGGCAACCGGGGTCCCCACGTGCAGAACAGTGGCCTTATAATTGAGGGTTAAAGACACGCCATATGATAGCAACCTCTGGGGGTCTTTACTAAGCGCTTCCGATTGGTTTTTTCACCCAATGTGTGCGCGCCGATTTATTTTCACTGTAAGATTCACGGAGATTTTGGCACACCAGCATGATGGAGAGTGATTTTGGGGGCCCATCGGCGCCCGGCATTGCAGCTGACGAAAAAAATCGTGGGGGGTTGTCCCGAGTCCGAACGAAAAACCTGAACGGTCATGGTCGCAAACAAAAAAACGGCCCCGGCATTTTAAAAAAAAAAAAAATTTCGGGCAAGAACTTTCATTTACCTCACCAGGAATAGGCGGTGAACTTCAGTGCATTCCAGCGGGCCTCGGGAAACTTACATAGCGCTAGCAGCGGACATTCTGGTGAACGGCGGATGAGGACTACCTTTAGGTGAATCGCCGACGGAAACGCGGCCGCTGAATCGCGAAGACGAAATGTGGTCCGGGGTAAGTAAGTAAATTCTGCCCATGTGTTAAAGGAGCTCTCAGCCCGCGAGCCCTCTTCCAAACACACCCACACCGCGACTTGTGTGGGTCTGTAATAAAGTAAACCGTTGTGTAAAGGGGGTTTTTGCTAGTTAAAGTGTCAAAAAAAGTTGTAATTCCAAAATAAGCAGGCACATTTGAGCCCCAAAGCATTAAGAAGCTGCATGTCCTTAAAGGTTTAGAGTTGATTGTAGTAAAGATTGTTTGTGAGGACCTATCTTTTTTTTCTTTCTTTGGTGGTATTTTACTCTATTATGATTGTGCACTTCTTGTCTTCACCAATTAATGGGTCTTTTGGTGCAGCAGAGAATCCTGCTATGAAATGAGCCCCCTCTAATGCCCTCACTCTAGTAGGTATTGTGTGTGGAATACAACAATATAATTCTTGCTTATAACTCATTGCAGAAAAACATGTCACATTGTGTTATGTCGATCTTTTTCAGATACGGACAATCGGGCTGGTCTCTACTGCTATCTCTCTTGGTAAAAGTAAACCACTGTTTTAAAAATTTAGATCCTTGTCGTTGGAAACAAGTAAAAACTCTTGAAACAAAAAGTATTCTAGTAGAAAATGGTGGCCAGGATGTGAAGTGGGCAGGAAGTAAGTTTAATTTCTAGACTGTAAATACCAATTGGTTGATGTATGGAATTATGGTCAGTATTATGATCCCTTCTACACCTTTCTATTCTGACCTTCAGTCAATTATCTACAATAAATTTATTAATATAGGGGCTGTCATAGCATAAGTCTCCTGCAACGTGGCCTTAATTGGCAAAAGGGAGAGTGCTTAACTTTCCCGGAACCCCTAGTCAAAAAGCCTCTCCACTAGGAACTACACTAATACTGATAGAATGCAACCCCATCGAAAAAGCCGTCCTGTCTACAGTGGTGGACTCAGTTCGCTGTCTGAAAAGATATACTGGGGGTTATTTATCATCGCGTGGAGGGGGCTCGTGATGCTCCGCCAACTGCTCTTGCCATAGCCCGATACATCAAAGGCTGCCAACCTCTTGATGGTTCGTCAGGGTACCTGCCCGAGAGTTAAGCACATGTGAAAAGTAGTCAACTGGCTGGAATGGTTGGCTGAGTGGGGAAATATTGAACGTGTAGCAATACTAGCAATTTGGCGATTATTTCGGGCTCTTCTACTACGCCACCTGACGTTTGGATGCAGATTGGCCATGATAAATTATTCCCCCACTGCTTTGGGGTGTTTGAATCCCCCGCATCATTTCCTATAGAATCTTCCTGAATGGTTTTCCTCTTTTGATGGTAAGGGAAGCTGCCTTACACGTAGTACAGAGGGTAGTGTCGGTTTTTTCCAATCATAATCCTTGTGAAAACTGCATATTTATTTATACCAGAAATTACTAGTGTGGAACGTCAATGGGAGCCTACAAGGCGCCCCTAAATTGCGATCTCTTTGTAGGAAACTCTTTATATTCTGACACAATTATGCTCATCCATGTAGTGGGATGTGTAAAGTGGGGAAGCATATATTGGATTTTGTCAAACTTTAGTGATTGACCAGATGCGCAAGGGCTGTGTCCCCTGGCGCAGAGTCGTGTGTACGGACAAATTTATTCTAAACCCGAGCCAGAGAAAAAATAAATTTTGGCACCCACACCCTTCATTTCTCCCAGGAAAATATAACTCATCACCTTCAAGTCTGTATTTTCCTTTTTTTTTGTTGTATGACCCTCTGGGGATGCAGTATTGGGTTGAGCCAGGCCCACTGGAGGATCTGTCTGGTACTCTCCGGGTGGGGCCAGTCCAAGCACTGGTGTGCAGGCGGTACTAAAAATGGCAACTCAACAAACGGCCCTAACACATTTATTTATATGATGGGCCACGCCGAGTAGTGTACTGGCCGACTGGAACAGGTCATGCTGAGAATAGGATCAGATTCAAAAATCATTTTGGCTTGTAATAGACTTTGGCAGGGGATTTTGCAAAACTCTGTACAATTCTGTTCAATGCTTTTTAAGATATATTTAGGAACCGGCTCACAAATTCCTGGTTTAAAGTTAAAATTTTGCAAGGGTAGAATTATCATGACATGGAAAAGTAATTCTGACTGCTTGTCGACGGGCTTTTTTTGTCGCCGGTTATCCAACTAAAAATCTCTTGGAATAGAAAGGTGGGAACGGTGGTGTTGAGATAAATTTCTGGTGTGTGGACACACGAACCCTAGAGTCCAGTACAAGGGAAATTCTCTGTTTGGGTGCAATCTCCTTGGTTCCTGTTGTCCCAGGTGTTGAATCTCACAACCACCAGTGTCCTAAGATACTTCTGGCCCAACCAGCAGTATTCTACGTGCCCTACTGCTAGGATGGGAGCAGTAGCAGAGTATTAGGGGTTTTTTTAATCTTCTACTGCCTTATGGGGCTCCATCTTCTTTAATGAGATCTTATTATAAGGTGATTGAAGTTTCATTTTTGTCTGAAATCAATGGTTGTTTTGGATTCAAAAAAAAATAGTGTACCCGTGTGGGGGTTGGTGGGTGTGGGGGCCAGCGGAAACGGGTCCTCCTAACCAAGGGATGCTATAGCCCACTTGTATGTTCCCCTACTGGTTTGCATTAGTCATTCAGGTGAATTATGTATGTGATTTCGATACTAAGATTAGATACCATGAAAAATGTCACTATGTCTCCCTCCCATGACTGGGCGCGGTTATTTTCTTTAGTTTCTTGTCGGTCGCACTTATTTTTCTTGACATAACCCGCAAAATATGGGGCGTATATATAAATTTTATGGGTTAGTAATAATTACACAGATGGGTAGGATTATATTATGTGGAAAGGGTAGTTGATTAAACCAGGATACTCTTCATCGTGGTATCTAGTTTTTAAGAAAGATAACAAAAAAAAACTTTGATTATTTAGATGTGTATTAAAGGGGGAATGCGTGCCATTCCGTCTGCCAGGACCGCCTCTAACCAAAGTGCCACGGATACATCGGTGAGGCCTGCGGTATCTGGTATTGTCAGCAACATCTTAACCCTTGATTTGACCACATAGAGGCCATTTAATCAAGACCAAAGCACACGCTACTCCTTCTGGTGCCTGGGCATTGTCCCTATGTTTTACACTTAGGCCATCATTCTTAGACAAAATGACATATTCCCTTTTATCTATTTCTTTCCAAGGTTGTAATATGAGCTGGTGTGCCAGTGTGGAGGAAGGCTGGGCATCCAACCCAACTGTGACCCGGGTTGACAAACAGGTAAGTACAAAATACTTAAACTAATTGAAAACATACATATGAACAAGGCACCCCAATAAAACAGTAGGGACTATTACAGTCTTCTAAACTGCAATCATAGAGCAACCTCTCATCAGGTCGGCCCAGGTTTTCAGTAGTCACTAAGTGGCAGCTAGCCGCAGTGGCCCAATTTTGCAGTGAACCATGTGGCGCCTTTTTAAAATATTAGAATTAAAAACAGTCTTCTGTTCCACTAAAAAAATATTCCATGTTATTCATCCCAAACACTCCTAATGGTTATTTTAGATAGTAAGCTACCTTTCTTAGAGGATGCAAACACCATAACTCGTGGACCGAAGCTTTGATTGCTTCGTTCGACGCATTAGCTTACTCATAAACATGTCTCGTTGCTGCGGAACGAATCTTCGCTCCGCTCGAGAAAAAGTGGCAGCTCCCGCCGTTTTTGCCTTTTTTGGCTATGAGCCAGAAAACAGTAGCCAATCACAAGCCACAAGGAGACTCTGCACTCCACCACATGCATGGACGGTGGTACCCCTTACACTTCGATAGCAGTGGGTTGGCTGGCCAGAATTCGTGATACCTCTGGGATAGACTAGCCGCTGACTGCGGCTGCTGCGTATCATTCTGGCGTCTGGATGCCGGCTGAGAGGAGGAGGCTTGCTGCTGCTCATGAAAGCGTTTTAGGGTGTTCTAATTAGAATAGTGTTATGGCAGGAGTGATTCTACACCAAGAACCCAACAGCCGTCTAGGGCTACAATAACGTTATACTTTTTGTTTTTTTATTTGCTCTGTGGCTGGGGCTTGGCTGTGGCAACTTAGAGGCAGCTAGTTAACCGATATTGTGGGGAATTTTGCAGGGGGACTTGCTACCGTTGGTGTTTTAGCTTCTAGTGACACAACATATCACGCCTCAAACACGTAAGGTGGACCTTTATTAGGGGTTTGTATAGAAGACTTAGCAGAGGTCTGCTGATTTTTTTTTTTTGTTTTAGCTGTATTTCATTTTATAGGTCAGACACGTCATTCTTGCAAGCAACAAAAATCCAGTTGTGTTGTTGTGTAGTGTAGGTTAGAAAACTACCCATTACAATAGGATAGCTCGTTTGGTTAAAACAAATTAAAAAAGATACTAAAAAAAAAATAAACACAAAAAAAAAACAAATTTTTTTTTTTCAATGTTTGAACCTTTAATTTGGAAATGGTTTAAAACCCGAGGGGGTAGGGGTAAGAGGACGAGGGGCTCTTGGGAAACGGTGTGGCGTTACCATCAACTACACTGTCAGGGGTCAGAGGCCGTGTGTTTCCTGGGGCGGTTTGAGACCCCCACCTGCTTGATGGGGGTAAGCAGGGGAAGGGACGCCGGCAGAGGTACACTCGCTAGTGTCATTCTATTCTCCACGTTTACTGGGACGTCGTGGTAGAGCACTGTTGAGGGCCAACAGAAACGTGCGAAGAGTGGATGGATGCGTGGATTGGCGGACAATGCTTCGTAAAGCAATTGTGTCCACCGTTCAGTCTTCCACGCAGTCCACCCATGTAACCGTAAATCGACGGCACTTCCTCCATGCTCTCCACGCAGCCTCACTTCCCACCGCAAGTCTGCCGCCCCCCACCAAAAATTTGGCATTTGAACCTGGCATACTTGAGGAAAACGTTTTTCTGGACCCTTCCCACAGTCAACAAACCACGGTGTCCCTGCTGCTGTGTGAGCTATTTTCTCCGATTGCCCAGGTTTTTTCCACCAGTCTGCATGTCTGTTGGTTGATGATGACATTATTCACGTAGTGGAAGAAAGTGTTGTAAAGAGGTGTCGGACGTGAGGAACACAGTTGTTCAGACAGTGGTGAAGTTGTTGTTCCGGGCAGGAAGTCCGAGGGGGGAGCAGACTGAGGGTTCGGAGGGGATTGATGAGGTGACAGACTCCCAAAGACTGGGTTTGAGGTAGGCCGGGTGGAAACACGTGCTTCTGAAGTAACGGAGGCGAGTCCTATTACAGAAAACAGGTTGGAAGAGGCAGGTGGTGGGTGCCAGAACGGAGAGGGCAGGGCAGAGCTGGTGCAAATCACGCAAATGTTGTCCCGTAATGTCAAAGCTCCCGTGGCGAGGGCTTAGATTTCAGAACGTCTGGAGGTATTTTATAAGAAACACCGGATGACCGACGACTGTGGTGTGCAAACCTTTGCCAAACCAGGACGAGCAGGGGTTCCACATACTAAGCTTAACTACCCACCAAGTATGCGGCCGGCATCTGAAAGCTAACCACCCACTCAATGGCCCAGCCAAGGGCCCTTTCACCTCCCGGCCGGCACACACTGCCTCCTTCAGCCCTGTGGTCATCTGCTAGTCAAGCTCACCCCCGCCCCGGCCCCCCCCGGGACCCCAAAGCACCTCCCGTTAGCGGGCGAAAACACCCCTCTTCGCACTCATGATCTCCACAGGTCATCCACCAGCGATTTCTATTCTCCATACCCCAGACGCTGGATGGCGCATAAGGGAGAGTATTAGTCGCATCCCACCACACGCCGCAAGCCCTCAACATCCACCATCTCCAAAGTTGCTTAGCCTGGGAGGTTATGCGCGCCTATAGGTGTTAGAGGGACCGAGGCCTTTTCGAACACCTCATGCAAGCTTCCGCCCCTCGGTATGTCGGTCCCTCGTGTCCCCGCCCCACTCTTTTCGCGTTGTGCCGTCCCAGGCCCTGCACAAGCACTGCGTTTCAGAGGAACATTCCTCCGTGCCCCTTACCAACGCTGTTTTCTTGACTAGGACCACTCTGAGAACCACGGACCACGTGGACGGAGTGCTGCGCAGGGTCAGCACACTATATATCGCTGACGGCACTTGGGTTTAACTTGGGTGGAGGCTGGACCGAGGTTCTGACCCTGGGGCTGGTCATTAGCATACTGCCGACGCCGAGATTGCGGGGCTAGCCTCGGTCCAGTGTCCTCCAAGGCCTACATGGCCTCCTCCCCCTGCCCACCCCTCCTCACCTCCTCCTTCTCTGAATACCATCCGTGGGCATGGCGCCATCACGTCGGTTTTTTAGCTCTAGGCACAGGGAAAGCAGTTGCCATCTCTAAGCGACAGTGCAGGCGAGTGGACTCGAACTGCTGAGCCTAGGCGGATAAAAAAGGCACAGCCGCCCAAGATTTTACATGGCTCATCACGGCGCACGGACGTCTGTGGGCTGGCACGATAACCTTGAAAGGCCAGCCATGGTTGTGTGGTGACAACGGCCCGTAACTGGTGGCAGCTCTGCAAACTCGGGCAGAACTGACACATGTGCCATGCCTGGCACCCTTTGTTAAATCTCATTGTTTCAGCTCGTTTCCACAGACCAATACCCCAATCTGTCTCGATTTGCTCACGAGGTGCTCCGCATCTTTCGTTGGCGCATTCATCAGAAGTTCCCGCACAGATGCTGCCACTCTCAGGGCATTGCAAGCGGCGCCTTCCAAACTGCCCGCTCACCGGACTGTTTTGCGAAGCTGCCCACGAGTGGATCACAACTAGCCCATGTTATCCAGAGTTTACCAGCAGGCGTCTAGAGCGATTGTAGCTGCCAGATTCAAACTTCCCCAGAAACTGGTAGTCTAGCGGTCAGTCAACTTCCTCAAGTCGTACAATGCGGAGGTGGATACGTGGATGTCTGCATCTCGTCCAGGTTGCGAGTAACTTGAGGAGGTCCCACAGAGGTCAAGTGGTGTGCCGGCCATCATCAGCCTACACCATCCGCTGCTTGGCCTGTTGAATGAAACTCTACTGGTCAGCATGATACAGTCGGAAGCTTTGCGCTACGTCACAAAGAGACGGGGGGAAGAAGATTTCCCTTGTTGAATAGCCAAGAGCCCCTTAGGCTGTTTCTCAGCGCGCTATCGTAGGAGGTGGAGAGAGATGGAGGAGGGGGAAGTGAGGAGGAATAGAGTTGTGGGCGATCGACAGTAAGGAGAACCATTGTTCAGAGCGTCCTTGCAACTTTTCAGACGTGTATGGGGCAGGAAGAAGAGGAGTGTAGTTGGAGGAGTTGGAGGAGGAGGGAAACTGGACCATTCAGGCCAGTGGAGTGGAGTGTAATGTCTATGTCGCGTTGGACTCTGTGCCCATATGGCAGATTCAGGCTAAGCTGCCTATCCGTGGACTCCTCGCAGTTCAAAGCATTTATTCCAGCACCTATGTACTGGGTATTCACCTCCTTGCCCACGGTACAAGAGAAAATTCTTTTCCACTCTGCATTCCCTGGGAGAGAAAGGAGTGTGAGGAATGCTGAATACCAGCAGGCCCTGGTGCAACAGGCTGAACATATTTCCCTTCTGACACGCGCTATTGCGGCAGGAGGGGGGACGTACTTTCTGCGGGACAAGTACGAAGGGTAGGTAGGCGCCCCAGCAGCTTTCCAGCACTGACAGGGGTACGCTTTATACAAGGCCTTTGACAGTTATTTATGTACTCCCAGCTAAGAACACTGTCACCCTGTCCCGTTCTCGGCAGAGTAGGGTGTGATTCTTTACAGAAAGATGGTGAGGGAGTCGTAAGCTGAAACTCCATGGTCCTAAATGATCACACCAGCTCCTCTACAACTACTGGGTTTCAAAGCTGGACATGTGGCAAGACTGGCGCTGTACGACCCTTGGAGGTTCTTGCCTGCCCTCCGCGCTAGGACGTGTTGTCCCGATGGTGGTTTTCAGTGAGGTCTGTGGCATCATCACCGATTAGCGTACGACGGCCATGTTCCCGACTGAACAGCGCTGACCGGCTGACGCTTATCAAGGATGACCAAAGCTCTGGATTTCTCAGGATTTCCATTCTCCACCAGGTGAAAGAAAGCTGAACCTGGAAATAATGTATGCACTCCTCCTCCTCCTCATTGGTCCTCCTTCTCTAGCCTCTTTGTACACTAAAGGCAAAGGCCGAAAACTTGGGCTATTTTTTGCCAGGGTACACAATGTGCCTATATGGCATAGTACTCTATGATTTAATTTTCTGGAGGGCAACTACCCTGTCCTCTGTTTAAAACATTTTTGGGGTCTTTTTGGGTGCCAAAAACGAGGCACTCAATCGATTCATTTTTCAGGGAGGAACCAGTACCTGCTCCTCTGGTTTTGAAAACTTTTTTGGAAACGCCACAAACAGCACTCAATTATTTAATCTTTTTGTGAGAGGATCAGTCTGCTCGCTCTGCTTTGAAAGACTTTGGTTGGATATGCTCACATATCAGGCACTATCCAAAGATTCTAAATTGTCTCCATAGCAGCCTCCAACACGTCGTCTTTTTAGTGCCTTCACAACGCTTGTTCTCCATTGCTATCCTCTACACGCCATAAGCTGCCTCCAAAAAGTAGTCCCTATAGCTGCCTCCGCATACATGGTACTCCCCTTATCAAACCGAGTCCTGTGTCAGTGCCGAATTTGTGGATTGTTTCTTCATGGCTTCCTTGTATAACTTTGGTCGCCAACCTGCGTGTAATGCCACCAAAAATGTATAACTGGCAACATCTTTTATCATTTACCAATACTTATTTCAGGCGCTTCTTGCGCATCTTTACATTCCCCTCAACCTTGCCAGAACCCAAATTTTATTAAAACGCTACTACACCTTGATCTTATACAAAAAAGTGATTCTTATAAGTGCTGTTTGGGGACGTAGGGCCTAGAGAGACCAGGGGCTTGATTGGCGCAGAAGCTCGCCTGGGCAGCGAGGGGGCGCCCAGCTTCCTCCAAGACACAACTAAACATAGGTTTTAACTGCACACCTTATCACTACTAGTTCACTGCCTCCATACTGTCCCCTTATCAATGACGAGCTGTATGTCAGGCCCAGAGAATTTTGGGTTGTGTGTTTTCATGGCTCTCACATCAATCAACTTATGCTAACTTTGTCGCCAACCGCTGCTGTGTAATCACAAAATTACTGGGCAAACTTTATTTTTATCATGGACTCGATATTATTGACTCTTCTTGGCTCCCTTTCCTTTGGGTTTCCCTCTTGCCCACACCTGTTGGTTTGTAAAGCCTTCGGGTAGGTCGCCAGCCACTCTCTAGCCTGCCGCTGCTGCCGCTGCTCTGACATAAGCTCCCGCTATAAGGTCGGGTCAATTATTGGCGCTGTTGTCAGGCATGGTCTGCCTTTTCCCCATTTAGTTTGCCTTGACCCTCAAGTTTGCCCATCAGTTAAGATGGTGGATGTTTGTCGTCAACCGGGGTGCCATCTTACTCCTGTTTGGGTATATATTTCCTGTTCCTGACAGTAACATGTGCTTGAGTATTGTTGTATAGCTGCCGTGGCTTTGACAGTCTTCTGCTTGTGAACTCGTTCTCGCCGGAATTGTTCCTCCTTCTGCTTGCTAGAATCTACTCTACCCAAGATGAGTTCTCCTGGCTTTTGCAATTCTCTGATTACCTTGCCTGTTGTAGTACTAGCTGGTTTCCCAGGCCTGACTCGCTGTCACCTCCTGTGTCCACGCTTGGTGGCTTCCAGTGTCCTGTCTAGTCCTGTACTTGGATTTCCAGCAAGTATATCACCGAGTAATCGTGTGAACAGGATACTCCAGCCTTTAAAGATGGAGTCCGCCGACTGGAAACTTGAGGTTTCATATTAAACAACTTCCAAACTATACCTTGTGACTAATATTGCATGACTGAGGATGGCGACTTTCAAAAATGTGCCATAATGATGCCTTAGGACAGTCCATATCACAACAACCCCAGGTTTATGGACAAGCAATTCAAGATCTACCAATACTGTGCAGACGTCTGTCTTGATCGGATGAGCCCAATTGTGAGAATCATCCACTACACCACAGATCCCAAGCCAGCTTAGAACAGTGCCTAAATTGCCCACATTCAGATTTGGTGGAGACCGCGACAATTCCGGGGGGATTCCTCAACGTAGTTGTCCTTTATACTTTGGCTGCCAAATCCTACTCTGTTCCTACGGACAAATCTAACGAAGTCCTTGGTTTTATATTATGTTGTTGAGCACATAAAGCCCGCGCTTGGGCAATCCATTAATCTGAGACTGAGGATGCCGCATCTGATAACAAACTTGGAGAAGTTACTTATCGATGCCACCATGAGTCAGATGTTTTTTGACCCCAATCGTGCTTGGCCCACTAAGATAAAACACTCATTACTTAGCCTTAACGCCAGGGCAGACGCCCAGTCACTGGAATATGCAATGGGATTTCAAGAGGTGGGCTATCGACCACTGATTGGCATGATGCAGGCAAAATATCTTTTTCAGAAAAGGGCTATCTAGCTCCTTAAAAGATGAAGACTTGCTCGTGCAGAGGCCCCCCGTAGAATTGGACTCCTTTATTAACCATGGCATTCGAATGACACCCGTCTAGTTCTGAACGAAGCCACAAGGAGAGATGGCTACCTGGAGACTGCATGATATTGAATTCAAACCTTCCTCTCTCCCTGTGTCTTATCTCAGGGAACCCCAAAGAAAACAATTTCCCGGGAAGTCCAGTGAGTGAGGCCGATTGAAGTAGATTCATCCGTATCTCGAAGGGGAAGAGAGCAGTGACCAAGGGAGCGTAGGCGCGGGACGAAAAGTGTGGCCTTTACTGGGGGAAGTACTGGACCACTTCCTTCGTATCTAATGCCCTAGCCGCCCACGGAAGTTTAGTTTTGGCCAGGGCCCTTGCGGATCCTGACTTTTCTGAGGTGAATCAACTTGCTTCTGAAGCTGAATTTACTGAGAATAACAAAGTAAATCCAATTCCATTTCTTCAGTGGCCCTCATATTAAGAAAAGAACATAAAGACTCCCATTGTTTTCTCTGCGAATCAAGCTTCTGATTGAATTACTCAGTGGATTACCCCCTCTGCTGTTGTGTTTATGGTGGATTCAGGAGCAGTAGTGGGCAGACTTCAATGGACCTCTACATTTTGCTTGAAGGCATGGGTAAAAATGTTGTAAAAAAAAACTTTTCACCCCATGGTTAATGGAGATGTGAGATGGTGTTTCTCCACATGAGTTTCAGGGCCAGGGATCAAAAACAGAGCCACTTCGAAAGTCATTTCATAAACACCCCATCACCGTGGAATTTCTAACCATTTCTATTGATTTTCATCTCCACAATTTCCGGTTTATCCTAGGTTTGGCCCTGGCGGTTACAGCACCCGATCCGTTATCACGGGTGGGAACTAAGGGTAAGTATGTTTCCCAAACAGGTTGATCTCTCCTCTGGCACACCCGTTCTGAACACAAAGTCGTGAGAAGTCAGACAGGATATGTCAGACAACAAAACTTACCTATTAGTGTATACAATGAATTTGCAGAGCTGTGTGTGGACAAACAACAAAATGCAGAAAGATCTCACAACTCCCTCCATCATCGACCATATGATTGTCCCCATTAGGTTGCTTCCTGTGCACTCTATACTTTTGGAAACATCTACCCTTGGCAGGCCCGAAAAACAGACCAGGCCACTTATGACTATATGAAGAAGAGAATCGAGCAAAGGTCATTCAGTCCCCATCTTCCTCGCCCAGCAGGGGCTCCATAGTCTTTGTTTGTAAGCAAAAAGAGGTGGTCACTAAAGACCGTGCCATCGACTACCCGTGGAGCCCTAAATTAAATATTAAAACGTAAACACCTTACTTTACCACGGACTACCCCGAGCTTTCTAAGAAAATAGTACGGACTGCTAAAATCTTCACCAAATTAGACCTACTGGTGCCTAGAATTTTAGTCGGCATCAGACCTGGGGGGATGATGGAAGACCGCTTTCAGATCACGTATGGGACACTTTGAATATCTCGTTATGCCTGTTGGCTATTAGATGCCCCACCAGCACACTCGTTACCTACATGGAGTATTTCTGTCAATGATATTTATTCAGAGATCTGCGGACCAGGTTGTTAAGTTATCTACTAGACGATATCTTGATCTTTTCAACTCGTGGAAGAACTAAAACACACATGTGATGCTCATTTAGAAAAGATATAGTAAGAAAAAAATCATCTCTACATTAAGATTGAAAAAATGTGAAATTCCATTCAGATGAGATCAATTCCTCGGCACATAATTTCGCCTCATAACCACGGAATTGCAGATGGACCCCCAGCAAGATCAAAGCCCAATTATTGACGCCTACTCCTAAGAACTTGAGGACGTACAACGTTTTATAGGTTTTGCCAATTTTTTATAGATACCGTTTTAGTTAAAAATTTCTCAAAAGTAATCGGAGCCCTATCAACCAGTGACTAAGGAAAAGAGACGTTTTTACTGGTCCCGCTTTGAAGCACAGAATCCGTTTTCTCCTGGCTCACAAATCCAAATTTACGGACAGCTCTATATTAGCCGTTCATCCCGAATCCAGATACTGGCTCAATCATAGAAGTTAGATGCTTCAGACTGGCGGCCATAGAGATTTCTGTCACGAGAAGGATGAGGGAGAAAAGCTTATTGCAACCCCTGTGGCTTTATGTTTCCCAACGTTTAACACTGCTTGAAACAGAATTATGATTGTTGGGAACAAAAAAGGGGGGGTAACAAAGTGAATTGCTAGCCGACCAATCACTTAGCAGCCTTTAAAGGAAATGGGAGAAAACTCTTTCTTCAGGGAGGGACCTCACAGCAAATAAATAGTGTCTGACTGACCACCGTACACTTGGAATCATGTGAGATTGGCCCCAAATGTGTTTGTCCCCTCGTCGGAAGCTTCGTATGGCAGTCGTTCTCAATCAATTTTTAATTTGTGATTCTCATTATAGGCCTGGGTTCCCGTGAATGGTTAATAGCGCTGCTTGAGCGTTCCAGAATAGTCTCGCAATGACTTCTTAGCAGTTCCACCCAAAGGACTGCATCCTTCCTGATCTAATTTTGTTGGAGTAATTTCATAATAAAGACTTGCTTGAAGAAGAGAAGAAAATAACGGAGGTAGCATATTACACCGACACTTTGTTATCTGCGACCAACAAGGATTACTTACATTTAATGCTTAAACAACTAGATGGTGGCTCATGGGCAAACAGCTTGTATGTCCCGAAAACAGTAAGTATTAAAGATTCTACGAATTAGTCCACGTTCAAATTAGGCGGGTACAGAGGAGTAAACAGAAGACCAAGAAGATTCTTGTTAGCCCGTTTCTTCTGGTGGGCCCAGTATTTATAAAGGGGGCATGTTGTAAGGGGAGTTTGTAGAATATGCAATCTCTCTGTGACTATTGGCGAATGCCCAAGACAACCACGTCCTTCACCCACGAGGCTTATTGACAGCTCTTGGCAGTCCCCTCTCGTCCCTGGGGTTCTATACTTTCTAAGGACTTCGATTGTTAGAGCTACCCTTTACATAAAGCGTAAAGAACTATCCTGCGGTAGTGTAGAGTGGACCGGGCTCACCAACCAGTCTGCATCATTTCATTCCTGTACGGTCTACCTTCTGGCGAAACAACGCACGCTGATTTTATTAGTCCAAATGTGTCCGTCTTCATGAGTCCCTGAGGAAGTTTGTTCGGAGTCGTGGAGTGGCAATTTACATCAAAAGTTTTGGCGAAGTTTTTGGCAAGCACTTGTATAATCAAATCAATTTATCAACCGCATTCATCCCATCTAACGGGCAGACGAACGCACAAATCAGACTCTTGAACAGTTATCTCCGGTGTTATATTTGCATTTGCAAGATGACTGGATATATCGCTCCCAATGCTGAGTTTTCCTATAACAACACTCAAAACGCTCCACCAAACAACTCCCTTTTTTGACAAATGTAGGCTATCATCCAAATATCCTTCCAAAATTTCCCCACATGGCATTCTATTCCTGCGGTAGAGAAAGGATTTCTATGCTAGCAAAGCAAAATTTGGAATTATTGTAAAAGAAACACTAGAGACCTGCCCAAGACAATACAAGAAACTGCGATAAGCACCGTAGACCCAGCACCAGTTTTTAAGATTGGGGATAAGGTAGGCTGTCACCAAAAATCTGAACTTAGGTTCCTTCATCAAAACTGGACGAAATTTGTCGGGACCTTACAAGATTATGGGGAAATTTAGTCCAGTAGTTTCGACTCAAACTCCCGCAATTTTGAAGATCATCCTTTTTTCCATTTATCTCTTTTAAAAGCCTGTCATACCCAATCCTTTTCCGGAAGCGAGAACTTCCTCTCCCAATGTGGAGATAGACGGAGAAGAACAGTTTGTGGTGGAGAAATCTTGGACCAAGAATTTTTGGAACCGCCTCAGTATCTTATTAAGTGGCAAGGTTATGGACCTGAAGAGAATTCCTGGGAAACCTGTGAATAATTAATTGCTCCTAGGATGATCAAACATTCAACAGTTCACAAGACATCCTAAATAGGCCGAATCAAGTGCCGTCCAGAGGCCGCTGTTTGAGGTGGGAGTAATGTACATGGTCTGCCTTTCCCATTTAGTTTGCCTTGCCCTCAAGTTGTGCCCTCAGTTAAGATGGTGATGTTGTCTCAACCGGGTGCCATCTTACTCCTGTTGGTATATATTTCTGTCCTGCTCAGTAACATTGTCTTGAGTATTGTGATAGCTTCCTGTTGGACCCCTGCTTGGACTCCTTCTCCGGATGTGTTCCTGCCCTTCTGGCTTGCTGAAACTACTCCTCCCAGATTGTTCTTCTCCTGGCTTTTGCAAGTTTCTGATTACCTGCCTGTTGTAGTACTACTGTTTCCCAGTCTGCTCGCTGCACCTCCCTGTGTCCACCTTGGTGCTGTCCAGTGTCCATGTCTATGTCCCTGCTATTGATTCCAGCAATTATCACCAGTATCGTGACACATGTTTAGATGCATCTATGCCTCATTCGGTCACTCTGTCATTGCCATGCTGTTTGCCCATACTTTTGGCATAATGTCCGATTAAGCAGCCTCAGAGCATCCATGCATGTGCCCCTGCTGTTTCCTGTTCCAATTTCCCGTGGTGTTTTCCAATCCTTTTCGTGAGTGTCCCAGGTGGCTTGGCCAAGCTTCCTGTGCAGATCCTTGGTCCCTTGAAAAAGCCATCGGAAAAGTTTTTCTCGAATAACGAGTACCCGAGGCATTTAGTGCTCTCTCTCTACTCCTTTCTCTACGGATTTTTATGTACAGCTTTATGTGGACCCCCCAGCAGGCCTGGCCCCGGCACTTGCCCAGGTATGCCCGTGCTGGTGCCGGCCCTGCCTCTCAGGCATGAGTGTAACTAAGGGAGGCTGGGCCCCATAGAAGACCTCGGCATAATGTCCTACTTGCCCTTAAATATAACATATTTGTGCACACTTTTATACAATCATATATACACACACATACTGTCCTACATTCATATATGTACTTATACACTCATACATAAAAATATACACACATGTTATACTTATATACATACATATACAGTTCTAAATTCACACACACAAAATTATACACTTTACATCTATATTTTTCTAGCATATATACATTTATAAACTTATAGATACAAAACACACTCATACAGTGTATACAGATTAAAAACACACATATAAAATATACTGTATAACATCATACGACTGCTCATTACCAACCCAATCTAAGTGGATGAGGTTGATAATGACCGAACCATCGTAATTTTTTTATCTGCCCAATTATTCCTCTTATGATTAATGTATTACGGTGAGGCTGTTTCCTCTTGAAAATTCACTAAAATAAAGGCAGAAAAAAAAATATCTTCATTTTGTGTGTGTGCCATACCTACTGATTGATGTAACCGGACTGGTACTCCTACATGAGCACCACTGATGTGGATGTGCGTTCCTATGCTTAAAACATGAGGGGGGAGTAGACAGCAGAAAGTACAGAAGAGATTTCAAGTGCATCTGACTTGGTGTCCACTCCCCCGACATATTACTATCTGAGCAGTTGACTCAGCTGTGTACGTAAAACCATGCACAATGTACAGTAAAATATGGTCTCGACCCCCTAGCACTCCACCCTGTAGCAATTGCAATGGCTGCACCCTGTAGTTACGCCTGCTCTCTCATGTGTCTCTACTGGTCTGTCAGTAATATGGTTCACGAAACACCATTCCTTAGTCACTTGAATGTAAATGATGGACAGTCGGGAATGGCCAGTTATCTCTAAGATGGCATGGAACTGTCATGTCGTGTTTATTTGGGATTTAAGAGAAGATCTATTCTTGTATTTTTGTCTCTGTTCTTTTTTTTCTAAGTAGGAAACTCTGGCTACACTACACGGGCTGTAAGCATCTCCATCGTGGTCTTCATATTGGCTGTTGGTGTTGTATATGTGCTGTATAAGAAATCTCAGAGGTATGACTAGCAGTGGGAGCGAAGAGAAAATGTAGGGAACATATTATTGATGTGACAAGGAACCTATGATGGTCCTAGGACTACATTAACAGGTCCGCAGGTGTAAGACACTCCAGTCATATATCAGTTATTCTGGGTGTCCAGTTGCTTTCTCTGCTTGGACATGGATTATACGGGTCATACTGTTTTGATTCTCATCACCTATGCCACGGTAGGGATAACAATCTGATTAGTGAGGTCCTATTGCCGGGAGACCTATTGTTCAAGGAAAGGACCCATTGATCACGAGAAACAGTCCCCCTTCTGTAATTGATGTAGTGGCAGGTGGAGCAGGTCTTCTTCATGTAATAGCGCTGGCTACAGTGTTTAGAAATTATAAGATTCAGACCTCAAAATATCTTTATTTTGCCTTCCTCCTAATAACAATTTATAAGACCATGTATATGCCCTAGTGTCAGAGAACACTATAGTTATGAATGTCAGTTTTGTGCTCTTGCTTGTCTCATAGATTGACTCAACTAGTATTGGTGTGACCAACCCAACATTCAATATCCAAACTCCGCCCCTCAGCAACCAGAGCCCGACTCTCCAATCAGCAGGTGAGTGGATTAGTTTTCTGCATGCTATTGTCATAATCTGCTCAAATGTTGCTGGCAAATTCAGGGTTCATTCACTATGATCAAACATTTGGAATTCATTTCAGGTTGAATTGAAAACTTTCTTGCTTCCAGGCATCTCACAGTCAATGTAGAGGGGCTCCCCTATCATGTGATATAATATATTTATGACTCACTGAAAGCATAAAAGTTGGAACCAAGGGATCATAGCCATTTTTTGTAGTTGTTTCTGAGACTCTGAAGCTCAAGCCAAGCTGCTAATCGCACCTCACTTAAAGGAAAGTTCCACCATTTGTTTTTTGCATTATGAAGCAAACAGATCTTGAGAATGCTGTAGAAACTATCTTGTTTAATCCCTGATCCGAGAGCTTTTGCTCAAAAAACAATTATAAAATCAGGACATTGGGAAAGCGAGTTTGCATCTGGCTGCCCTGCACAAACATCTTACACAGAGCTTCCTGAAACTGTCCAACATGACTAATCACCCTAAGCTGGATGACTCATACACAGCAGCTGCGGGATAGTGCAGCAATTGATTACTTCTGCCTGCACGCACAATGAATATACATTGTTCTCTGACAGATTGCATAATTAGGGTAAGAGGAGAAGCGCCAAGCCAGTGCTGAGGGATTAAATTCTCAAGGTATGTATGGTCACAATGCATAAACAAATGCTAGATTTCCTTTAAAGGAAAGCGTTTAGCTATTTTTTACGTATATGGCTGTAAAAATAATATAAGTGTCTACTCTCTGGTGCTCCCGTTCAGCTGGACTTTGTTTAGAGTGGCTGGCAGTGACATCACATTGACAGTGTGCATGGCTACAACACCTGAAACTGCTGCTGTAGCAGACATGCAGCTACTGGTGCCAAAAATGAGTATGAGCTCTTTTTCATTATTTTTACAAACCCCAGAGCCATAACATATGTAAAAGTAGCTACATGTTAACTCAAACAAAAAGCTTTATTTTTACTGTTAAGTAAAATTTGAGAGAAGGAATAGTAGAAAAGAAGATTGATACAAGATAGGAAGACAATAATACAAACATTGAAAGACATAGGGGCTTATTTGCTAAGGGTCCGCGAATCGCATTTCCGTCGGACTTCCCAACGTTTTCGGGACTGAGCCTCTGGGACAGGTACTTAGAAGGGATGTGTTCGCACACTATCAGGTTTTTCGAGCAGCGGCCCAGTCTTTCATGCGACAGAAAGGGGATCCAACTGATTCGGACTGAGCGAAGGATTTAGATCAAAATTGTGTCACAACCAATGCACATGCTCCAGGAGAAGAAGGTGAACTCCAGCGGACCTGACGGGGAAGTGACACATGGGGACATCAGTTCGGCGCACGATCTAGTGAATCGTCGGCACAGTGCATTGTCGTCAGACAGCGCACTTTCGGAGACTCCTCCGGACGCGTAAGTAATTGTTCCCCATTGTCTTTCTTATATTGATAAGAAGACAAGCAAGGCACCAAAATGATAGGGAAAGTTAGATGGGAGACATTTATCAATACGATTTTAGCATAGAACATAGAACCATGGTTTTGTGACTTCCACATAACCCTACAGACTTTAGATATACGTTTTATCCATGACACTTTACGATCTTCTTTCAGGACTAGAACCCAACTATGGAAATAACATGGATGGAAAATGATGGAATTGATGAAGATGTATAGGTTATTTCTTGTTGTATCTTATTATATGTATAAATATGTATTGTAGGATTAGTTCATACTGTCACACTTGTTACACTTGGGCCACATTACTAAGGTGCTTGCGCCAGTTACTGTCGACTTTGCACTTTCTTTTAGGTGACAAACTGCTTGCACAGGTCATAAGATGTCCGCTCACATTTGTGTTGCACGCGACCGTTTTTTTGCCTAGCTGCACTATTCCTCATGCTCTTCTGCACTGAAGGGGACTCTAGTAGCACAGTCGGACGTGCGCCACATTTAACATGCAAAGTCCGACAGAATGTGTGCAACACCCAATGTTAATGTTTGCATCAAAATAAAGTTGGTGCACTCTGTCGGGGCAGTGCAGGGGGCGCCAGATTCATGAAGAATGTGCACCAGAAATCCTGAATCTGGCGCCCCCTGCACCTACACGCAGGTAACTGCACATAGTACACACTGCAATGTTCTTAGTAAATGTGCCACAAACACTATTTTAAATATTCTTCATTTCTATTGTTCTGGAATGTGGGTGGTGGGAGTAATGGCACCCATGTTTATCTCTTTTAAAGGGGTTGGCCACTTTACTTTACTTCAAGTTTTCTGTAATCATGGGTAGCATTGGATATCTTATAATTTTTCTATATCATCTATTAAAAGTTCTGTACTTCTGAAATGTAGAATATGCCTCCGGTTCAAAATGTCTTTACCTTATCAGCCATTAGAGTTCACTAATTGACTTGGCAAGTATCTACCTCCAGGCTATGATGTTATTCATAACCACAAAAATAAGGCGCTGGAAGGTAGATCGGTCATGGACAGTTATGATCAAATGACCCTCCATCTCTGGCCATTTATGGACCGGAATAAACTAAACGGACACCCCCTTTAAGTGCATAGACTATCTACATTTTGTAAACTTTCAATTACACTTGACCTTCAAGGCCATATGCTTCCATTATGTTTCTTACTGTATCTTATGGATTGTGAGGTTCTCTTCCATTACATGTCTGTGAACAATAGGTGGTGGAAGGTTCCTACTTCTGCATGAGTCAACATTACAGTGTAAATGTTCTGAAGATACAGTTGTGTTAAAGAATAAAAGTATTGCCTTGGTTATTTTCTACTTCGTATTGCAGACTATTGAACATTAAAGGGTTTCCCAGAATGCCAATAATGGTGTTAGTTTAAAGGAATCTACCATTTGATTTCATTCATTATAACGAAACATATCCTAGGAATGCTGTAGTACACTGGTGCATAAAAATATCTTGTTTAATCCCAGAACTGAGTGGTTTTGCTGAAAAAACATTATAAATTTAATAATGAGGCTCTGTCGCAACTGTGGCTATCCTGTCCGCGCTTCTCCTCTTACTGATACATGTCCCCAGTGAATACACCTCTCTAGCAGTGCAAAATGGCGTAGAGGAAGAAGCCAGGATAGCCACGGGAGCGACAGAGCTCATTATTAAAATTGTATAATTGTTTTTTTCAGCAAAACACTCAGCTCAGGGATTACAAGATATGTTTCTGCATCAGTGTAGCTACAGCATTTTCAAGGTATGTTTGGTTCACAATGCATAAAAACAAAAGAATTTCAAGTGTATAATATTAACACATGTGCTTTGGGGCAACTAAAACAAACCCTTTAATTCAACTGGTTGGAGTTAAGGCTTTTGGTTACTGTATGTCAGTATGTTCTGCTCTGGGTCTGGTTTGATCTCTGTAAATTTCACAATGCCGGTTGGGCTGGAAGTGTCAGGGAAGAACTTCTGCAACACTGGAGGTGGAGACAAAGCACTGTAGCCCTCGAAATCCCCTATAAAGGAAATCTGACATCATAATCAAGCATGATAACTAGGTAGGGAGCAGGCGTTGGGTGACATTATTTGCTCATTGTAACAGCCTTGAATCTACAGTACTGAAGGCTTTGGTAACACAGCTTAGCACTATACTGTACTTGGTACCTAAATAATTCAGGTCTACTCAGACTACTTATCCCTACGTGAAAATTGTCATCTCAGTACCCCATCATAACACTCATGGATCCAGGTAAAAATCCTTACTAAGGAAATATAATGGCACGATTCCTGACTTCTTTTCAGACAAGTGCTCCCTGGCTGATAAGAGGAATTACTGGAAGTCCAGCAGAGTATAATTTACCTAAATCCCTCTGACCTTTTCTTGTTCTAAAAACATTGCAAAAAAAAATCTCATCTACGTGATATAAATCGGACGTATCTGCAGTTCATCGCATTTTGGAAGAACAATGACAGAGGTACATACTCTCATACTCATACAAGAAAAAGTCAAGGAGGATACGTTGGGTTCAAGGGTACCGATTTATTTAGGCAACACGTTTCGACACTGACGGCGTCTTCTTCAGGCCAAAAAATTCTAAAAACGTGTGCAAACAACAATAATAAAAAGTATTCAGTGGGGTTCATTTAAGGTAAAAGAATATATCAATATATAATTTTATATATAAAATACTGTACAAATCAAATATTTTCTCAAAAAAGAACCACATCTTGCATATCTTGTCATATTGGGCCAGATCTATTATTTCGTGCGCGCAGTTTCTGTCTGACTTTGCACATAGAAGAAGATGCAACTTCTTGTACATGTATTTATAAGGTATCTGCAGCAGTTTTGTGTCGCGGCTGCTCTGTGTCCGACAAAAGAACACAAAATGTCCTTAAAGAGGTGGCGCTACTGCTTAGTCGGAGTTTGCGACACTTGGGGGTCATTTACTTAGGGCCCGATTCGTTTTCGTTTTCCCGAGTGTGTTACCCGAATATTCCGATTGCGCCGATTTCCCCTGAGTTGCCCCGGGATTTTGGTGCACGCGATCGGATGGTGGCGCATCGGCGCTGGCATGTACGCAACGGAAATCAGGTTTGCGTGGCCGAACGAAAACCCGACGGATTCAGAAAACCAATTAAGGCAGTTCCTCCGACGTCCACCAGGTGGCGCTGCTGCGCTGAATCTCACTGGAACGCACTGGAATACACCGAGCCAGGCTGAGTGAAGGTAAGTGCAAGCTCCGTGACACATTTTTTGTTTTAAATGCAGCGGTTTTTCTGAATCCGTCGGGTTTTCGTTCGGCCACGCCACCTGATTTCCGTTGCGTACATGCCAGCGCCGATGCGCCACAATCCGATCGCGTGCACCAAAATCCCGGGGCAACTCAGGGGAAATCGGCGCAAATCGGAAATATTCGGGTAACACATCGGGAAAACGCAAATCGGGCCCTAAGTAAATGACCCCCAATGTGTCGCAAACTCCGACTAAGCAGTAGCGCACCTCTTTAAGGGCACATTTTTTGTGTCTTGTCGGACACAGAGCAGCCGCGACACAAAACTGCTGCAGATACCTTATAAATACATGTACAAGAAGTTTGCATCTTCTTCTATGTGCAAAGTCAGACAGAAAACTGGCGCAGCAAGAATAATAGATCTGGCCCAATATGTACAAGATATGCAAGATGTGGTCTCTTTTTTGAGAAAATATTTGATTTGTACTAGATATTTTATATATAAAATTATGTATTGATATATTCTTTTACCTGAAATGAACCCCACTGAATACTATTTTATTATTGTTGTTTGCACACGTTTTTAGAATTTTTTGGCCTGAAGAAGACGCCGTTCCAGTGTCGAAACGTGTTGCCTAAATAAATCGGTACCTTGAACCCAACGTTATCCTCCTTGACTTTTTCTTGTATGAGCGTTGGATACCTCTGTCATTGTCTTCTTCCAAACTGCGGATGAACTGCAGATACGTCCGATTTATATCACGTAGATGAGATTTTTTTTTGCAATGTTTTTAGAACAAGAAAAGGTCAGAGGGATTTAGGTAAATTAATACTCTGCTGGACTTCCAGTAATTCCTCTTATCAGCCAGGGAGCACTTGTCTGAAAAGAAGTCAGGAATCGTGCCATTATATTTCCTTAGTAAGGATTTTTACTCTGGATCCATGAGTGTATATTGATAGGGGTACTGAGATGACAATTTCACAGTAGGGATAAGTAGTCTGAGTAGACCTGAATTAATTTTAGGTACCAAGTACAGTATAGTGCTAAGCTGTGTTACCAAAGCCTTTCAGTACTGTAGATTCAAAGGCTGTTACAATGAGCAAATAATGTCACCCAACGCCCTGCTCCCTCTACCTAGTTTATCATGCTTGATTATGATGTCAGATTTCCTTTATAGGGGATTTCGAGGGCTACAGTGCTTTGTCTCCCACCTCCAGTGTTGCAGAAGTCTTCCCTGACACTTCCAGCCCAACCGGCATTGTGAAATTTACCAGAGATCAAACCAGGACCCAGAGCAGAACCATACAGTAACCAAAAGCCTTAACTCCAACCAGTTGAATTAAAGGGTTTGTTTTAGTTGCCCCAAGACACATGTGTTAATATTATACACTTGAAATCTACCTTTTGTTTTTATGCATTGTGAACCAAACATACCTTGAAAATGCTGTAGCTACACTGATGCAGAAACATATCTTGTTTAATCCCTGAGCTGAGTGGTTTTGCTGAAAAAAACAATTATACAATTTTAATAATGAGGCTCTGTCGCTCCCGTGGGTATCCTGGCGCTTCTCCTCTTACGCCATTTATGCACTGCTCCAGAGAATGTTGTATTCACTGGGGGACATGTATCATGTCCCCCAGTAAGAGGAGAAGCGTAAGAGGAGAAGCGCCAGGATAGGCACAGGAGCGACAGAGCCTCATTATTAAAATTTTATAATAGTTTTTTCAGCAAAACCACTCAGTTCTGGGATTAAACAAGATATGTTTATTCACCAGTGTAACTACAGCATTCCTAAGGTATGTTTCGTTCATAATGAATGAAATCAAATGGTAGATTTCCTTTAAACTAACACCATTATTGGGCATTCTGGGAAACCCCTTTAATGTTCAATAGTCTGCAATACAGAAGTAAAATAACCAAGGCAATACTTTTATTCTTTAACACAACTGTATCTTCAGAACATTTACACTGTAATGTTGATCTCATGCAGAAGTAGGAACCTTCCACCACCTATTGTTCACAGACATGTAATGGAAGAGAACCTCTCACAATCCATAAGATACATGTAAGAAACATAATGGAAGCATATGGCCTTGAAGGTCAAGTGTAATTGTAAGTTTACAAAATGTAGATAGTCTATGCACTTAAAGGGGGTGTCCAGTTTAGTTTATTCCGGTCCATAAAATGGCCAGAGATGCAGGGTCATTTGATCATAACTGTCCATGACCGATCTACCTTCCAGCACCTTATATTTGTGGTTATGAATAACATCATAAGATCCTGGAAGGTAGATACTTGCCCAGTCAATTAGTGAACTCTAATGGCTGATAAGGTAAAAGACATTTGTGAACCAGGAGGCTATATTCTACATTTCAGAAGTACAGAACTTTTAATAGATGTATATAGAAAAATTATAAGATATCCAATGCTACCCATGTATTACAGAAAACTTGAAGTAAAGTGGCCAACCCCTTTAAAAGAGATAAACATGGGTGCCATTACTCCCACCACCCACAATTCCAGAACAATAGAAATGAAGAATAGTTATAAATATGTATTGTGGCACATTTACTAAGAACATTGCAGTGTGTACTATGTGCAGTTACCTGTGTAGTGTGCAGGGGGCGCCAGATTCAGGATTTCTGGTGCACGTTCTTCATGAATCTGGCGCCCCCTGCACTTCCCCGACAGAGTGCACCAACTTTATTTTGATGCAACATTAACATTGGGTGTTGCACACATTTCTGTCGGACTTTGCATGTTAAATGTGGCGCACGGTCCGACTGTGTACTAGAACGTCCCCTTCAGTGCAGAAGTCACATGAAGAATAGTGCAGCTATGGCAAAAAACGGTCCCGTGCAACACAAATGTGACGCGGACACTTCTTAATTACCTGTGCAAGCAGTTTGCACCTAAAAGAAAGTGCAAAGTCCGACAGAAAACTGGCGCAAGCACCTTAGTAAATGTGGCCCAATGTGTAACAAAGTGTGACAGTATGAACATAATCCTACAATACATATTTATACATATAATAAGATAGAACAAGAATATAACCTATAAATCTTCATCAATTCCATAATTTTCCATCCATGTTATTTTTCATAGTTGGGTTCTATAGCCTGAAAGAAGATCAGTAAAGTGTCATTGGATAAAACTATATCTCTAAAGTTCGTAGGGTTTATGTGGAAGTCACAAACCAGTGGTTCTATGTTCTATGCTAAAATCGTATTGATAAATGTCTCCCATCTAACTTTCCCTATCAATTTCTGCTGCCTCTGCCTTGTCTTTCTTATCAATATAAGAAAGACAATGGGGAACAATTACTCACCCATCCGGAGGAGTTCCCGAAAGTGCGCTGTCTGACGACAATGCACTGTGCCACGATTCACTAAGATCGTGCGCCCGATGTCCTGCATGTGTCACTTCCCCGCTCAGGTCCGCTGGAGTTCACCTTCTTCTTCCTGGAGCATGTGCATTGGTTGTGACACAATTTTGATCTTAAATCCTTCGCTCAGTCCGAATCAGTTGGATCCCACTTTCTGTCGCATGAAAGACTGGGCCGCTGCTCGAAAACCTGATAGTGTGCGACACAATCCCCTTCTAAATACCTGTCCCAGAGGCTCAAGTCCCGAAAACGTTGGGAAGTCCGACGGAAATGCGATTCGCGGACCCTTAGTAAATAAGCCCCTATGTCTTTCAATGTCTTTGTATTATGTCTTTCCTATCTTGTATCAATCTTCTTTTCTACTATTCCTTCTCTCAAATTTTACTTAACAGTAAAAAAATAAGCTTTTTGTTTGAGTTAACATGTAGCTACTTTTACATACTGTGTATGGCTCTGGGGTTTGTAAAAATAATGAAAAAGAGCTCATACTCACTTTTTTGGCACCAGTAGCTGCATGTCTGCTACAGCAGCAGTTTCAGGCTGTTGTAGCTATGCACACTGTCAATGTGATGTCACTGCCAGCCACTCTATACAAAGCTCCAGCTGAACGGGAGCACCAGAGAGTATGTCCTCTTTATTATTTTTACAGCCATATATGTAAAAAATAGCTAAACGCTTTCCTTTAAAGGAAATCTAGCATTTGCTTTTATGCATTGTGAACCATACATACCTTGAGAATTTAATCCCTAAGCACTGGCTTGGCGCTTCTCCTCTTACCCTAATTATGCAATGCTTCAGAGAACACTGTATATTCATTGTGCCGTGCAGGCAGAAGTAATCAATTGCTGCACTATCCCGCAGCTGCTGTGTATGAGTCATCCAGCTTAGGTTGATTAGTCATGTCTGGACAGTTCAGGAAGCTCTGTGTAAGATGTTTGTGCAGGGCAGCCAGCATGCAACTCAGCTTTCCCAATGTCCTGAATTTTATAATTGTTTTTTGAGCAAAAGCTCTCGGATCAGGGATTAAACAAGATATGTTTCTACAGCATTCTCAAGATCTGTTTGCTTCATAATGCATAAAAACAAATGGTGGATTTCCTTTAAGCTGAGGTGCGATTAGCAGCTTGGCTTGAGCTTCAGAGTCTCAGAAACAACTACAAAAAATGGCTATGATCCCTTGGTTCCAACTTTTATGCTTTCAGTGAGTCATAAAATATATTATATCACATGATAGTGGAGCCCCTCTACATTGACTGTGAGATGCCTGGAAGCCAAGAAAGTTTTCCATTTCAACCTGAAATGAATTCCAAATGTTTTGGATTCACTGAACCCTGAATTTGCCAGCAACATTTGAGCAGATTATGACAATAGCATGCAGAAAACCTAATCCACTCACCTGCTGATTGGATGAGTCGGGCTCTGGTTGCTGAGGAGGCGGAGTTTGGATATTGAATGTTGGGTTGGTCACACCAATACTAGCTTGAGTCAATCTATGAGACAAGCGAAAGAGCAAAACTGACCATTCATAACTACAGTGTTCTCTGACACTAGGGCATATACATGGTCTTATAAATTGTTATTAGGAGGAAGGCAAAATAAAGATATTTTGAGGTCTGAAATCTTATAATCTTCTTAAACACTGTAGCCAGTGCTATATACATGAAGAAGACCTGCTCCACCTGCCACTACATCAATTACAGAAGGGGAAACTTGTTCTCGTGATCAATGGGGGTCCATTTCCTTGAACAATAGGTCTCCCGGCAATAGGACCCTCACTGATCAGATTGTTATTCCCTACCCTGTGCATAGGTGATGAGAATCAAACAAGTACGACCCGTATAATCCAATGTCCAAGCAGAGAAAGCAACTGGACACCCAGCAATAACTGATATATGACTGGAGTGTCTTACACCTGGTGGACCTGTTAATGGTGAGTCCCTAGGACCATCATAGGTTCCTTGTCACATCCATAAATATGTTCCCTACATTTTCTCTTTGCTCCCACTGCTAGTCATACCTCTGAGATTTCTTATACAGCACATATACAACACCAACAGCCAATATGAAGACCACGATGGAGATGCTTACAGCCCGTGTAGTGTAGCCAGAGTTTCCTACTTAGAAAACAAAAGAACAGAGACAAAAATACAAAGAATAAGATCTTCTCTTAAATCCCAAATAAACACGACATGACAGGTTCCACTGCTATCTTAAGAGTAACTGGCCATTCCCGACTGTCCATCCATTTACATTCAAGTGACTAAGGGAATGTGTTTCGTGAACCATTATTACTGGCAGACCAGTAGAGACACATGAGAGCAGGGGCGTAACTACAGGGGTAGCAGCCATTGCAGTTGCTACCGGGCCTGGAGTGCTAGGGGGCTCTAGCACCATATTATACTGTACATTGTGCATGGTTTTACAGTACACAGCTGAGTCAACTGCTCAGGTAAATGTCGGGGGAGTGGACACCAAGTCAGATGCACTTGAAATCTCTTCTGTACTTTCTGCTGTCTACTCCCCCCTCGTGGTTTAAAGCAATAGGAACCGCACACTCCACAGTCAGTGGTTCTCAATGTAGGAGTATCAGTCCGGTTACATCAATCAGTAAGTATGGCACACACAAAAATGAAGATATTTTTTTTTCTGCTTTATTTTAGTGAATTTTTCACAGGAAACAGCCTTCACCGTAATACATGAATCATAAGAGGATATAAGTAGGGCAGATCCAAAAATTACGATGGTTCGGTCATATCAACCTTTATCCACTTAGATCTAGGTTTGGTATATGAGCAAGTCGTATGATGTCTATACAGTATATTTTATATGTGTGTTTTTAATCTGGATACACTGTATGCGTGTGTTTTGTATCTATAAGTTTATAAATGTATATATGTGCAAATAAATATAGATGTAAAAGTGTATAATTTTGTGTGTGTGAATTTAGAACTGTATATGTATGTATATAAGTATATACATGTGTGTATATTTTGTATGTATGAGTGTATAAGTACATATATGAATGTAGGACAGTATGTGTGTGTATATATGATTGTATAAACAAATGTGCACAAATATGTATATTATTTAAGGGCAAGTAGGGCATTATGCAGAGGTCTTCTATGGGGCCCAGCCTCCCTTAGTTACACTCATGCCTGAGAGGCAGGGCCGGCGCCAGCACCGGGCATACCTGGGCAAGTGCCGGGGCCCAGGCCTGCTGGGGGGGTCCACATAAAGCTGTACATAAAAAATCCGTAGGAAAGGAGCTTTATATAAAATAACCATTAGGAGGCTGTTTGGGATGATAAACTATGGAATATTTTAGGGAACAGAAGACTGTTTTAATTTCTAAATTTTTAAAGGCGCCACATAAGTTCACTGTAAAGGGGCCCACTGAGGCTCTGTCACTTAGGGACCTACTGAAACCTGGAGCCGACCTGATGAGAGGTTGCTCTATGTTGCAGTTCTAGAGACTGTACACAGTCCCTCTGTTTTCTGTGGTGGCTATTGTTCATATGTGTGTTTCATCATAGTCATTATTTTGTACTTACTGTTGTCAACCCTGGTGTCACAGTTGGGTGGTGCCCAGCCTTCCTCACACTGGCACACCAGCTCATCATTACAAACCTGGAAGAAATAAGATAAAAGGACATATGTAATTTTTGTCAAGATTAGTGCCGTGTAAACACAGGGACATGCCAGGAACCAGAAGAGTTAGGGGGCTTGAGTGATGGTCTTGTCAAATGTGCTCTATGCTGGTCAAATCAAGGGTTGAGAGTTGAATACCGCCAGGCCTCACCGATTGTCCGTGGCACTTGGTAGAGCAGTCTGCAGACTGAATGGCAGCGCATCCCCCATTTATACACATCTACAAAATTCACAAAGTTTTTTTGTTAGATCTTCTTAAAAACTAGATACACGATGAAGTATACTGGTTTATCACTACCCTTTCCAGATAATATAATACTACCGCAATCTGTGTATTATTACTATACCATAATAATTTTATACAGCCTATATTTGCGGTTTGTCAGAAAATAACGTGACCGACAAGAAACTAAAGAAAATAAGCGCCCAGCATGAGGAGACATAGTGCATTTTCATTGTATCTTCCTTGTTAATGAAATCACAATACATTCCATGATGACCAAATGCACCATATGGAAACATACAGTGGGCCTATAGCTCCCTGTAGGAGGACCCTGTTTCCAGAATTGTGAGCCCGTTCCTAAATATATCTTTAAAGCATTGACAGACATGTACAGAGCTCGAAAACCCCTGCGAAGTCTTTACAGCCAAATATTTTGAATGGCCTATTCTCAGCATGACTGTCAGCGCCTACACTACTCTGCGTGGCCATCACTATAATGTGTTAGGCGTTGTGTAGTTGCCATTCTGTGTTACCCCTTGCACCAGTGTCGGACTGGCCCACCAGAGTACCAGAGGATCCTCCAGTGGGACCTGGCTCAACCCAATACTGATCCCCAGAGGTCCATCAGAAAACTACAATTTGAAGGCTGATAGAGTATATTTCCTGGGAGAAAATGAAGGGTGGGCCCCAAAATTTATTTTCTCTGGTGGGCTTAAGGAAACCTAGTCCGACACCGCCTTGCACATTGTACAATCACTAAAGTTGACAAAGCTATATGCTTCCCACCTTACCAACCCACTGCAATGGATGATATATTGTGGTCAGAATGTAAGAGTTTTCCTTACAGAGACTGCCAATTAGGGCTGCCTTGTAGTTGATATTCCACATGGGAATTCTGGTAAAATATGCAGTTTTACTGGATGTGATGAGGAAAACCACACCTCTTGTAGCTACCTTGTAAGGCAGCTCCCTTACCATCAAACAGGACCTTCAGGAAGCCTTATGACATGATGCGGGATTAAAACCAAACAGTGGGGGATATTTATCAGGGCCTCTGCACCACGTCAGTGGCGTAGAAGCCCCGAAATAATCGCAAATGCTAGCTTATTGCTAGCACTTGCAATTATTTTCCCCAATCCGCCACCTTCACGCCAGTGACTTTTCACATGTGGCTTAACTCTGGGCAGTACCCTGACGAATACATCAAGAGGTTGGAGCGTATGATAAATAACCCCCAGTATATCTTTTTCAGAAGGAACTGATTCCCAACTGTAGACAGGACTGTTTCGATGTGGTTGCATCTCTTCAGTATAGTGTAGGTCTAGTGAGAGGCTTTTGACTAGGGTCGGGAAGTAAGACTTCTCCTTTGCCAATTAAGGCCACGTTGCAGGAGACTTATAGCTACGACAGCCTTATATTATAACATTTATGTAGTATAATTGACTGAAGGCAGGATAGAAAGGTGTAGAAATGGATCATAATACTGACCATATTCTCATACATCAAACCAATGGGTATTACAGTCTAGAAAACTTACTCCTCCATCTTCACATCTTGTCCCATTTTCTACTAATACTTTTGGTTCAAGAGTTTTACATTGTTTCCAAGTACAGGATCTAAATTTTTTAAAAAGTGGTTTACTTTTACCAAGAGAGCAGTAAAGAGCCCCGCATTGTCCGTATCTGAAAATATAGACATACACAAAGTGTGACATGTTTCTGCAATGAGGTATAGCAAGAATTATAATGTTTTGTATTCCACACACAATACCTACCTAGACTGAGGGCATTTAGAGGGGCTCATTTCATAGCAGGATTTCTCTGCTGGCACAGACCCTATAATATGGTGAAGACAAGAGTGCACCATCATAATAGGTAAAATACACACAAAAGGAAAGAAAAAAAAGATAGTCTCACAAAGACATCTTTACTCAATAACTCTTAAACCTTTAAGAATGCATCTATCTTATAGCTTTGGGCTCAAATGTGCTGCTTAATTTTGGTTACAACTTTTGAACACTTTAACTAGCCAATAACCCCTTAACAACGTGTTACTTATTACGACCCCACAAGTCGGTTGCGGGTGTGTTTGGAGAGGGCTCGCGGGCTGAGAGCTCTTTATACACAATGGGGCAGATTTACTTACCCGGCCCATTCGCGATCCACGAATCCGTCAGGTTTTCGTTCGGCCACGGCCCCCGATTTTCGTCGCGTGCATGCCGGCGCCGATGCCCCAAAATCCGATCGCGTGTGCCAAAATCCCGTGGCAATACAGGAAAAATCGGCGCACACATTGGGAAAACGCAAATCGGGCCCTTAGTAAATGACCCCCAGTGAGTGTTTGCTGCATATTGCGGGTGTTAACCCTTCGATTATAAAGCCATCTGCACGTGGGCGGCGCCATATTGGCTAAGATTGTCATGCAAAGGCCCAAGGCTGTCTGATTCTAGACAATCTATTACATTGCACATTGTAATAGAGGATGTGGAAAATCACCATACTAGAAACGTCCCCTTCAGGCAGAAAGTCACATGACGAAGGCAGCTACGGCAAAAAAAAACGGCTCCGCGTGCAAACACAAAGGTGACGCGGAGCACACTTCTATATCATTGACCCCTGGTGACAACGTTGTGACCTAAAAGAAAGTGCAAAGTCGAACAGATAAACCTGGCCTGCACGCACCTTAGTAATGTGGCCCAATGTGTAACAAAGTGCAGTATGAACATAATCCCTAAAATACATATTTATACATATAATAAGATAGCAACAAGAATAACCTTATGACATCTTCTATCAATTCCCCATATTTCCATCCATGTTTTTTTTCCAAAGTTGGGTTCATAGCCTGAAAGAAAGAATCAGTAAAGTGTATTGGGACTAACTATATTCTAAAGTCGTAGGGTTTATCTGGAAGTCAACAAACCATGTGGTTTATGGTTCTTGCTAAAATCTGTAATTGATAAATGTCTCCCAATCGTAATCTTGTTCCCTATCATTATTTTCTGCTGCTGCCTGCCTCGCTTGTCTTTCTTAATCCAATTATAAGAAAGACAATGGGGAACAATTACCATTACCGCTCCGGAGGAGTTCCCGAAATGCGCTGTCTGCGACAATGCACACTGTGCCGCGATTTCATAAGATCAGTGCGACCGAATTGTCCTCCCATGTTCCACTCACCGTCAGGTCCGCTGGAGTTCACCTTCGTCTTTCCTCGGAGCATGTGCAATATGGGTTTGTTGAACAATTTATGATTCTTAAATCCTTCGCTCAGTCCGAATCAGTTGGATCCCAACCTTTCATGTCGCATGAAAGAGGGGCCGCTGCTCGAAAAACAACCTGAATAGTGTGCCCGACACAACAGCCCTTCTAATCTTGCCCAGAGGCTCAAGTCCCGAAAACGTGGGAAGTTCCCCGTAAGAAATGCGATTTACGCGGAACCCTTAGTAAAAATACGCCCCACTAGTCTTCACGTGTCTTGTATTGTATCTTTCCTACTTGTAATCCAATTTCTTTTCTAACTATTGTCCTTCTCTCAAATTTCACATTTACACAGTTAAAAATAAGCTCGGGTTTTTTTTGTTTGAGTTTAACAGTGTCATCTATAGCACTTTTACCATATGTATGGCTCTGGGGTTTGAATGAAATGACGGCTAAAACCCCCAACTACCCCCTCCCCCCCACCCCCACCCCCCCCCTCCCATTGAAAAGAGCCATTCACCACTTTTTGGGCACCAGTAGCTGCATGTCTGTCATTCAGCAGCAAGTTTCAGGTGTGTTGTACGCTATGTCCAGCACTGTCAAGTGATGTCACTGGCCAGCCACACTCTATAAAAAGTTCCAAACCTAACGGAATGCACCAGGAGAGACAAGGTTGTTCTCATTTTATTATTTTTACAGCACAAGCATGTAAGAAAATAAAGCTAAAACGTCTTCCTTTAAAGGAAATCTAGCAGCTTTTTATGCATGTGAACCATACATACTTGAGATTTAATCCCTAAGCACTGGCTTTGGGCGCTTCTTTCTCCTCTTAACCCTAATTTATGCAATGCTTCTGAGTAAACCTCGTACTAAATTTCATTGGTGCCGTGCAGGCAGAAGTAAATCAAGTGCTGCCACTTAGCCCGCAGCTGCTGTTGTATTGAGTCATCCAGCAGCTTAGGTTGATGTAGTCCCATGTCTGACGTTTCAGGAAAGCTCTGTGTAATATGTTTGGGCAGGGCAGGCAGCAGCCATGCAACCTACGACTCTTCCCAATGTCCTGAATTGTCTATAATTGTTTTTTGATGACAAAAGTCCCTCCTCGGATGCAGGGTTAAACAAGATATGTTTTCTCGACTACACAAAAGCAATTCTCACGAATTGGTTTGTGCTTCATAATGCAATAAAAAACAAATGGTGGATTGGCCCGAAGCTGAGGTGCGATTATTAGGCAAACTTGGTTGAGCTTCAGAAGTCTCAAGAAACAACTACAAAAAATGATGGCTATGATCCCTTGGTTCCAAACTTTTATGCTTTCAGTGACTTCAATAAAATTATTATTATCACAGTGATGAGTGGAGCCCCTCTACATTTTGACTGTGAGATGCCTGGAAAGCCCAGAAAGTATGATTAGTTTTCATTTACAACCGAAATTGATTTCCAACGGTTTTTTGATCATTGCAACTGAGTCCCTGAATTTTCGCCAGCAACCACATTGAGCAGATTATGACAATATGCATGCACGAACAAACCTAATCACTCACACCTGCTGATTGGATGAGTCGGGCTACTCTGTGTTGATGGAGGCCGAATGAGTAAGTTTGGTTTGGATATTGAAGTTGGGTGGTCACACCAATACTAGCGTTGAGGTCAATATACTAGACAAGCAACGCGAAAGAGCCAAACCTGACCAATTCATCAACTTAGTGTTTCTCTGACACTGGGCATATATACATGCGTCTTATAATGTTATTTTAGCGAGGAAGGCAACAAATAAATGATATTTGAGGTCTGAACAATCTTATAATAACCTTTCCTTCTTAAACAACGTAGCAACTCGCTAATACATGAGAAGACCCTGCTCCAACCTGCCAACTACAATCCAATTACAGAAGGGGAGTGAAACGGTTTCTCGTGATCAATGGGGGGTACCTTTCCACTTTGAACAATAAGGTTCTCCCGGCAATAGGAGACCCTCAACTGAATCCAGATTTTATCCCTACCCGTTGCATAGGTGATGAGAATCAAACAAGTAACGACCCCGTTTTAATATCCAATGTCCCAAAGGCAGAGAAAGCAAACTGGACACCTCAGCGCATAAACCTGATATATGACGGGAGTGTCTTACCACCATGGTGCGGACCTTTAATGGTATTTCCCTAGGACAATCCAAGTTCCTGTGTCATCCAAAATATGTTCCCTACAATGTTTCTCCTTTGCACTTCCCACTGCTATTCATTACTCTGAGATTTTCTTATACAGCCACATTATATAACAACACCAACAGCATTGAGACACGAATGAGATGCTTACGCCCGGTTGTATGAGTGTAGCCGATGAGTTTCCCTACTGTAGAAAACAAAAGAACAAGAGACAAAAAGTACAAAAGAATAAAGATCTCCTCTTAAATCCCAATTAACACGAACATGACAGGTTCCACTTGCTATCATTAAGAGACCATGAAAACTGGCCATTCCGGACCGACTGTCCTCCATTACATTCAAGTGAACTAAGGGAATGTGTGTTTGTTGCAACATATTACTTGACAGAACCAGTAGAGACCATGAGAGCAGGGGCGTAAGCTAAAGGGGTGTCAGCATTGAATTAGTGCTACAAAGGGCCCTGGAGTGCTAGGGAGGGAGGGGGCTCTAGCACCATATTTATAACTGTACATTTGCATGGTTTTACAGTACACAGCTGAGTACAATGCTGTCAGAAGTAAATGTTCGGGGGGAGTGGACAGCCAAGTCAGAAGCAACTGTTAAATCTCTTCTGTACGATTCCTGACTGTTACTCCCCCCTCTGGTTAAAAGAAACAAACAGTAGGAAACCGCCAAAGCACCAACAGTCAGTGGTTTCTCAATGTAGGGTATCATTCGGTCCGTGTACATCAATCAGTTAGTTAATGCAAACACAACAAAAATGAGATATTTTTTTTTTTTTTTTGACCTTTAATATTTATGAATTTTTTTCACAAGGAAAGACCCTGTCACACCGTAATACATAATCATAATAGAGGGTAATAAGTAAGGGGCGATCCAAAAATTAACGATGGTTCGTCATATCAAGATTCAACTCTTAATACACTTCAGATCTGGTTTTGGTATATGAGCAAGTGTATGAGTCTATTAACAGTTATATTTTTATTATGGTGTTCTTTTAATCTAGTAATACACTGTAGTCGTTGTGTTTTTGATCGTATAAGGTTATAAATGTATATATGTGAAATAATATAGATGTAAAAAGTGTTATATTTGTGTGGTGTGGATATTTAGAACTGTATATGTATGTATATAATATTAAAACCAAATGGTTGTGTATATTTGTATGTATGAGTATAGTCATATGATGATGTAGGAAGCTTTGGTGGTATATATGAGTTTAAAAAAGCATTGTACACAAATATGTATTATTATTTAAGGGCAAGTAGGAACATTACCGCAGAGGTCTTCTATGGGGCCCCAAGCCTCGTAGTTGTACATCATATCCTGAGAGGAGGGACGCGCGCACCACACCAGGCCCCTAACCTGGGCCAAGTGCCGGGCGCCCAGGCCTGCTGGGGGGGTCCACATTCACAAGCTATGTACATAAAAAATCCCGGTAAGGGAAAGGAGCTTTATATAAAAATAAACCATGAGAGGCTGTTTGGGATGCATAAAAACTATGGAATATCTGTAGGGAAACAGAAGACTGTTTAATTTCTAATTTTTAAAGGCGCCCCCATAAGTTCACGTTTCAAGGGCCCACTGCGGCGCTGTCACTTAGGGATCCTACTGAAACCTGGAACCGACCTGATGAGCCTGATTGGGCGGGTTGCCTCTATGTTGAGTTCTAGAGGACTGTACACCAGTCCACTGGTTTCTGTGGTGGTATGGTTCCTATGTGTGTTATCCGAGTCATGTATTTTTGTAACTTACTGTTGTCAACCCTGGTGTCACCGTTGGGTTGGTGCCCAGCCTTCCTCACACTGCACACCCAGTCATCGTAAAACCTTGTAAGACCTCTTAGATAAAAGGACAGCTGTGTAATTTTGTCAAGCTTAGTTGCCGTGTCAACACCGGGCCCTGCCAGTCGCCAGGACAAAGAACAAGGAACCAGAATGAGTTAAGCGTTAGGGGGCTCTTGCTCTTGGTGAGTGATGGCTATTGTCACATGTGCTCTATGCGGTCAAATCAAGGTGGAGAGTTGAATACCACCGGCTCACCGATTGTCGTGGCAATTGGCATAGGAGCTAGGTCAGCAAGATCGACTTGGGGAATGGACAGCGCATCCGCCATTTTAACAACATCTACAAAATTCACAAAGTTTAGTTTGTGTTTTTTGTTAGTAGAATCTCTTAAAAATAGAGAACCCCGATGATGAAAATGCAGTATACTGGTTGATCACTACCCTTTCAATTGATAATAAATTTACTACCGCAAATGTGGATCTGTTATATTACTATACCTAATAATTTTATTACAGGCCCTATATTGCGGTTTTGTAGAACAAAGAACGTTGAAGACAAGAAATAAAGAAAATAAGCGCCCACATGAGGAGACCATTGAGACCATAAGTGCATTTTTTTTCATGGTAGCTTCCTGTTAATGAAATTCACAATACATTCCTGAGACCAAAATGCACCATATGGAAACATTTTGGAAAGTGGGACCTATAGCTTCCCGTAGGAGGACCTGTTTCCAGCATTGTCGAGCCCGCCGTTCCTAAAGTATTCTTTAATAGCATTGCAGAAAGTACAGAGCTCGAAAACCCCTGCGGCGAGTCTTTACAGCCAAATATTTTGAATGGCCCTATTCTCAGAATGAATGTCAGGCGCCTACACTTACTATGCGTGTTGGCCATTCACTATAAATGTGTTACGGCTGTTTGTTGTTAGTTGCCTACTGTGTTACCCATTGCACCAGTGTCGGACTTCTTGCCACAGAGTACCAGAGGATCCCTCCTCCAGTGGGGGGACCTGGTCAACCCATTACTGATCCCCAGTAGTCATCAGACAAAATACATATTTGAAGGCTGTTCGATTAGAGTTTGATTCCCTGGGCGAGGAAAATGAAGGGTGCGGGCCCAAAAGTATTTTCTCTGGTGGGCTTAAGGGGAGGAAACCTTAGTCCGACACGCCTTGCACATTGTAACAATCACTAAAGGACCAAAGCTAGATGCTTCCACCTTACCAACCCACATGCAATGGATGATATATTTGTGGTCAGAATGGTAAGAGTTTTGCCTTTACAGAGAATACAATTTAGGGCTTGCCTTTCTTGTAGTGATATTCCACTTGGGAATTATGGGTAAAATATGCAGTTTTATGGATGTGATGAGGACCGGAAAACCAAACCTCTTGTAGCTACTGTACGGAAGCTCCTTACCATTCAAACTAGCCTCAGGAAGCCTGATGACATGATGGGGGGGATTAAAACCAAACAGTGGGGTTTGCTATTTATCAGGGCTCTGCCACCAAGCAGTGGCGTGAAGCCCCGAAATTTAATCGCAAATGTAGGCTTAAGCACACTTGCAATTGTTTTCCCCCATCCGCCACCTCCGCCACGTGACTTCTGTTTCACATGTGGGTTAACTCTTGGGCTAGGTACCTGCGAATCATCAAGAGGGTTGGAGGCGTTATGATAAATACCCCAGTATATTTTCAGAAGGAATGATTCCCAACTGTAGACAGGACTGTTTCCCGATGTGGTTGCATCTCTTCAGTTATAGTGTAGGTTCTTCTTAGTGAAGAGGGCTTTTGGACTAGGGGTCGGGAAGTCAGACTTCTCCTTTCCAATTAAGGCCACGTTGCAGGAGGGAGACTGTGAGAATTTATAGCTACGACAGCAGCCTTATATTATAAACATTTTATGTAGTATATTGATCTGAAGGCAGGCAGGGATAGAAAGGTGTAGAAAGGGGATCATAATACTTGACCAATTTCTCATACATAACCCATGGGTATAACGTCTAGAAAACTTTACTCCTCAATATGCACATCTTGTCCATTTTAACTAATACTTTTTTGTGTTCAAGACGTTTTACATTGTTTCAAAGTTACATGGATACTCTAACTTTTTAATTTTTTTAAAAAGTGGTTTTATTTCTTTTACCAATTTGTGAAGCGACAGAGCCCCGCATTGTTCCGTATCGAAATATAGCCCTTTCATACACAATGTTGACTAGGTTTGATGCAATGAGGGTATAGAAGAAAGTAAGAAAGTAGATGTTTTGTATTCCACACACAATACCTACCTAGACTGGGGCATTTGAGGGGCTCATTTCATAGAAGGATTTATCTGCTGGCACAGCCCCTTCTTTTATATATAATATGGTGAAGACAAGAGTGCACCATTATACTAGGTAAAAGAACACAAAAGGCAAGAAAAAAAAGATGTCTCCCAAAGACATCTTTACTCAATAACTCTTCAACCTTAAGAATGCATCTATCTTATAGATTTGGGCTCAAATGTGCTGCGTAAATTTGTTACAACTTTGAAACACTTTAATAGCCATATACCTTCTTTCTAACAAAGTGTTACTTATTACGACCCAAAGTGCGGTTTTTGAGGGTGTTTTTTGGTTTGGAGAGGGATCGCGGTGCTGCGAGCTTCTTAACACAATGGGGGCAGATTTACTTACCCGGGCCCATTCGCGATCTCAGCGGCACGTTTCTTGTGGGTGGATTCGGCGATTCACTAAGGTTAGTAGTTCCTCCGCCGTTCACCAGATGTCGCTGCGCGCTGAAGTTCCCCGAGAGGGGACCCCGCTGGACATGCACTGAAGTTCACCGGCCTATTCCTGGTGAAGTTAGGGCACGTTTCGCAGTTTATTTTTTTTTTAAATGCGCGGTTTTTGGGAATCCGTCAGGGTTTCGTTCGGCCACGTGCCCCCAGATTTCCGCTGCGTGCATGCCGGCGCCGCGATGAGTGCCCCAAACTTTCCCTGAGATCGCGTGGCCCAAAATTCCCGTGGCAATACAGGAAAAATCAGGCGCCAAAATCTGAAATATGCGGGTAACACAAGGGGCTTGCTAGGGTTCGCAGAACATCCGGGGCACGGGTATCCCTAATACATATGTACTCAATTTCTAGTAGTATTCACTAATGTAAATAAACATGGAATAATAGCAAATAATAACAACTGTGACCTAAACATATACAGTCTACAGTGCTACCGGCATCACCACGGGTCCTCTCCTGTGAAGTTCACCAACAGACATCTTATGTTCTTATTTGGGCTCCTTTTAAATCTTGTCTCCCAAAACTGGGGTTATCCTGCTGCCTACCCGAAGACACGTTCCAACTTGCCGAGTGCGTGCGATGAACTCGATCAACACTCGCCACGCATGATGCCGGGAAGACACTAGATTTCCAACGCGCACACCGGGATTGTGATTCTTCTGACATGCTGATTGACAGTCCCTTTTTGCATCCGCTCGGTCGCCGTGCTTAACCTGGCCAGCATGCGTGGCGAGGGTGATGCGAGTTATGCATCGCAACTTCGGCAAGGGGAATGCCTAACACTTTCTCTCATTTTACTAGAAGGCCTTTTCGCACACCACATTGTATGCTTTTGCCTGGGCCATGACTGCTGGAGGGGACGAAGTGCTCCTCAATCCTTCCCTGTACATAAGAAAGCCGTGCAGCCTTGCCCGTTTCTTACTGGAAATATTTGTTTTCCAGCTCACCATGCTGGACCCCTCAGCCCCTGTAGGTTCCCCCCCCAGTGTCCTCCACAGCCCAAACTACAAAAAAACAGTTCCCTAAGCCTATCAAGTAAAGCCATGTACCTAATTTAGCCCCTGGTCTTTTAATCGTCCAACAACCAAGCCCATGTAATATACCTCACCTAATCCCCAGAAATGCCTCACTAAATCCCCCTATAAGGTTCCCTCACACCCCATGTAAGGGGTTCTCTTTTTTTTTTTCGGGCCAAGCAGACTTTATTCTTGTAAGGTCCCCGCAACAACCTGAAAGTTCTCCTACGCCCCTGCTAATCTTGATCCCACACCTCGCACCCTGCAATGTCCCCCTACAGCCCCCCTGCAACATGCAATGTCCCCCAACAGCCAGCCCCCTGCAATGTATACCACGCCCCCGCAGTCCCCTTCAAGTAACCCACAGCCCCCTGCCAGGTCCCCGCAGAATTCCCCGCAATTGTCTCCCATAGACCCCCTGCACAAAGTTCTCCTACAGTTCCCCTGCAATGTCCCCCATCAACTCCTGCAAGTCTCCCAAGCCCCCGGATGTCCCCCACAGCCCATGCAATGTCCCCCACAGTCCCCTGCAATGTCCCCCACAGGCCTCTGAATGTATCCATAGCCCCTGCAATGGTCTCCACAGCCCCCTTGCAATGTCCCCCAAAGCCCTCTGCAATGTCTACAACAGCCCCTGCAATGTCCCCCACAGGCTCTGCAATGTCCCCCGCGGCCCCTGCACTGTCCCTCATCTCCTATAAAAAAAAAGGGGGTTTTTGTCCCCCTATGCCCCAGCATAAGTAATGTCCCCCAACTACCACCATAGGTACATCATAGCCCCCCTTTAAGTCCCCAGCTTAAGTAATGTACCCCAAGCTCCCCCGCGCCCATGTGTCATAAATCCTGTACATAACTATCTGCAGCCGCCCATGTATTCATAGGCCCAGTAAGCCTTTAGCTGCCAAGGTAAATGTCCCCCAACTACCCCCCCCCCTCCTCCCCCCCCTTCCCAGGTCTCTTAGCCCCCTGTAATGTTCTTCAAAGTCTCAGCCAAAGTGCCCTCCCCCCCTCCACTGTATAATTAAAAAAACAAATGCTACTCACCTTGTCTTTCATGTCTTATGAGGGGCTTGGTGATCTGGTGTATTCATCATCGGCGTTCCGTCTCCGGCAAGCTGTAGTGGCTGCTAGAGCAGGAGACGCGGTGGATCACGTTCTCCTGCTCTCTGTAGTGGAGAACGGCGCCGGAAAGGCTCCGTAACCACTACAGTGCTTTAGGAAATTTGCCCAGACACCTGGACATTCGGGGCACGGGCCAAAAGTGATCCGGGGCCACAGGCCCCGGTATAATTTGTTTCTAGCGACGCCCCGGGTACTAAACATTGGGAACCAAATCGGGGGCTCTTAGTAAGACCCCCAGTGAGTGTTGGGCTGATATTGCGAGGTGTTGTTAACCCTTCGTTATAAAGCCATCTCTGCACGTGGGCGGCGCCTATATGGCAACGATTGTAATGCAAAGGGCCCACAAGGATGTCTGATTCTAGACAATCTATTACATTGCACTTGTAATAGAGGATTGTGGAACCTCCAACCCATTTAAGTTTGTTTTTTTGTTTTTTTACTGCCATACTGTAGGTATGTTAGTAATGCGTGGGAGCTAATCGACAACTAGGGTTCATAGTTACATAGGAGATCAACATTTTTTAAAAAATTTTAAAAAGTTTGTTAAAAAATGAAATTAAAAAAAATCTTAAAAAGTCTACATTACCCTCTGCTGTCCCTAGAACTGGTGATAAAATAAATAACAATCAACAATAAATCATGAAGATGTTACGTATCGGCCACATCCCAAACTGTTCCGATCCAGAAAATATATAATACTTAATCATAACGGAAAATCAAGCCCCAAAAAGTCTAAATTAAAAAATTTCCTATAAAAAGTCCCAAATTCTAGCATTGAAAACATCCAAAAGCTCCATACATACCTGAAGTATGAAAATTTTATTGGGAGCCGATAGATGGCAAATTAACGAATTTTTAGTTGTACAGGAGTTTTACCTTTTTTTGCAAATGAAACACTATAAAACTACAAAATTTTATCGTGTGATCGACCGAGACCAACAAATAAAGTAGTCATGTAATTTGGGAGCCACAGAAGAAAGCCACAAGAATGGCACAAGCATTCATAATTTATACTTGAATTGCCAGTAAACGGCATGTGCGTGGTTGTGGTGACCACGCAGTATTAAAGGGTTTAACACCATGTGATCGGTGAGTCTCACGGGTATGTTCAAGCTTGTAAGTACAACTGACAACCTGTGCTTTTCTGACTTGGTCCGCTTCCATTAATGAGTATTTTTTGTCACCGGGTCAAGTCCAGAGAAGGTTGCCTGTGGGGTTGTACTTAATGTTTGAATTTGTTTGTAAGTGCGGAATGATATTTTATAATTGGCGATCAGATAATAAAAAAATATTTGTCCCAGTGTAACTGGATTTTTTGAAATTTTTGTGCTTCCTGTAATTAGACAAGAGATCTAAAGGCTCATTACAGACACTTACAGCTGTATGTGTATTCAGAATGGGGTAGTTAAGTACATCCAAAGAGCTTCGCAGAGCAACAGTGACAGAGGACTCGTGTCCTAGTAAGTCGGAAGCCTTAAGTATATAACTTGGATGTTCTGCTATATCTGGGCTTCTGTTATTACTACTGGGGCGTTGGTAATATATGGGGGCTTTACAACTACTGGGGTTGGCTATAAGTTTTAAGACTGGGTGGGGGGACAATAACAAAATAAGGAGGGTTTCATCACCAATCTAGATGATAATGTGACATTGTGAGGAAAAAAAAGATAAATGGTACTAGATGACACATATTAAACTTATTAATTCAACATTTAAAAAATACTTAAAAACCCAAAATAATGAGGATTGGGTTACATATCACATAGTTAGGGTCCCCAGGACCTCATGTTTAGGAATCGGTATACTAATCGTAAATATTATATAGGCAAAAATTATAGGCAAGAGATTGTTAAATAGTGCACACAGATATTATTCAGGACCAGGAAAGAAAGTGAAAAATACTGAGATATCACAGGTGTGGATCAGTGACAACACACCGTCAACAAAAACAACTAAAATAATTAGTGCAAGAAAACTACATACCAGTACAAGGTTTGCAGTTGGGGAGAGAAACTGGGGAGAGAATATTTAGGAAAAAGAACAAGGGTTTGGCCCACGCGTATTGCCGGCCTCTAGGCGGTGATTCGTCAGGGGGGTTGGCGTTTGGTTGGGCTATTTATAATACGTGGGGCTGGTTGGTTAATACTACTGGGGGGGTTGTTTGGCTATATATACTGGGGTCTAGCTGGCTGTATATATCCTGGGGGGCTGGGTTATATACTACGGGGAGCAGGCTTGGGCTATACTCTGGGGTCGGCTGGCTATAACTTATGGGGGGCTGGCTATGTATATACTGGGGGCTGGATGGCTATATCTTTTTCTCTTTTTTTTGGCTGGCTGTGGATATATTTATGCGGGGTTGGGGGTTGGCTGGCTATATACAACTGGGGGCTGGCTGTATACTACTGGGGGCTGGCTGGCTATATACTACTTGGGGATGGATGGCTGTATACTACTGGGGGCTGGCTGGCTATATACTACTTGGGGATGGATGGCTGTATACTACTGGGGGCTGGCTGTATACTACTGGGGGCTGGCTGGCTATATACTACTGAGGGCTGGCTGGCTATATACTACTGGGAGCTGGCTGGCTGTATACTACTGGGGGCTGGCTGGCTATATATTCTACTGGGGACTGGCTGGTTATATGCTGAAGGGGGCTGGCTGTCTATATACTAATGGGGGCAGCCTAGCTATATACTAATGGGGGCTGGCTGGCTTTATAATAAGAAGCATGAGATACAGGCAGCTAAAGATATGGTTGGAAATGCAAGATGCAGATAAATATCCAGCTCCTGTCTGTTTTTTAACTCCCTGTATGTGCATTTCTGTGGGACACTGAAGCATATGCCCGATGTGTCCTGAAAGAAGAGATTCTTATTTTTACCATGACATACAAAGCTTATTTCTAGGTGCTGCAGAAAAGAAGATAGGGGTTCAAATATTAAATTTAACTCATCTCTGACTTTGGGGGAGATTTTTATAGGTAAATGGTTTAGATTCCACATAAAAGAGAGAATTCTAGAAAGGACATTTCATCCTCTACCTAAAGTGGCTAGTAGTTTAGTAGAGTGAAACCTGGTGACAGGTTCATTTTAAGTTATTTTGTAACACACTGCTCTGAGTTTTTGTGGTGCACCTTTAACACAGGGCGTGCGACACAATTCTGTTGGACACGCCATGATATACGTGCCACACGGACTGTGCTCCGGAACCCCGTTATGTGCAGAATTTGGTGTCGCATCGGGTATAGTGCAGCCGCCTCACAAATGTGTCACAGACACTTCCTTAATACCTGTGAAAGCAGTTTGCAAATTGGAGGAGGTGTAGTGTTTGCCATCTATCTCAGGTTTCCATTCCAGTATTGGTTCAGTTCATATCAATTCAAAGGTCAACTCTTAATAAAGTCTCTGCTGCAACCTCGCAGAACCTCACTTTTATATGTACATTCTCTACAATGCCTGGGTTAGACCCTAGTAAGGATGATGTTATGGTGGTTTACCTGCTCCCCAGTAGGCTTCACACTGGCTCCTAAAGGTGGGACATTTTCCTTTATAGCAGTAACCCTCTCCATTGCTGCAGGGAGATCCATCCATCCGGAAGCGATCAGAGGGACAGGTGGCGGATCGCCCATCACACATATCAGACAAATCACATTCGTCTTTGGCAGGTCTACACACAGAACCTGCTGGCTTCATCTGTTGGTGCACAATAATAATAAAGTTTTATATTTTTGTATCCTACTCTTCAGGTTTTACGATTGACACCATCCCCTTCTTTAAGGATGCTATAGCATTTCAATGGGGATGTCTCTCTTAAAAACAACCATTATCCTTATAAGGCGTATGAAAGATCAAAAAGGAGCTCCATGGCCAACCATTTATCTAAATGGACAGCGTGTAATACCACATGTACCCTGTAGGAGCCGCTATAGGAGAAATTGATTCTTTTCAAATCTCTTTTTATTGGATTTTTTAAATTTTTTAACATATAACAATTACACTAAAAATGATGTGCAGCAAGAGAAAGGTGCAAACAAGTAGTTACAAAGCCCACAGTCTTCTAGGACCTTATTAGATCAAGCAAAAACACAAAAACAGTACATTTAAAATGTGACATAAACATCACAAAGAAAGTCAAGGTGAACATTATATAAGCATGTGTCACATATTACAAGCCACTTCACTCACTTTATCTTCATGGTCATGTTAGAACACAAATGTTTGAAATGAAAGAGAAAACAAAGCTACTACAAAGCGAAGAGTTAAAGGGGGGCAGTAATGGATTATAATATGGGCGGTTTGGGCAGTAGCCCAGGGCCAAAACCTTCTAGGGGACCCATGCCCATTCAAACCACCCACCAAATTTTATACTGAGAAGGACCCTCACCCATAAAACCCTTGTACATCTGTTCCTGCTCTCAATACATATGAAGACTAGATCCATTTCAGGACTATTGAAGGACCTACAAAGTTCCTAAAAATACAGATTGAAAGCAGACAGAAGGGACACATCCTCCATTGCCCAAGAAGCTGATTCTGGTACCAGATGTAGGAAGTGATTCCAGACTTGTAGGGGCCATAATATTCATACAGTCCAGGGCCCATGGCAGTATTAATCCACTGTAGAATTTTTAGGAATTTAGGATAATTTTTGTTTCAGGGTCCTGACTGAATGCTACAACAGAAACCTAGAGCAGAGGAGGGGCTTCGGAGCAGCGCTTTGCAGAGACCTTAAAGCGCAGCAGTGTGAGGACAATCCCCCAGCCAGGGCAAGTTTTAGATAAAGTGGGGCCCTGGGAAAAGCTAAAAGTGGGACCCAAAGTGGGGCATTCAACCAAGGGGTATTGCAAGAGCAATACATCCTCTGCCAACAAAGGTCTACATGCAGGGGGCCCCTTTAGGACAGGGGGCCCTAGGATATTGCCCAGTTTGCCGCCCCCTAATGACGTCCCTGCACATGTAGAGTAGCTATAATCAGTGGAAAAGAAATTAATTTACAACAGTCCTGCTGCTACTTAGAACATGCACAGAGGTAACAACTCTCCCGAGATGCTATTGGGCACTGTCTGCAGTTTTGCATGGTCAAAACTGTTCACAGATTCCTTTTTGTGCAGTTTCTTTGTAATCTAGCTATACTGTATAGTGGTCAGAGCTCTTCATTTCTGATACACACCTCCAATTCCCTGCAGTGAAGTATAACTTACCCGGCAGTCTGAGCAGCACTCCTCCTCTGAGCACTGGGCACCTTCTTTCAGTTTGCAGGTGGCAGCGTCACAGCACTTGTCAGAACATTCCTGTAAAGTCGGGCGATTAAATGGTTTTCACATATACCATATATACTCGAGTATAAGCCTTGTTTTTCAGCACAATAAAATGTGCTGAAACCCCAAACTCGGCTTATACTCGAGTAAAAAAATATATCAAAACTCACCTTTCCAGCTTCCCCCGCTGCTGGCTATATACTGGGGCAGGGGGCTGGCTATATACTGGGGGATATGGGCTGGCAGGCTATATACTGGGGCAGAGGGCTGGCTATATACTGGGGGATATGGGCTGGCAGGCTATATACTGGTGGGCAGGTGCTGGCTATATACTATGGAGCAGGGTCTGGCAGGCTATATACTGGGGGGGCAGGTGCTGGCTATATACTGGGGGGGCAGGTGCTGGCTATATACTATGGGGCAGGGTCCGGCAGACTGTATACTGGGAGGCTGTGACCAATGCATTTCCCACCCTCGGCTTATACTAGAGTCAATAGGATTTCCCAGGTTTTTGTGGTAAAATTAGGGGCCTCAGCTAATACTTGGGTAGGAAATACGGCCATTTAAATGGATAGCCGTATTGCCTATTGAAATTAATGTGGCTGTACGCTACCTGTATGAAAACATTATGGTATGGGTAGCATAAAACGGTTTTCATATGGTCTTATGAAAGGGGCCTTATTGGCATTGTGCACTGTGAAAAATGTATTTTTGTTACAAGTTTTCCCATAAAATAAGCTGATCCCAGGCCGTCCTGCTTCTAATCCAACAACAGTTAGATATACAAGAGAAGAGCTGCAAATGTTTAATGTCTCTGCAGTGCCTCCACAGGAGAAATTAAGAATTGCACAATTTATTTCAGAGTGTTGCATGGGCCTTTGTTACTTAACTCAGTTCTGGTTGAAAGATGAGTTTTCTCCCATGTATTCAACCAAAAATATGGATATTCCTTTTAAATGGCTTGACCCCGTTTAGGGCTAAAACACATGACCGTGTTTGGTCTGTGAATCCAGGACGGTGTGTTGGCCAGATTTCACAGGATGAACGCTGCTCTAAGGACAGTCCTCCAAGCACCAGTACTCCTGCATGCCCGCAGATCAGCAGCGACTGAATGTAATTATGGAGGAATGGACTCCCTGCATCATATATCTGATCCGTGATTCACAGGCAGAGCATGTGACTCACACTGATTAGTCAGAGGGCTAGGACTCCCACCTTTGTCCTAAATTTCCCATTATGTATCTAATTCTCACCCTGAAATGTAGAAATAAATAAGGTGGCAAATTATGTGCTAAAACCCCAAGATAAAAAAATGAGTTACCTCTACACTGCCGCAGTCACAGTCCTCCCCATTTTCTCTAAAATTATTCCCACATACTGGAGTAGACACAAGGTCCTCCTTCGATGGCTTGTTCGTCATACAGAGAGGCATTTTCTTCAGGAGGAAGTTCTGATATTCTGTTTGACTACAGGAGCTGAAGGCTCTTCTGATCCTATAGAAGTGAGAGAAGAGAAGAATAGGGGTTAGCATTACAGCCTTGCAGCGCTGGGGACCTGGGTTCAAGTCCCAGGGTCAACATCTGCAAAGAGTTTGTATGTTCTCTCCATGTTTGCGTGGGTTTCTTCTGGGTCCTCGAGTTTCCTCCCACACTCCAAAACATACTAGTTGGTTAATTAGATTGTGAACCCCATTGGGGACAGGGACTGATTTGGCAAACTCTGTGTGCTCTATATAAATAAAGGAATTATTATTAAGTGGGATATTTTCCATCTACAGGAATGTATTTAACATCGGAGCCCACAGGGGTGTAGCTGGTAAAATAGACCTACAGATTCCCACTCGTCCATTGTAACTTTTGTGTTGACTTTATGAAACATCATTAATACTGTAAGACTCAACTTCAAAAGTAAAAGTCCCAAATGGGTTAATAGATTGCTTCATATGTTTCACAAGGTTCCCGTCTGCCGTCAATTTGAAGCCAGTTTTATATTGGAAATTTGGCCCGGCCCTTAGGGTGATTTTCTAGTATGTTAGTAGATCAGTCCAACTCTACCTTGGTCGGTATCCGATTATACTATGTCCTTCTTGGGTCGGCCAGCCGGGCCGTACAGTCATGTCATTGTAAAATATCCAACATATGAGTCACCTATAATGAAAAAGCGCCCACTTGGACTCCACCTGTCTCTGTTGGTTTTACAGTAACTAATCTCAGAGGAAACATCAACAGCCAAAAACAGCCTTCAGCGATATCAATATATAACACAGACATTTGTATTCTCATGCATTGTCTCTTTTCAGCAAATTATCAATATTGTTTGTGTGATTAAAGGGGTATTCCCATTTCGTCAAATTAATGTTATTGTTTGTACAACAAAAAGTTATACAATTTTCCAACATCCTTTCTGTATCAATTCCTTACAGTTTTCTGGATCTCTGCTTGCTGTCATTCTATAGAAAGCTTCTATGTTACTTCCAGTGGATAGAAATCTGACCATGGTCACACAGGTGCACGGCTCGTTATATCACAGAGAGTAATCATAGCCGTGTGATATAATGAGATGTGCACCTGTGTGACCATGGTCAGATTTCTATCCACTGGAAGTAAACATGGAAGGTTTCTATAGAACAGAGGTTGCGAACCTATGGCACGGGTGCCAGAGGTGGCACTCGGAGCCCTTTCTGTGGGCACTCAGGCCATTAATGCCAAGACAGAGCTCACTAAACAGGACCAAATTCACCTAATCTTCCTGCAGACCCAGGAAATTTAAGAGATGTTTCAATCAGCGCTGTTTTAAAACGACACTTCATTGGCTGTTTGGAACTGCGGTAAAAGTGATAAAGTGTTGATAGAACTGCAGTATCTTTGTAGGTCATCCTACTATACATACTTACTGTATAGAGAGACCCTGTTGAGAAGCTACAATGATAGTCTGAATGTGCCCTCCTTCTTTCAACTATATTGGTGGCCTCAAGGGGCCGATACGATTGATAGATGTTGAAGAGCAGGTAGCAATAATTTACTGCTGCTATGCTATGTTGGCACTTTGCGGTAAATAAGTGGATTTTGGTTATAGTTTGGGCACTCAGTCTCTTAAAGGTTCGCCATCACTGCTATAGAAGGACAGCAAGCAGAGAAAACTGTAAGGAATTGATACAGAAAGTAAATTGGAAAATTATATAACTTTTTATTATACAAACAATGACATTAATTTGCCGAAATGGGAAAACCCCTTTAAGAGATATACAATTTTTCATCTACTTTCTGTATCAATTCCTCACAGTTTTCTAGATCTCTGCTTGCTGTCATTCAAGAGGAAGCTTCAGCCTCTACTTGCTGTGAACAGAAAAATGGTCCATGGTCATGTGATGTCAAACAGGTGCAAGGCTCGTTACATCACAGGGGTGTGATATAACAAGCCTTGCATCTGTGTGATATCACATCACCAGGGATGTGAAGAACTGTGCTCCTGTGTGACATTACATGACCAGGTATATAATGAGCCGTGAACCTGTGTGACATCACACGACCAGGGATGTAACGAGCCATGGACCTGTGTGACATCAGATCACCAGGGATATAACAAGCCGTGCACCTGTGTGACATCACATTACCAGAGATATAACAAGCCGTGCACCTGTGTGACATCACATTACCAGGGATATATAACGAGCCGTGCACCTGTGGGACATCACATTACCAGGGATGAACAGATTGCACCTGTGTGACAAACATCACCAGTAATATAACTAGATGTGCACCTGTGTGACAGTACATGAACCAGGGATGTAACGATCCGTTCACCTGTGTGAACATCACATACCAGGGATATAAAGGATCCATGCACCGGTGTGACATTTACGGACCAGGGATTATAAGAGCCGTAGCACCTGTGGGACATCACATACCAGGGATAAATAAAGCAGCCTGTCGGTGAACATCACATTACCAGGGATAGTAACAAGCCGTGCACCTGTGTGACATCACATCACCAGGGATATAACGAGCCGTGCACCTGTGGGACATCACATTACCAGGGATATAACGAGCCGTGCACCTGTGGAACATCACATCACCAGGGATATAACAAGCCGTGCACCTGTGTGACATCACATCACCAGGGATATAATAAGCCGTGTACCTGAGTGATATCACATTACCAGGAATATAACGAGCCATGCACCTGTGTGATTTCACATCACCAGGGATATAATAAGCCGTGCACCTGTGTGACATAACATCACCAGGGATATAACAAGCCATGTACCTGTGTGACATCACATGACAAGGGATTACAGATGAGCGAACATACTCGTCCGAGCTTGATGCTCGTTCGAGCATTAGCGTACTCGAAACTGCTCGTTGCTCGGACGAATACTTCGCCTGCTCGAGAAAATGGCAGCTCCCGCTGTTTTGCTTTTTGGCGGCCAGAAACAGAGCCAATCACAAGCCAGGAGACTCTGCACTCCACCCAGCATGACGTGGTACCCTTACACGTCGATAGCAGTGGTTGGCTGGCCTGATCAGGTGACCCTGGAATAGACTAGCCGCTGCCCGCGCTGCTCGGATCATTCTGTGTCTGGATGCCGCTAGGGAGAGAGCTGCTGCTGGTCAGGGAAAGCGTTAGGGTGTTCTATTAGAATAGTGTTAGGCAGGAGTGATTCTACAAGAACCCAACAGCCCTTCTTAGGCACATGGCTTGTATCCTCTCCTGTATATAACCCCTCACATGGCTTGTATCCTCTCCTGTATATAACCCCTCACATGGCTTGTGTCCTCTCCAGTAAATAACCCCCTCACATGGCTTGTATCTTCTTCTGTATATTACACATCACATGTGTTATATCAATGTTGATTACAGTCATTTGCAACAAAAAGTTTCAAAAAAAGCCAAAAGTTGCACCTGCCAGGACATTAAAAAATACACATGTATCACAAGAAAAAAGACATGATCATACATAAAGCGGAAAAAGGACCTAAAAGTTTTAATTATACACCAAAGAAAAGAAACCTAAGATACATTTCCGCAGTGGTTACCAATACATCAAGGACTATAGTTAAAGGACTGGTATTCAATAAGCATCAGATATATATATAGGTACGGTAATTTATGACTTACCCTACAAGCCAGGTTCCCGGAGTGAAAGACACCACCGTAGTGTGCTGTCTGTATCAAACAATTGAGTAAGATCTTATTTCCTGAAATGTGCAACATCCTCTATTGAAACACACTTATGGGATCATAAGAGGTCAAATAGCTCAAAAACATACATGACTACAAAAAGACAAAGGCATGTGCTATGAAGGGCCCAAGTTTATAAGCATCAAAAAGTTCCTTTATTACATTCAACAAAAATACATACCCAAAAAAATGTTAAAAATCTATTAAAACAGTACCAAAGTCCACAAACAAAAAAAAAGGAAAAGAGATGGCCAAGGAGGTGTAAGGTATGAATACCCCCTTGTCCCACACTTGTCTGTATGAGGTAGATAACGCTCAAATATGCTTAAAGGAGTTCTCTAGTGACACAAGTTAGTCCCTATCCACAAGTCACATAGGAGCCAACTTGCTGATCAGTGGGATTCTGGTGATGGGCCCTAAGCAGCCCGTTGAATGGGATGCTGAAAACGCTGCTCAGCTATCTCCATCAGTGCCATAGAGATGATTGGATCAGCTAGCACATGCACGACCAGCTTCTCTCTTCATCTTGGGTTACGACAGGGGTACAATGGATCTCCCCATTCTTGTGATCCATGGGGTTCTCATCATTGAGATCTGAATCAATCAGCAAGTTAGAATCTATGTGGCCTGTAGATAGAGGTCAACTTATATGTCACTGGAGAACCCAGACCCGAACTCCCATCGGTAACAACCGTGATCAGTGCAGGGTCTGATTGCTGTATATAGCAATTTTACTGCTGATCTCTATTAGCCTGGCATCTACTGGCTATTAGAGATCATTACACATGGCAAACCTACAAGTCTCAATGAGACTGTAGGCTGCCATGAGAACTGATTGCCGCCCTCCAGTGACGTCACGTGGGGCGGGGATCAGCCATCTAAAATGGTGGTGCCCATGAAATGGTGAGTTTGCTGCTGACACTGACTGCGGCAGTAACAGACAGGTGTCAGTTGTATTATACACACGACCAGCTGTGTATGGAGAGAGCTCAGCCCTTGAACTCTCTGCATATACCCCCCACAGCACCAGGACTTTATAGTACGTCCTGATGCGCAAAGGTTTTAAATCCCAGAGGTGCATGTGTTCCACCATTTGTGGGAGGATCATCACTCCCTTGAGTGAATGCGAAATGCAAAGTTGAGCGGACTTGAACCGCAAAGTTATGGTTCGGTCCAATCTTTGGAGTCAAGCTGCTCAACACCACTAACTAGCATGTTAGCATATTTATAATCAATCTAGATTTCATGGATATCTACACGATAATTGTCATTACTAATGTTAATTTTCTGGATAACAGGCTCTAACAGTCTCAGGCAGTAGTTGTATATAAGCAGGTAAAGTGGTAAAATCCAAGCTCATTTAAGTCCTAAAATTCAAGCTGAATGTTATTTTAACCAAGATTTCAAAATGGAAGTATATTTACTGTAGCCAAAGAAATTGACATGCAAAGGAAACAAAATTAGATCAATGCGTTGTTGTTTTTTTGAGCTGGAGATTTTAATACACTTTGACTAAAGATTGAAAATTCTTGGTTTCACAATTCTGGATATTACATCAAACTTCCCATGGAACGTATTTTTGCCAACTCATGCAAGTCATTTACTCATCCAGATGACATAAAAAAAAAATTCTTACAAAACGGTGATTACAAACCAGTGACAAATTTAAAAATCGAAACTGTGATGTCCACAATTGGGAGTTTGTTCCTTTAGGTGTATTTACTTGATTGTCTTTCATACTACATCATATTACTAGACTACTAAAAAGTCAGACAAGGCTTTAGAGGGAAATGCCTTATACACTAGCATTGAGGGATAGTTTTCCTTCCAAACCTTCTAAACTTTTTGCCATATTTCTTCATAGATGTGTTGATTTTTTTATTGGCGCAGTCAAAAAGTTAATATTTATTTTTTATAAGCTTTTATTATTTTTTGATGACCAAATAAAGCATTTCTGGCACTTGTATTTTTTTTTCTTAATTTGTAAGATTACAATATTATAATTATGTTTTGTCTCTTTCCCATACAGACCATCTTAAACGGCTATTCCGGGAATATACATCTCTCATAAAAAATAAAAAAAAAGCTTCCTTATAAATAAATGTTTATAAAAATTCACTGTCAATAAGCATAAAATGGAGATCATATATTTTGTATGTTTTTATAATCCACAAAAACCACTGCTTACATTTTTTTGCATCAATGGGTTTGTCAGATTCTGTTGCAGTTTACACAGCCTCAGGATTTCTTATCGTTAATATAATCCAAAGAAATCACACCAAGACATAAGTACAATCTCTGTGAAGACCTGATGCTATACAAGGCTAGGCAGGTATCAGATGCTTTATTTGCGTCATAAAGGATTATACTGTTACTTTCAGTGGGGCAGGACCTGGGCTTGGTTAGTTAGGGATAAAGAAGTAATGTCCATAGTTCATTGGTTAGTAAATTATCACATGGGCATTGTATAAGCAAAGGACGTTGCTTTCCCTGGAACAGGTAGTATCCGTAAATCCCTTGTGGCATATGTAAAAGATCAGCCTAGGGTAGTGGTGGCGAACCTATGGCACGGGTGCCAGAGGCGGCACTCGGAGCCCTTTCTGTGGGCACCCAGGCCATCGCCCCAGCACACTAGACTAATCTTCCTGTAGTTCCAAGCAACTTAAATGATGCCGCTTTCAGTCATATTTTGATACTTGCTTCGCTACTTCGAGACTGTAGGAAGAGGGAGAATGAGTAGACAGGGCCGAATTATCTTTGGAGGACCTCCTGCTGGCCCCACGATTCTCTGTGTACAGAGGGACACTGGAAAGAAGCTAAAATGATGCAAATGTTCCATCTTTCTACTGTGTTGGTGTCCTCAGGAGGCCAATATGATTGAAAGTTGTTGAACATGGAGCAATAAGTTACTGCTTTAACTTTTGGATGGCACCTCGCGATAAATAAGGGGGGTTTTGGGTTGCAGTTTGGGCACTCGGCCGCTAAAAGGTTCACCATCACTGGCCTAGGGAGTGTTGCATTCTTCGGTGCAGAGGACGGCACTGTGATCAACTTTTATCCACAGTCTGGTATCATCTAAGGTTCAGAATATTCAGCAAACATATAAAAATATAAGCATTTTCATAAATCATACAGCAATACTTCAAAGTTTAAACAGTATGTGGTGTTCAAAAAGTGACAACTTTCAAAATAGTAATATCCAGAGAGCATCACTGGGTTTGGTTCCTTTTTGTGCTCTATGTGCTTTCTTTGTGCTCTATGCTTAGTGTATACATTGCATTTGAAAAGTCTTCGGACCCTCTTTTGCTTTTTTTTACATTATGCTTTTTTGCAATAATAATAATAACAAAAATCCCCACCATCGTTCTACAATCAATATCCCAAAGTCATCATTATGAAAGAAATATTTTTTGCTAATTTGTTACGATCAAAAATCAAAAATCTTACATGTAAAAAATATATATAAAAAATGTAAAATAAGATTTAAAATACGTTTTAATAAGATTTAATTAAGATTTTAAAAATGTTACATGTAAAAAGATAAATACACAAGATGTATATTTTAAAATAGGATTTTCAATATAAATACATTTAATATGTTAAAATTTAGGGGCAGTATGGTAAGCTTACATATATTTATCACACAACCATATCAGGAAGAGATATAGTGGGGGAGAAGGGTCATGGAATGGGAGATGAAAAACAACTTGATGGTGATTTTGGCTGAACTCTATAGATCCTGTATGGAGATGTGCTAGACCTGTAGAAGATCAAATACTAATCATCTGCCTCAATATCATCCCCACAGTACGGTGGTGGCAAGATCATTCTAGAGAAGACCAAATCTCTGCACCAGAGAGTGAATCGAAAGTTATCTACCAACAAGTCAATAGAGATGAGCGAGTATACTCGTCCGAGCTTGATGCTCGTTCGAGTATTAAGGTACTGGAAACGGCTTGTTGCTCGGACGAATATTTCCCCTGCTCGAGATCGAGCATTTAGTTAAAAAAACACAGTGAAGAACAGTGAAGAATACAATAAAAACAGTGAACACAGGATCATTTAAGTGAAAAACACAGTGAAGAACACAGTGAAGAATAGATTACAGATGTTCGGCACATCTGCTTACTTGTCGGGAGATACGCGCGGAACGGTGCGAACAAAATAGTATGTGAAGAACACTATATATGTGTGAAGAACACATTGAAGAACACGGTGAGCAGGACAGAGACACCGGGGAGCAGGACAGAGACACCAGGGAGCACCACAGAAACATCGGGGCAGCGGCAGCACGGAGACATTGGGGCAGCGGCAGCACGGAGACATCGGGGCAGCACGGAGACATCGGGGCAGCGGCAGCACGGAGACATCGGGACGGCGGCAGCTCAGAGACATCGGGGAAGCGGCAGCACGGAGACATCGGGGCAGCACGGAGACTTCAGTGGAAGAAGAGGAGCGGATCCCGGGACAGCGTATCTCCCGACAAGTAAGCAGATGTGCCGAACATCTGCAATCTATTCTTCACTGTGTTTTTCACTTAAATGATCCTGTGTTCACTGTGTTCACTGTTTTTATTCTATTCTTCACTGTTCTTCACATCTGCTAACTTGTCGGGAGATAATATACGCGCAGAACAGTGAAGAATAGATTGCAGATGATTGCATACATCTGCTAACTTATCAGAAGACATTCTTTTTCAAGAATTTTTTTTTTTTAAATAACACATTTTATTCCCGAACCATGGTCCCTTTGAAAAATGCTCGAGTCTCCCATTGACTTCAATGGGGCTCGTTATTCGAGACGAGCACTCGAGCATCGGGAAAAGTTTGTCTCGAATAACGAGCACTCGAGCATTTTAGTGCTCGCTCATCTCTACAAGTCAATAATCCTAAGCACAAGCCAAAAATTACATAAGATTAGCTTTATGGAAAGGATGCAAGCGTCATTGAGTGTTCCAGCCAGAGCCCCAACGTAAACCTCATTGAACATCTCTATACATGAAGATGTCTGTCCCTTAACACTCCTTATCTAATCTCACATAGCTCGAGGGAATGTGCAGAGAAGAAAAAGGCAGAAAATCTCAAAAATCCTTAGGCATCCTAATTGCTTAATTCCCAAGAAGATTGGAAGCTGGAATTGGAGCCAAAGCTAAGTATTGGGCAAAGAGTTTGAATATCTAGGTCAATTTAATATTTTTATTTTTTTAATTTTTATTTCTATAGCAAAAATTTGTAATTTTCTGTTTTTAATTTATTATTATTGGGCAAGTGCAAAATGGTGGGGAAAAAGCTGAAGGAAGCCTAGTCTTATGGAAGACATATGAAACATAAATTGATCTGTTTGAGTATAATAAGATGTATAGGGTGTGACCTTTAAGCTGAAAACACCATCTCATGATACAGTCCAGGATACGGTGCAGCATTTGTGTTGGATTCTACAAGGCCGGCTGTAGTTTTCTGTAGAAAATGGTTTTTGTAATGTAGAAATACTGAGGCAACACATCATGACACCTACCAGAAGGTCAAGACTCATGACGACCTCCAGAAAAGTGAAGTTTCTAAAATAAAGCACAGACCATGATTTACCAACCCAGGATATGTATCGTTGCAAAATAAATGTGAAGATATGAATTTTTTTTTTAAACATTTTACCCTTCATAAACTTTAACATTACATTTAATTAAAGTCAGTAAATTGTTGGAATAGACTTTAACTTTACTTTTTTTCTATGACTTTTGTGACATTCATCTTAACCTCTACGTACACAACAATGGTGTTGAACGTCGTGGTAGAGCGGGTGCTGCATGGAGAGAGCTCAAGGGCTCTTCTCTCTCCCTATGTTGCGGGTGTCAGCTGTACTATACAACTGACACCTGCCTTTGACAGCCACGGTAGGTGCTGGCACAGATCACAGCATCTAATCTGTTAAGTGCTGCAGACAAACCTAAGTGCAGCACCACCTGCGATGCTATCGGTGGCAAACATTACCATTACATCAGAAGCATATACACAATATTCATATACACACATGTGTATAGGAGCAGTAGTATTGCAGTATATTGCGTAATTGATCATAGCCCCTAGGGATAAAATACCCTAAGGGGCCTGACAAAATAATTCTAAATAAAAACAACTATAATAAACTACAATAAATTTAAACAAACTACAAAAAAATGTCAAAGTTGAAATAAACTCATAAATTTAGATTACCCCACATCCCAAAATGCCCAATCAATCAGAAGCCGGACCCCAACGCAGAACACGATCGTGCATGTCGTGTCTCAAAATATTAAAATGATTATCGCCTGTCATAAACCATGTAATGCAAAATAAGCATCTAAATGTTTGAATAACCACTTTTTTGCCATTTTTCCATTCATAAATAGTTGAATAAAAAGTTATCAAAAAGTTGTACAGGCGCCACATTGAAATATATGATAACGCTGGTGTGTTGCAAACATATGACACCTTACTAGGCCCCTGTGTAATGAAGTATGAAAGAATTTCTTAGCTTCAGTATATGGCAAAACAGTAAGGGGTTTTACTTTTTGTACAAAAGATTTAAATTTTTTTTAAATCTACTAAAACATAATAAAATCCATTTAAAGTTGGTATAAAAACAAAGCTCAGAAGAAAATGTTACAACACAGTGAGGGTCATTTACTAAGGGCCCGATTTGCGTTTTCCCGACGTGTTACCCGAATATTTCCGATTTGCGGCGATTTCCCCTGAATTGCCCCGGGATTTTGGCGAACGCGATCGGATTGTGGTGCATCGGCGCTGGCATGCACGCAACGGAAATGGGGGGGGGGCGTGGCCGAACGAAAACCCGACGGATTCGGAAAGACCGCCGCATTTAAAAAAAAAAAAGTGTCGCAAGACTTGCACTTACCTTCACTAGGAATAGGCCGGTGAACTTGAGTGCATTTCGATGGGCCTCGGGGAACTTCAGTGCAGCAGCGCCACCTGGTGGACGTCGTAGGAACTACCTTAGTGAATCGCGGCCGGACCCGAATCCACCGCAGAGAACGCGCCGCTGGATTGCGAATGGACCGGGTAAGTAAATCTGCCCCAATTTGTCTCTTTCACCTCATTTGGAATTTGTTTCCAGATTCCAGGTATGTTAAAGCGAATGTTAGATTTAGCGACTAAAACATGAAATTTGTCCTCCAGATAACAAGCCCTCAAACATTTCTATGAATGGAAAAATAAAAAAGTTATGGGTTTTGGAAGGGGGGAGGAAAAAATGGGGTCAAAAGGGTTCACCTGCTTACGGATACTAATGACCTGTCCATGGGATATCAATGAACTACAAATCCGCTTTGTAGAAATGACACATTTTTCTTGGAATTAACCAGCAAAAAAATATTGATTGATAAATATTGATATGAAATATTAATATTTCATTAAAGTTATAAGTAAGATGTAAAAAGGCATAGGACCACATTTATTAAAATGTTTGCGCCAGTTTTCTGTCTGATTTTGCAGTAGAAAGAATGTGGAAACTGCTGCACGTGTATTTATAAAGCGTCTGCACAATTTTGTGTCACGGCTCGTGACAGAAAAAATGTGCATGTAGAGGGGCTGTTACGGCTTAAGAAACAGGAAATGAAAAGGTATCCCAGCTCACCTCTAAGAACACATTGGAGTCGGCACGGCACCCGCCTTGTTTGCAACGGCAAGATACAAATCAGAATAAAAAAAAAATTGATGGTCCAGCCAACACCGATGAGCTTTCAAACTTCCACGCGTTTCCACGTGGAAAGCTTTCAAAATTCCACGCGTTTCAAACGGACTAGCCGTTCTTAATCATGGATCAAGAACGGCTAGTCCGTTTGAAACGCGTAGGAATTTTGGATTAACACTGTGGATAAATGAAGATGACACAATAAAAGTTTGAAAGCTCATCCGTGTTGGCTGGACCATCGAATTTCTTCTAAGCTGTTACTGCTTAGTCTGACCGTGCGCCACATTTATTACTAATGTGCGGTACAACTCTGCAGCATGAGCAAGGTGCACCAAAAAGAAATTGTGCACTCTACCGGAACAGTGCAGGGGGCACCAGATTCTTAAAGACCATGCACCGCATTTCATGAGTCTGGCGCCCCCTGCACAGTCCACAGGCAAACTGAAGAGCACAATGACACAGATCTCTGGCCTCCATGAGGTATTTTAGGAAGTTACTTGTTGTTAATTCCATAAAAGGTGCAACTTCCTCTATTATTAACACATCTATCTACAGTATCAGATGTGATAAGGATCCTGGAGTGTTGACCACTTCATGTTAAGTAAGTTACACAGAATTTTGCTGTTCTGTCTTCTTCCCTCGCGACCTCGCGATTTATTTCCTTACAATGTCAAACTGAGTAAATTAACAGATTTTATTAATACAAAATTTAAGCAAAAAATATTCTTAAATGTGCAAAAAAAAAAATAAAAAAATAAAATAAAGAACCAATTATTATAGATGTAATGGGGGAGGGTTTTCCTCACCCTGTTGTGCTCTTAGCTCTGTGCATTTGGCTGCTCTAAAGCTCTTTCCCTGTAAGGGGCACAACATTTGGTCGCATAGGTGCGGTGTGTATCTGCGCATTACGGTGAAAGTGGATGTGGATTATAATTGGATTCTTACAGCAGAAAAGACAGAGACTCGCAGTTGACATCATCATGTGATCTGCATCCAACAATGGAATCCCAAGAAGAAGAAGAAGGCATAAGTTTGCCCGGAACGCATAAGTTTGGCATAAGTTTTCCGGAACGCTGGAGGTAATGATGAGCTTATTTTCTTTTAAATAGCCACAGACCTGGGGCTGATAAATTGGGCTCTACTCTACATTTTTATTATTACAAGGTCACTTTTAGATGGGTGTAATATTTGTACCTTTGTATAAGTAATGTGATTAATCAACATTAGAGATGAGCGAACATACTCGTCCGAGCTTGATGCTCGTTCGAGCATTAGCGTACTCGAAACTGCTCGTTGCTCGGACGAATACTTCGCCCGCTCGAGAAAATGGCAGCTCCCGCCATTTTGCTTTTTGGCGGCCAGAAACAGAGCCAATCACAAGCCAGGAGACTCTGCACTCCACCCAGCATGACGTGGTACCCTTACACGTCGATAGCAGTGGTTGGCTGGCCAGATCAGGTGACCCTGGAATAGACTAGCCCCTGCCCGCGCTGCTCGGATCATTCTGTGTCTGGATGCCGCTAGGGAGAGAGCTGCTGCTGGTCAGGGACAGCGTTAGGGTGGTAGTAGATTACTGTTAGGCAGGAGTGATTCTACAAGAACCCAACAGCCCTTCTTAGGGCTACTATAACGTTATACTTTTTTTTTTTTTTTTTTGCAGCTAGTACCATATTGTGAGGAATTTGCAGGGGGACTTGCTACCGTTGTGTTTAGCTCTTAGTGACACACATATCCACCTCAAACACCAAAGTGGGAAAATTTATTAGGGGTTTGATTTCAATTAGGCACAGTCTGCCAGTTTCTTTTTATTTTACGTTTATTTTTTTAATAACTCAGTGTCATCTCATCTTGCATAGTAGTGTGCTTTCATACTTGGCTAGAAAATAGCCATAGGAGAATCCAAACGGCTTACTTACGCCTACAGTAGCGTTATATATATTTGAATTCTGGTTGATCTGCTGGTGGCTGTCCTTGCTGTAGTGCATCTACTACCATATTGTGAGGAATTTGTAGTGAGACTTGCAACCGTTGTGTTTAGCGCTTAGTGACGCACATATCTATCGCAAAGACCGAAGGGGTTTGATTTCAATTAAGCACATTCTGCCATTTACTTTTTATTTTACGTTTATTTTTTCATAACTCAGCGTCATCTCATCTGGCATAGCAGTGTGCTTTCATAGCTGGCTAGAAAATAGCCATAGCAATAGGATAGCATCGTTTGGTTCTAAAAACTAAAAAACACAAAAAAAACAAAAAAACAAAAAAAAGTAAAAAAAAAATTAAAGTTATAACTTTCATTTTCAAAATGTTTAACCCGAGGGCTAGGGGTAGAGGATGAGGGCGGGGACGTGGGCGTCCAACTACTGCAGGGGTCAGAGGCCGTGGTCCTGGGCGGGGTGAGACACCACCTGCTGATGAGGGAGCAGGGGAACGCCGCAGAGCTACACTCCCTAGGTTCATGTCTGAAGTTACTGGGACTCGTGGTAGAGCACTGTTGAGGCCAGAACAGTGCGAACAGGTGATGTCGTGGATTGCTGACAATGCTTCGAGCAATTTGTCCACCACCAGTCAGTCTTCCACGCAGTCCACCCATGTCACCGAAATCGCCACTCCTCCAGCTCCTGCACCTCAGCCTCCTCCCCCCCAGTCTGCCCCCTCCCAGGAAAATTTGGCATTTGAACCGGCATACTCTGAGGAACTGTTTTCTGGACCCTTCCCACAGTCACAAACCACTTATCCGGTTGCTGCTGAGCAATTTTCCGATGCCCAGGTTTTCCACCAGTCACAGTCTGTGGGTGATGATGACCTTCTTGACGTAGTGGAAGTGTGTAAAGAGGTGTCCGACGATGAGGAGACACGGTTGTCAGACAGTGGGGAAGTTGTTGTCAGGGCAGGAAGTCCGAGGGGGGAGCAGACTGAGGGATCGGAGGATGATGAGGTGACAGACCCAAGCTGGGTTGAGAGGCCGGGTGAACACAGTGCTTCTGAGACGGAGGAGAGTCCTCGACCAGAACAGGTTGGAAGAGGCAGTGGTGGGGCCAGACGGAGAGGCAGGGCCAGAGCTGGTGCATCAGCGCCAAATGTGTCAACTAGTGAAGCTCCCGTGGCGAGGGCTCTTGCGGCGAGGGCTAGATCTTCAGAAGTCTGGAGGTTCTTTAAGGAAACACCGGATGACCGACGGACTGTGGTGTGCAACATTTGCCAAACCAGGCTCAGCAGGGGTTCCACCACTACTAGCTTAACTACCACCAGTATGCGCAGGCATATGAATGCTAAACACCCCACTCAGTGGCAACAAGCCCGTTCACCTCCGGCCGTGCACACCACTGCTCCTTCCCCTGTGTCAGCTGATAGTCAGCCCCCTGCCCAGGACCCTGCCACAAAAACCCCATCGTCGCCTCCACGATCCTCCACAGCATCCACCAGCGTTCAGCTCTCCATACCCCAGACGCTGGAGCGGAAACGCAAATATAGTGCAACCCACCCGCACGCCCAAGCCCTTAATGTGCACATCTCCAGATTGCTTAGCCTGGAGATGCTGCCCTATAGGCTAGTAGAGACCGAGGCCTTTCGCAACCTCATGGCGGCGGCCGCCCCTCGGTATTCGGTCCCCAGCCGCCACTACTTTTCCCGATGTGCCGTCCCAGCCCTGCACCAGCACGTGTCAGACAACATCATCCGTGCCCTGACCAACGCCGTTTCTGACAAGGTCCACCTGACCACGGACACGTGGACGAGTGCTGCCGGGCAGGGCCACTATATATCGCTGACGGCACATTGGGTTAACTTGGTGGAGGCTGGGACCGAGTCTGACCCTGGGGCTGCTCATATACTGCCGACGCCGAGGATTGCGGGGCCTACCTCGGTCCAGGTGTTTCAGGCCTACTATGCCTCCTCCTCCTCCCACCCCTCCTCCACCTCCTCCTCCGAACTACCATCCGTGGGCACGGCGCCATCAGTCGGTAGCTCTAGGCACAGCAGCAGTGCCGTCGCTAAGCGACAGCAGGCGGTGCTCAAACTGCTGAGCCTAGGCGACAAAAGGCACACCGCCCAAGAGCTATTACAGGGCATCACGGCGCAGACTGATCTGTGGCTGGCACCGCTGAACCTCAAGCCGGGAATGGTTGTGTGTGACAACGGCCGTAACCTGGTGGCGGCTCTGCAACTCGGCAGACTGACACATGTGCCATGCCTGGCCCATGTGTTAAATCTGATAGTTCAGCGTTTCCTCAAGACATACCCCAATCTGTCTGATTTGCTCACGAAGGTGCGCCGCATCTGTGCGCATTTCAGGAAGTCCAGCACAGATGCTGCCACTCTCAGGGCAGCGCAGCGCCGCCTCCAACTGCCCGCTCACCGACTGTTGTGCGACGTGCCCACGAGGTGGAATTCAACACTGACCATGTTATCCAGAGTTTACCAGCAGCGCAGAGCGATTGTAGACTGCCAGATGTCAACTTCCACCAGAACTGGTAGTCAGGTCAGTCAGCTTCCTCAAGTCTACAATGAGGAGTGGACGTGGATGTCTGATATCTGTCAGGTGCTGAGTAACTTTGAGGAGTCAACACAGATGGTCAGTGGCGATGCCGCCATCATCAGCCTCACCATCCCGCTGCTTGGCCTGTTGAAAAACTCTCTGGTCAGCATGAAGTCGGAAGCTTTGCGCTCGTCACAAGAGACAGGGGAAGAATATTCCCTTGTTGATAGCCAAAGCACCCTCAGGTCTGTTTCTCAGCGCATATCGGAGGAGGTGGAGGTGGAGGAGGATGAGGAGGAAGAGGAGGAGAATGTTGGCGAGACACAAGAGGGGACCATTGTTGAGTCCTTCACTGTTCAGCGTGTATGGGCAGAAGAAGAGGAGTTGGAGGAGTTGGAGGAGGAGGAAATGGACAGTCAGGCCAGTGAGGGGAGTGAATTCTTACGCGTTGGTACTCTGGCGCATATGGCAGATTTCATGCTAGGCTGCCTATCCCGTGACCCTCGCGTTCAAAGAATTTATTCCAGCACCGATTACTGGGTGTTCACTCTCCTGGACCCACGGTACAAGCAAAATCTTTCCACTCTCATCCCTGCAGAGGAAAGGAGTGTGAGAATGCATGAATACCAGCAGGCCCTGGTGCACAAGCTGAAACAGTATTTCCCTTCTGACAGCGCTAGCGGCAGAGTGCGTAGTTCTGCGGGACAAGTAGCGAGGGAGAGTAGGCGAGCAGGCAGCTTGTCCAGCACTGGCAAGGGTACGCTTTACAAGGCTTTTGCCAGCTTTATGTCACCCCAGCAAGACACTGTCACCTGTCCCCAGTCTCGGCAGAGTAGGGCTGATCTTTACAGAAAGATGGTGAGGGAGTACGTAGCTGACCATACCATCGTCCTAAATGATCACACAGCTCCCTACAACTACTGGGTTTCAAAGCTGGACATGTGGCACGAACTGGCGCTGTACGCCTTGGAGGTTCTTGCCTGCCCTGCCGCTAGCGTCTTGTCCGAGCGGGTTTTCAGTGCAGCTGGTGGCATCATCACCGATAAGCGTACACGCCTGTCGACTGACAGCGCTGACAGGCTGACGCTTATTAAGATGAATAAAGCCTGGATTTCTCATAATTTCCAATCTCCACCAGGTGAAGGAAGCTCAACCTGAATAATTTATGCACTCCTCCTCCTCATTTTCCTCCTTCTCCTCCTCTTTGTACACTAAAGCAGAGGAAACTGGCTATTATTTGCCACATACAGGCACTCAATCTATTTCATTTTTCTGGAGGGCCACCTACCTGCTCCTCTGGTTTGAAAACTTTTTTGGACTGCCACATACAGGCACTATCCAAATTAAATTGTCTCCATAGCAGCCTCCACACGTTGTCTCCATTGCTACCTCCAAAAGTCGTCCATATAGCTGCCTCCATACATCGTCCCCTTATCAAACGAGGTGTGTCAGGCAGAATTTTGGGTTGTTTTCATGGCTTCCACATCAAACTTGTTAATTTTGTCGCCACCCTGCTGTGTAATCCACAAAATATACTGGCAAACTTTTATCATTTACCAATATTATTTCAGAGCTTCTTGCGCATCTGTTTACATTCCCCTCACCCGCCATATCCTAAACTTATAAGAACGCTACTACACTTGATCTTATACAAAAGGTTCTTAGAAGTGCTGTTTGGGGAGTAGCCTAGAGACAGGGGCTTGGATTGGCGAAAGCTCGCCTGGCAGCGGAGCGCCAGCTCCATGCCAAGATCCAACTAACATAGTTTTAACTGCAGCACCTTTAATCTACTACTAGTTCACTGCCTCCATACATCGTCCCCTTATCAAACGAGGTGTGTCGGGCAGAATTTTGGGTTGTTTTCATGGCTTCCACATCAAACTTGTTAACTTTGTCGCCACCGTGCTGTGTAATCCACAAAATATACTGGCAAACTTTTATCATTTACCCATATTATTTCAGCGCTTCTTGCGCATCTGTTTACATTCCCCTCACCCGCCATATCCTAAACTTATAAGAACGCTACTACACTTGATCTTATACAAAAGGTTCTTACAAGTGCTGTTTGGGGAGTAGCCTAGAGACAGGGGCTTGGATTGGCGAAAGCTCGCCTGGCAGCGGAGCGCCAGCTCCATCTCAAGATCCAACTAACATAGTTTTAACTGCAGCACCTTTAATCTACTACTAGTTCACTGCCTCCATACATCGTCCCCTTATCAAACGAGCTGTGTCAGGCAGAATTTTCAGGTGTTTCACCAGATACATTGTGGAACGCGGCCCATCTGTCGCCGCCATGCTGGAGACCTGAAGTTGCAATCATAGCAGCGCAATATGAATGCCCCATACTGTCGCTCTTAATCATGGAAGTTGTCTCCATGGCTGCCTCCACATGTCGTCCCCTTATCAAAAGAGCTGTGTCAGGCTCATTTTTCGGGTGTTTCACCAGATACGTTATGGAACTTGGTCACTATGTCGCCACCATGCTGTGTTATCGACTAAATATACCTTCAACCTTTTGTTCACATAGGAAATCATTTCACCTCCTTTGGTGAAACCTGAGTCCATTTAGGGTATGTCGCCATGAGACTCTCTAGCCTACCACTGCTGCCGCTGCCTCTGCATGCCGTCCCCTATAGTGTCAGGGTCAATTATTGCATGTTTTAGATGCTATCTAGCCTCATTCGGTCACTCTGTCATGGCCATGCTGTTGCCCATAACTTTGGCATAATGGTGCGATTAAGCAGCCTCAGAGGCATCCATGCATGCTGCCCCTGCTGTTTCCTGTCCATTTCCGTGGTGTTTCCATCCTTTTCTGAGGTTCCCAGGTGTTTGGCCAAGCTTCCCTGTGCAGAGCCTTGGTCCCTTTCCAACAATGGCTCGAGTCTCCCATTGACTTCAATGGGGCTCTTTATTCGAGCCGAGCACTCGAGCATCGGGAAAAGTTGTCTCGAATAACGAGTACCCGAGCATTTTAGTGCTCGCTCATCTCTATTACATACATGGTCCCCTTATCAAACGAGCTGTGTCAGGCAGAATTTTGGGTTGTTTTCATGGCTTCCATGTTAACTTTGTCGCCACTCTGCTGTGTAATCCACAAAATATACTGGCAAACTTTTATCATGTACCGATATTATTTGAGCGCTTCTTGCTCACCTCCTTTGGTTCCTCTCTGCCATCCATTGGTTTGAAGCCTGAGTCCATTTAGAGTATGTCGCCATGCCACTCTCTAGCCTGCCGCTGCTGCCGCTGCCTCAACTGGCATTTTTTGACAGGGCCACTGGCTCTTACCTATAGTGACTTCCTATTGCATTCAATTTTGTTTGGAGGGCCAACTACCTCGGTCCTCTGTTTTTAAACAACTTTTGGGATGCCACATACAGGCACTCAATCTATTCAATTTTCTGGAGGGCCACCTACCTGCTCCTCTGGTTGAAAACTTTTTTGGACTGCCAAATACAGCAACTCAATCTATTTAATTTTTCTGGAGGGCCACCCTACCTGTCCTCTGGTTTGAAAACTTTTGGACTGCAACTACAGGCACTCGAATTCTATTTCATTTTCTGGAAGGCACCTACTGTCCTTGGTTTGAAACACTGTTTGGACGCCACAAAAGGCACTCATCTATGTCATCATTTTGGAGGTCCCCCTACCTGCTCATCGGGTTTGAAAAATTTTTTTGGATGCAAATAAGGCACTATCAAAGTAATTGTCGCCATAGCAGCCGCACACGTGTTCCATGCTATCCAAAAAGTCGTACATAAGCTTGTCCATCATCGTCCATATCAAACGAGGGTGTCAGGCAGAAATTTGGGTTGTTTTTCATGGATTCCACATCAACGTTGTTAATTGTCGCCACCTGCTGGTTATCCACAAAAATATACTGGCAAACTTTTACCATTACGGATATATCAGCGCTTCTTGCGCATCTGTTTATATTCCCTCACCCGCCATATCCCAAACTTATAAGAACGCTAACTACACTTAACTGGTGCAGGCTGGACGAGAGTGACCTGGGGGTGTCAGATACTGCCGACGCAGAGGAATGCGGGCCTACCTCGGGCCAGGGCTCAAAGGCGCTAAAACCATCCTCCTCCTCCCCACCCGCTCCACCGCCTCCTCGACGAATTACCATCCGTGGGCATGGCGCATCAGTCGGTAGCTCTAGGCACAGCAGCAGTGCCGTCGCTAAGAACAGCAGGCGGTGCTCAAACTGCTGAGCCTAGGCGATAAAAGGCACACCGCCCAAGAGCTATTACAGGGCATTCCACATCAAAATTGTAACTTTTGTCGCCCACCTGCTGTGTAATACACAATATTGAAAACTTTTATCATTTACCGATATTATTTCAGCGCTTCTTGCGGCATCTGTTTACATTCCCTCACCCGCCATATCCCAAACTTATAAGACGCTACTACACTTGATCTTTACAAAAGGTTCTTAGAAGTGCTGTTTGGGGAGTAGCCTAGAGACAGGGGCTTGGATTGGGAGAAAGCTCGCCTGGCAGCGAGCGCGCCAGCTCCATCCCAAGATCAACTCAACATAGTTTTAACTGCAGCACCTTTAATCTACTACTAGTTCACTGCCTCCATAATAATAATAATAAAATCTTTATTTATATAGCCCATCATATTCCGTAGCGCTTTCAATCATAGGAAACAAATACAAATGTAAGTAACAGAGCACAAACATTTGTATGGAACAACAGGAGTGAGGTCCCGATCGCCAGAGCTTAGTTTATGAAGATGATGGGGTAACACTAGGTAAAAGAATAATTTAATGGGCAAGCCATTCTTCTTAGGGAATAGAACAAATATATAATAAATGGAATTGCTGTCGTTGAACCACTCAGCCGTCATCTTATATACCGGTCCAGGTGAATGGGAGCAGAGAAGTCTGGTGCCTGTGGTTGTGGATAACAGATGAGGAGGGACGACAACAGACGGGTTAGTAGAAGAGTTAAAACTTCATGCAGTAATGAGTGTTATAGGCTTGCCTAAAGAAATGGGTTTTAAGAGCACGTTTGAAACTTTGGAGGTTAGGTATTAGTCTCGATAGTCCGGGCAGAGCATTCCATAGAATTGGTGCAGCTCTAGAGAAGTCTTGGGAGAGCGACGTGGGAGGTCGCACTAGGGTAGAGGTTAATCTAAGATCCTGGCGGATCTAAGAGCACGGGTTGGGCGATAGACTGAGATAAGAGAGGAGAGGTAGGGGGGTGCAGCATTACAGAGCTTTATGGATGAGGGTTATTATTTAAACCTATTGAAAGGAGACTGGCAGCCAGTGCAGCGAACTGGCATGAACTGTAAGGCATACATGGTCCCCCTTATCAAACGAGCTGTGTCAGGCAGAATTTTGGGTTGTTTTCATGGCTCCACAACAAACTTGTTAACTGTCGCCACCTGCTTGTTGTAATCCACAAAAAATATCTGGCAAACTTTTACATTTACGATATTATTTCAGCGCTTCTTGCGCATCTGTTTACATTCCCCTCACCCGCCATATCCTAAACTTATAAGAACGCTACTACATTGATTATACAAAAGGTTCTTAAAGTGCTGTTTGGGGAGTAGCTAGAGACGGGGCTTGGATTGGCGAAAGCTCGCCTGGCAGGGAGCGCAGCTCCATGCCAAGATCCAACTAACATAGTTTTAACTGCAGCACCTTTAATCTACTACTAGTTCACTGCCTCCATACATGGGCCCTTATCAACGAGCTTTGTGCAGGCAGAATTTTGGGTTGTTTTCATGGCTTCCATGTAAATTGTGTAGAAACCGGTGTGGACATCAAACTTGTTAACTTTGTCGCCACTCTGCTGTGTAATCCACAAAATATACTGGCAAACTTTTATCATGTACCGATATTATTTGAGCGCTTCTTGCTCACCTCCTTTGGTTCCTCTCTGCCACCCATTGGTTTGAAGCCTGAGTCCATTTAGGGTATGTCGCCATGCCACTCTCTAGCCTGCCGCTGCTGCCGCTGCCTCTGCATGCCGTCCCCTATAGTGTCAGGGTCAATTATTGGATGTTTTACATGCTATCTAGCTTCATTCTGTCACTCTGTCATGGCCATGCTGTTGCCCATAATTTTGGCATAATGGTGCGATTAAGCAGCCTCAGAGGCATCCATGCATGCTGCCCCTGCTGTTTCCTGTCCATTTCCGTGGTGTTTCCATGCTTTTCTGAGGTTCCAAGGTGCTTGGCCAAGCTTCCCTGTGCAGAGCCTTGGTCCCCTTGAAAAATGCTCGAGTCTCCCATTGACTTCAATGGGGCTCGTTATTCGAGACGAGCACTCGAGCATCGGGAAAAGTTCGTCTCGAATAACGAGTACCCGAGCATTTTAGTGCTCGCTCATCTCTACAAGGGATATAATAAGCCGTGTACCTGTGTGACATCAGCTCAGGCAGGCTGAGGAGACGGGCCGCCCCACTTCGATATAGCACGCATTGTTCCTTTCCCTTGCTGTGGTTGTGCAGGTCGGTGCCGAGTGTGTGACATCAGCTCAGCAGGAATATAGCAAGCCATGCACCTGTGTGACATCACATGACCAGGGATATAATAAGCCGTGCGCCTGTGTGACATTACATTACCAGGGATATAATAAGCCGTGCACCTGTGTGACATCACATGACGAGGGATATAATAAGCCGTGCACCTGTGTGACATTACATTACCAGGGATATAATAAGCCGTGTACCTGTGTGACATTACATGAATAATCCCATGCGATATTAGGAAATGTCTCTCTTTCGTGAAAATATACAAATATTTTATGATGATGTTTATATGGACTATACGTAAATAATTTTGTATGCAAATATATTTAAATAGTTAGAGAGCTTTAGCTATAACAAAGAAGTGGAATCATGGGAAAACAGTCACTGTATTCTTAAAAACTCAGATATAATGTGGCAGATTTTTCAAGCTGTCTGAAAGTCTGAATATTTCTAGTTGCCCATGGCAACCAATCACAACTCAGCTTTCATTTTACCAGTGATCATGAATATTTTAAAGGGGAGCTGTGATTGGTTGCCATGGGCAACTAGAAATATTCAGACTTTCAGACTGCTTAATAATAATACTAATAACTCCTTTATTTATATAGTGCACACAGATTACGCAGCTCTGCACAGAGTTTGTCATATCGGTCCCTGTCCCCATGGGGCTCACAATCTAATCAACCTACCAGTAAGTTTTGGAGTGTGGGAGGAAACTGGAGGGCCTGGAGGAAACCCACACAAACACAGAGAGAACATACAAACTCTTTGCAGATGTTGACCTGGGTGGGAATCAAACCCAGGACCCCAGCGCTGCAAGGCAGAAGTGCTACTCACTCACCCACCGTGCCACCCTTCAGCTAAATAAATCTGCCCTAATACACCTGTGTGACATCACATGACCAGGATATAACAATCCATGTGTGACATCACATGACCAGGAAATAACAATCCATGCACCTGTGTGACATCACATGACCAGGATATAACAATCCATGCATCTGTGTGACATCACATGACCAGGATATAACAATCCATGCACCTGTGTGACATCACATGACCAGGTATATAATGAGCCGTGCACCTGTGTGACATCACATGACTGTTTTTTATCTACAGGAAGTAAATATTGAAGTAAACATAACAGCAAGCAGAGTTCTAGAAAGCTATAAAGAATCGATACCGAAACTATATTGGAAGATAGAAGAACTTTTCATCACACAAAAAATATTTATTTGCTACAACCCCTTTAACATTCACCTACCTTGGAGAACTAGCCATGATACATGGTGAGCCCTCACAGGGGCAGTGTCTGTTATCCTTCATTCCCAAGTTGTGTCCCAATTCATGAGCGAAAGTTGCTGCAACATAATTATAATTACGATTGTGATCCTAGAAACATAAGCAAATCTAATGTTATTGGTTTTTTTTAGAATGTAGAAAAGTGTAATATATTCTAAATTCATTTATTGAGACCATATTTTCCATTCTTTATAATTTCACTAGTAAATTGAAAACCGATTCTTAACTGGTGGAATCCACATAAGAATTATATTTATGTGTCTTTCAAGGGTCCCCTTTCCCTACAGAGGGGGTCCCAGCCATTGTTGGTAATTGTACCTGATATGACCTGATGCAGATACAATTTATATATGAGCGGCACTGCAGCAGCAATCTGAACGACACAGGCACCACAATGATGTGAACCATTCAGTCATTCTACTGGAGACAAAAATCAAGGACATGGAGGTGCAGGCAGGGAAGTCACTTTACAAATCATGCTTCTAACGGGTTTCCCCATGAAAGAAAGAACATCCCCTAGTGATGTTTAGACAGTAAAGATAATCTTTAACCACTTACTTTACAATGTTACTCAGTTTTATTACTGTTTTAAGTCTCTAAGCAGACACTTCGTGATCCCTCTAGTGCTGTGAGATGCTGTGTGCTGACAATGTGCTCAGATTATCAGGGTATAGGGTTTATCTACACTCTTATTTAGCTTCTGAGTATTCTAGTAGTATTTGACACAGAAAAAGAGAGATGAGACAGATCAGAGATGACAGATGATAAGATCAATGAGATGAATATAAAACACAATGGGGCACATTTATTAAGGGTCCACAGACCACGATTCCGTCGGGTTTTCCCAAATATTTCCATTTTGCACCGTTTTGCGCCGAATTGGCCCAGGCTTTCGGATTGTGGCACATCGGCACTGGCTTGCATGCGACAGAAATTGGGGGGCGTGGCCGTCGGACAACCCAACAGATTTGAACAAAACGCGGAATTTAAAAAATGAAATGTGTCACAAGATCACGCACTTACATGACCAGGAAGAAGAAGGTGAACGCCGGCGGACCTCGGGGCGGGAGCGACACCTGCAGGAAATTGGACATACGACCTTAGTGAATCGTGGCAGTCCCGAATCCTGGTTGGACAACGCACTGTGGGATCGCGACAGGACCGGGTAAGTAAATCTGCCCCAATGTCACTCTCAGCTCTGCTAAGTCACCTATAATTCACACAGTCAGTTCTGCTATGCCTAAGTCTCTGCACACTGCTTGCTGGCAGAAAGTGCCTGTGTCTGAGCTGGTTTTATAATGCAGGGGGAGGGGCATGAGCCAGAGAGAACAGCAGTGTGCAGACAGAAGAAGCTATTCAGGAGAAGAATCCGACCATAGTCAGAAGATCCAGGGACAACCAAAATTGTATACACCAGGACGGATAGAGACAGATTGAAATTACATTCGTGAAATACTGTATTTTTGTTATTAACAGTGAATTAGAGAATGTGTTATTTTGTTATCCTGGGTATATTTTAGAATCGTGTATTAATTCTTAATTCTGGGTAGCACTACATCTGTTATAATTGATTTTAGAGGAAATTATATTTAATCCACTGATTCTGTGGGTAGTAGATGAAATAGACTTTATTCTGTGGTAACAAGATCAAATATAAAATATTCTGGTAGAGATTTATTGGACCAGATCTATTAAACTGACTGCACACGTTTTCTGTCCTACTTTGCACATAAAAGAATGTGCAAACTGTGTGCACATATATATATTTATACATCTATATATTTTCCCCACATACGGCCTCTCCTAAGGACAGGCTGCATGCCAACTGCAAATACTTCTATCCCCCATAGAGTGTTTTTCCTATTAATCTGTGCAATGGAAGTCTATATTTATATATGTGCATTTTTTATACACATATGCATTCTTTAAGTATACACTCACCGGCCACTTTATTAGGTACACCATGCTAGTAACGGGTTGGACCCCCTTTTGCCTTCAGAACTGCCTCAATTCTTCGTGGCATAGATTCAACAAGGTGCTGGAAGCTCCTCAGAGATTTTGGTCCATAAGGACATGATGGCATCACACAGTTGTCCGCAGATTTGTCGTGCCACATCCATGATGCGAATATCCGTTTCCACCACATCCCAAAGATGCTCTATTGGATTGAGATCTGGTGACTGTCGGAGGCCATTTGAGTACAGTGACCTCTTGTCATGTTCAAGAACCAGTCTGAGATGATTCCAGCTTTATGACTGGCGCATTATCCTGTAAAGTAGCCATCAGAGTTACGGGTACATTGTGCTCATAAAGGGATGGACATGGTAGCAACCAATACTCAGGTAGGCTTTGGCGTTGCAACGATGCTCAATTGGTACAAGGGGCCCAAAGAGTGCCAGAAAATCTCCGCCCACATGACACCACCACCACCATCCTGAACCGTTGATACAAGGCAGGATGGACTCATGCATTCATGTTGTTGACGCCAATTCTGACCCTACATCCGAAATGTGCAGCAGAAATCGAGATCATCAGACCAGGCAACGTTTTTCACATCTCTACTACTGTCCAATTTCGATGAGCTTGCTGCAAATTGTAGCCTCAGTTTCCTGTTTTAGCTGAAAGGAGTGGCAACCCGGTGTGGTCTTCTGGCTGCTGAACGCCATCTGCCTCAAAGTGCGACGTACTGTGCGTTCAGAGATGCTTCTTCTGCCTACTTGGTTGTAACGGGTGGCGATTGAGTCTCTGTTGCCTTCTATCAGCTCCAAACCAGTCTGCCCCCATTCTCCTCTGACCTCTGGCATCAACAAGGCATTTCCGCCCACAGGACTGCCGCTCACTGGATGTTTTTCTTTTTCGGACCATTCTCTGTAAACCCTAGAGATGGTTGTGCATGAAAATCCCAGTAGATCAGCAGTTTCTGAAATACTCAGACCAGCCCTTCTGGCACCAACAACCATGCCACGTTCAAAGGCATCAAATCACCTTTCTTCCCCATACTGATGCTCGGTTTGAACTGCAGGAGATTGTCTTGACCATGTCTACATGCCTAAATGCACTGAGTTGCCGCCATGTGATTGGCCGATTAGAAATTAAGTGTTAACGAGCAGTTGGACAGGTGTACCTAATAAAGTGGCCGGTGTGTATATATATGTATATAGTATATATTTCATATGTATTTTTAATTTTAATATTTTTACTTTTTACTTTACTTACTTATTTATCTGTTATGTCCTAAATACAGTTCCTTTTATGTAGTGTTAATATTATTCCTCTTATCATTTTATTGTTCTTTAGCTATGGACCTGATGAAGACGCCACACGCCAAAATGATGAAGACGCCACACGCCAATATGATGAAGACGTCAAAACGCGTTGTTTAAAAAAATACAAATAAAAATCAATTACATGTGAGTGTCTGGATTTTTGTGTGTACCTGGAAGCGCACCCATATCCCTGTTTTTCTTATTTACTATAATGGGCATAAGGGGGAAAATAGTCTTAATACCTGTTCATGCACCAGGAATTGTACAAGAGTACATGCCTTAATAATTTCCCCTATACATTCATTCCAGGACAATCTACTATTTCCGAAACAAAAAAGAATTACATACAGTAAGTGCAAGTTTTCCAAGAGGAAGGTGGTCATGTATCATATTAAAGAAGACCAGGAATGTATCAAATATTGATTACCACAATCAGATTTGATCTTCATCTTTTGGTTCAAAAGTTATTAACACAGAGATTCTGTATAGATTCTCATGTGAGTCCTATATAAAGACTGGATCCAGCGATGTGCCAGTGTGCTCATTTTCTCACCTTGACCGCCATTAGCAGATCGATGACACACATCGACCCATGTCTCGGGTTTGCGGGCTCACCCGTGCTCCTCTGTGTGCCCCCGCGTCCCGTAGTTCCGCCTCATCTGTCCACGCTCCTGTTTCCAGTCAGGGGGCTGTGCGCGCGTGTCCCTGTCTCCTAGGACGCCACTGGCCGTTGGCCAGAATCCTTTATATACCAGCCTTATTCCTATGACCTCTGCGATTAGTGTGATTTCCTGTTGTGACCCAGGACTTGTTCCCGTTTACGCTCCTCCGCTTCCAGCCCTGACCTTCTGCTCTGCCTCTGACCCTGAACCTTTGCCTGTCTCAGCCTCCTGCCAGTCTGTGACCACGAACCTGCCTTGCTTTCTGTACTTCGCCTTGGCCGGCACCGTGGACAAAGTCACATCTGTGGAATGACCTGGTGGTACCACACCGCAGCATATCCAACCTGCTTTGCGTCGGGCCCTGGTGAAAATCAGGTGCAACTTAGACTTGGGTCCCAGGTGTCGGCTTACGTCATCGTCCGTTGTGGTCCAGTGGGTCCAATACCCCTGAAGCCTGACATTTGCACTATTGTCTTTTTCTCTGAAAAAATAGAAAGCAGTGCACTTTTTGCTGCAGTAACTTTTTGGACTGCAGGTTTTTTTGCATGTGCACAAGCTTATGTTGTGTGTGTGCTGTGACAGCTGAGCAATGATCGGTAACATCTTGCTGACCAGCATTTGATCCTTTTTTATTGTTGCTTTTTTTATATGAAATACTTTTATTTCTATTACAGATTTTGCACGTGTGCAAGCCATCTTGTGTGCCATCTTGTGTACCTGCTGCAACAACTGAGCACTGATCAGTAACATGTTGTAGTGTTTTAGTGGTCAATCAATATATCATATAAAAATATTTTTTTGTAATTTCACTACTATTTATTTTTCACCCTTATGAAACACTCAAAATGCTCAAACTTCTCAAAGGTTGTTTTGAATATTGAAGTTTTTGGCGATTTTCGTGAAAACCTGAAAAATTGCCTCCTAGTCAAAGGAAAAGATGCTTGAAAAATGATGCCAAGTTAAAGCAGACGTATGGAAAATGTTAGTTATCAAGTTATTTTGGTGATATGGCTAACTTTTCAAAAACTAGAAAATTTTTAATTTGGAAAATATAATTTTTTTTCAAACTTTTCGCCGAACTTCAATTTTTTTCAGAATGAAACGCAAAACTTTTTACTCAGATTTTTCAACTAACATGAAGTGCAATGTGTCGTGAGAAAACAATTACCTAGATATGTTAACGTATTCCAAAGTTACCGTATATACTCGAGTATAAGCCGAGTTTTTCAGCACAAAAATGTGCTAAAAAACCTCACCTAGGCTTATACTCGGGTCAGGAAAACAAAGAAACAGTGTACTCATCTACTGACGCCCCCCCCCCCCCCCGGCAGGTCCTCTTCTATACAGCGATGTTCCGGTATCTGCTCTGTGTCCCCTCGCAGTCCGTCGCAGGGATCGTAACGTCAGCTGCTCACTGACATTCTACTATGTACACTGGCTTCGGCACACGCTATGATGTCAGCGAGCAGCTGACGTCGCAATGCCTGTGACTGACGGCGCGGTGACACGGAGCCAATGCCGGAGCATCGCTGTATAGAAGAGGACCAGCCTAGGGGCGTCAGAAGGTGAGTACACTGTTTGTTTTTTTCTTACAGGCATTTTATTGGGGGAAGGGGCTACAGGCTATATACTGGGGGGCAGGGGCTGCAGGCTATATATACCAGGGGGCTGGCAGGCTATATAATACAGGGGTTAGCAGGCTATATAATACAGGGGCTAGCAGGCTATACATTCAAGGGGGCTGGCAGGCTATATACTACAGGGGGCTGGCTATATACTACAGGGTCTGGCACTCTATATACTACAGAGACTGGCAGGCTATATATGCTACAGGGGGCTGGCAGGCTATATACTACAGGGGACTTGCTGGCTATATACTGGGAGGCTGTGGCCAATCCATTTCCCACCTTCGGCTTATACTCGAGTCAAAAGGTTTTCCCAGTTTTTGGTGGTAAAATTAGGGGTCTCGGCTTATACTCGGGTTGGCTTATACTCGAGTATATACGGTATAACCACAGATAGTGACACAGGGCAAAAGGTTAACATAGAAAGTATTTCAAGCAATATATATTTTACTACAAGGTCATTTTTAATGTATTTTACAATGTTTTACAATCTCTTTCTTACCCGTACAACTCCAGCAGAATGAGTTTTACTACAAAGTAAACCGCTGTTTGCCATTCCCACAATTTTACCATTTAAAACAATATTCCTGAAAGAACACAAATTAAGAAGCTATTAAAGACTTCTCATGTACAATTGGTATAAATGTCTTTAAAGGGGTTTGCCCATGAAAGAAAGTTCTCACATTGTAATCCCCTAGTGATGTTTACACATTAACAATAATTTTTAACCTCCTTACTTTACAATTTTCCTCAGTGTTATTGCTGTTTCAGCTCCTATCACTCAGTGATCGTCAGTGTAAAATCCCAGAGTGTGGGTGGGGACTCTCTAAGCAAACAGTACATGATTCCTATGTACAGTGTACTGACAGTGTGTTTAAATTATCAGGGTACAGGGTTTATCTACACTTTTCTTTAGCTCCTAACATTATACTAGTATCAGACACATAGAAAAAGAGAATCACTGAATCTTTGCAGCAATGCCATAAAACCATTCAAATAGACAAATTACCGGACCCAGGTGGCATACACCCCCAGGTACTGCATGAATTATGTACTGTGATAGATTATTATTTTTATTATTTGAAGATTCCTTAAGGACAGGTTCTATTCCACAGGACTCGCCCATAGCAAATGTGGTGACATTAAAAAAAGGTTCAAAAAGCCATCCTGGAAACTACAGACCTGTGAGTATAACATTGGTTGTGGGGAAAATATATGAGGGGTTGGTTAGAGATGCTATCCTGGAGTATCTCACTGTACATAACCTTGTCTCCAGGATGTCTTGGCAGCAATGCAGGCTTCCACTGTGAGCCAGATGGGCTCCAGAGTCTCCTGCAAGTCCAGGTGCCAGGAGCAGGATGCCGCTGGAGTGGGGGCGCAGGCCAGGTGGGGATGAACTATTCAACTCCGTGTCCCGAGTCTCAACAACGACTGCTGCTCAATGTGCCGCTGAGATGGCGAGCCTTCGCAATGTGTGTCTCCAGACTGGCTCAGGGGCAATGCTGGAAGATTCATCATGATAAACTAGGGGCGCTTACTCACAGATCTAGGCACAGTGACTGTGGCAATCTTCTTATTGCCACAGTTATCAATGACCTTCTCTCCTCTAAAATCAACTTTAAAATTATGCTAATAGAGCCTGAAGGGCACTGAGGGGGGGGGGGTGTAAATAGAGCCCCTTTTTGCTGCAGATTCACAGGCTGTTACAATGTGCAAGGAACACTTCCCCTCTCTCCCTGTGTGCTGAAACCTCCTTTGCTGCAGTGAAAGGAGGAAGGAAGTGCAAAGTAAGCAGAAGGGGGCAGTGAGACAGTGTAATAGCCTGTGAAGCTGCAGCATGGGGGGCTGGTAGCATCCCCAGGAGCTAGGATTTTAGATGGAAGTTGGCCGTAGATAACAAATATAAGATTACCACAGTAAGGATCAGCTCCCTGGATCTATGAGTAAGTGTCCCTTGTTTATCATAATGGATTTTAAAGGTAGATTTCCTTTAAATCCATAAAAACAAAGGCTATATATCACCCCATTGGAATGTTTTCCCTCCTTCGCAAACATTGTATGGAATGTTAAATTGTATGCAGGTGGAGGAGCTTTTTAACAGGAAAAGGTCTTTGGGTCACATTAATACTAATGCACCTGAATTTCATGAGAACCTTTCTGGCGTGAGGTAAGCAAACTAATATGAGATGCAAAGTACAACAAGTCTGTCTTTGACTATGTCAGATTTATCATCCAGCATCATCATTTCCAGGGCTGCATCTGCCATAAGGGGAGATAAAAATCTTGCTTCAGGCGGCAGAATGCAGAGCCCTTTGGAGGGCGGCAAAATTTGGGCGATTTGGGTGACCGTTGCTGACGTCCACTATGTAAATCAAACATACCTGTCTCTTTAAGACACAGGTGTGATTCGTATGCGGAGCAACACAGCGTCTATTCGGCTGCCTGCGTCGCTTCATACTATGCTGGGACACAGGTGGTGTGTGATAACGTCACACCACCTGTGTCTCTCCAGGGAGCAGCGGTATATTTATTATTTTTGCTAGCCAAATATTAATGAAACTGAGGGGGATCTATGTATACATATGGGGGTTGGATACCGTTTATACTGGGGGGGGGGGGGGCTCTGTATATAAATAAACTTGATGGGGGGAATATAATATTTCATTTCCGACTCAGGCAGCAAAATTGCTAGAATCGGCCCTTCCTCCTTCCCACACATTTTTCAGTAAGCAGACACTTAGGTGACATTCTCTGTAGCCAGCTTGATAGTATACAGTAAGTGTTTCAGAATGAAAATAGCTTTATTAAGAAGGGAAGTGACATGTTCCTAAACACTGATGATATAGAATTGTGTTTTTCCTTTACATCTCTTGTCTTTCTTGGTTGAACATTTTTCTTTTTCCAATCATACTAACTATGGAATAATGTAAATAAACAAGTTTAAACAACCCTACACATTGGCTATTCCTCACTCACGTCAGTAGCTGAGCGTTGTCGTTAGGTTTTCGCTTAAGCAAATCTTTGTTCCTCCAGCTAGAAAAGCGATTCAGATTGGATTTAGCAGAGCGGTTCACTTCAATCAGGTTTCCATTGCTCCATATTTCCACTCCGGTTAAAGCCACAAATATATTGAGGGGTTTATACACCTAAAAATGAGGTTAGATATAATAGTTAATGTGCAAAATATTTCCCTTTAAAATTTTACATTTTAATCATAGAAAAAAATTGTCAGGTGGCTGGTTGAAAGATAAAGCCCTCACAGGGGGAAATATGGATGAACCTCTGTCATTAAGGAGATTCAAATCATCCAATTAACTCTGAAAATAGTCTGAAGTTGTTACATTCATGAAAAAAAGAAGCAAAGACAGGGGGCAAATTAAATTTGTTATTAGAATTTGTTGTTAAGTATTAAAGGGGTTGTACAGACGGTCCCCTACTTAAGGACACCCGACTTACAGACGACCCCTAGTTAAAGAGGGACCCCTCCGCCCACTGTGACCCCTGGTGAATCTCTCAAGATGCTTTACTATAGTCCTAGATTACAATAATCAACTGTTAAGTATCTGTAATAAAGGTTTATTGATAATCTGAAACTCCAATTGTCACTGGGCAAAAAAAAAAAAAAAGGTCTAGGACTACAATTATAAAATATACAGTTTTGACTTGCATACAAATTCAACTTAAGAACAAACCTATGGACCCTATCTTGTACGTCCTGTACACAAATAAAAAAATTAAACCTCTTATGCTGCCCTCCTCTGGTGCTGGCCCAACCGCAGCCATGCGGCTGCTACAGCAGAGGTTTCCGGCTGTAGCAGACACGGCCAGTCTCTCTATACAAACAGAGACTGGCGGTGACAGATTTCCAATCGGCTGAAAGGAAGCGTGGAGAAAGGTGAGTGAAAGAGGGTCATTTCTACAGCTAAATATATAAAAACATTTTTAAGAAAGGATTTAAAGATTGGCAGACATTGGGCAGATGTATTATCATATATGCGCCAAAAAAGTGTCGGGAACTTTTTTTTTGGTGCAAAAGTGTTGCGGATCATTTATAATGCCAGAAAGAACGGATGTTTGCGACTATCCCAGCTTGTCCGTCTTTTCGGTTTTTTGCACAAGTGGGCGTGGTTTATATTTTCCACATCATCCGCCACATGTCGGCTTTTTTTAGGCGCAATTGTTGCCGCAGAACAGACCAGGAAAAAAATAGCCTGAACTCAAAAGAAAAACAGACGCAGCCCATGTAAGATTTTGGCACTCACCTCATTTGTGTTGCAATTTTTATGTCGCCCAACTGATTAGTTCCGTCTGTACATAAATTACTTACAGCTGTGCTTTACCTTAATGCATCGGGCTATGCTTTCCATAGATGCCGACTGTCGAGGTTGCGACAAATTTAATAAATCCCCCCCCCATTTAGTTTGAACTAGGATAACAAGTCCTCATCAGTTTAAAAAAATAAAGGGGTACCAAAAAACCCCTTTAACTTTTGCTTGAAATGAAATGTCATCAGGTTTTTAGCTCCAGTGAACCATCAGATAGTTATATACAGATTGCCTACTCAAACAAAACAAAAGGGCTTCACTAGGCAACAACATGATGCCATAATAAAACACAACACATAGCGCCACATTTACTAAGAACAGTGCAGTCTGTACTATGCACAGATGGCAGGGGGGGGGGCAGATTCAGGATTTGTTCTTCATGAATCTGGTGCCCCCTGCACTGCTTCGACATAGAGCAGCACTTTTTTTTGGTGCACCTGTGACACATTTCTGTCAGACTTTGCATGATAAATCTAGCGCAGGTCCGACTGAGTCCCGGAACGCCCCCTTCAGTGATGAAATTTGTGTTGCATGAAGAATAGTGCAGCCACGGCACAAATGTTTTGCGGACACTTCTTAAATACATGTGCGTGCTGTTTGCACATAAAAGTACATGTAAAGTACGACAGGAACCTGGTGCAAAGTCCTAAGTAAATGTGCCCTATGGGATAAGCCTTCCCATGATGGTAGTGAATGGGGAGAGGGATAGACTTGGGGCGGAATGCATAGAATGAAAGGTCTCTTGCTATTATTATTACGGTAACCATGGTTCCCAGGTCCTTCTCCTCATTGACTGTAAAATCTACCCAATTATTTTTATCTCACACATTTCAGTCCTACCACTTTTAACCCCAGGATACTTAACTATATAGAATAAAGGTTATATACAATCTATATTATCTATTATTTCACTTTGCACTTTATTTTGATGATTTATTTCCAACAGACAGTAAAACATATTTTGATGTCTTCTTTGAGAAGTTACTACACATTCTGTGCACATCCAATGGATAGGACCCCATTAACTCACCTGGTTAACGAAATTCACAATGTTGAACATCCGTTTCCTGATTTCATCTGTAGCCTTCTTATATTTGTTGTACTGCAAGGTGCAAGATAATTCATTATTTGAACATTTCACAAACCTTTAATTTTTTCCATTAAAAAAAAACCTTTTGCCCATCCACTGATTTTACAGTAGTTTTCTCTGGCCCCCAATGTTCTAGAGTAACTAGTGCCCTTATTTTCCCAGCTGTGAGGTGAGAGGTCCCAGCATGTATTGCTCCAGAAATGGACATTCCCTGTATATATTCCAACTGACATACTGGGGTACATTTACTAGTGTGCAGGGGGCGCCAGATTCATGATGTCTGACACCGATTCTGGCGCCGCTTGCACTGCTCTGACAGAGTGCACCAACTTTTTTTTTGGTAGACCTTTAATATAGGGCACGCAATATAATTCTGTCGGACTTGGCATATTAAATCTGCGGCACGGTCAGACTGAGCCCTGGAGCGCTCATGAAGCCCTGAAGTGTCACATGAAGACTAGTGCTGCGGCACCACAAAAGGGTCTCGTGCAACACAAATATGGCGCGGATACTTCTTCAATACCTGTGAAATCAGTTTGCACCTAAAAGAATGTGCAAAGGCCAACAGAAAACTGGTGCAAGGTCCTTAGTAAATGTGCCCCGATGTGTCAAAGCCAGATAAACTGAACAAACTTCACTGAACTATCTAAACATCTTGCGATTGGTTAGGTGAGAAAAAAAATCAGATTCCACCAGAATCTAATTGAAACTAAGTGTATAATCTTACACATTATATATACTCTTACCATAGAATTATCTGCCACAATGTAGAGTTCAATATATTTTTTTGACTTCAGAAATGCTTCTTTCTATTAAGAGAAATCAGAGTAACTTTAGGATATTAATATCGATTGTGATATACTACACACAGCGCTAGGCTTTCTTTCAGCGGTTGTTTCATTCACTTGCCTAGATGTATATTGAAATAACCATGATAGGGTGGTGATAGAAATACTGTTGCACATGATCAATAGGTCCCATAGCAAAATGTAGTAGGGGCACTGATCGACACAATGGCCCACATTTATTAAAGCGCTTGCGCCCTTTTTGTCTGACTTTGTACCGAAAAGAACGTGCAAACTGCTTGTACATGTATTTATAAAGTGCCTGGCTTGACATGCCAAAAATTCTGGAGTCAGACAATGCGCCACATTTATTACTGAGACTCGACGAAATCACGTCACATGCTGTTAAAGGTGCATCAAAAAAAAGTTGCCGCACTCCGCCGAAGCAGTGAAGAGGGCACCAGATTCATGCAGAATATGCGCCAGTATTCGGTAATCTGGCGCCCCCTGCACACTACACTGGCAAACTGCACCTAGTTGAGACTGCACTAGTTTTGATGAATGTGGCCCATTGTTTTTTTTCCCAGAAGTGGGTTTGACACAGCCTCCAGAGTAAGAAAGGATGCAATAGGCAGCTGAAACATTGATGTTCTACATTGTGTGAATAAATGTTGATAGATAGATAGATAGATAGATAGATAGATAGATAGATAGATAGAAAGATATTGTAGATGAACATGAAATCGATATTTCACTCCCCTCCGAACTCAGTCTTGAGATGTCAATCTTGGTCTTTATTGTCTTATTGACACTTTTGTCTTCCACACCACAGTTTTCTGGGATCTCCTGGGCTTGATACTGGTGAACAGCATGTGCTCCAGTTTCTGACATCTTCAGCGGCTGAATCAAGAATGTATTTTCTTGTGTTGTAATGATGCCACTAACAGAAATATTATAGGACCTTCATATTAGTAAGTCATTTGTCACAATGAATACTGCACAATCATGATGCTACCTCCTCAATTTGGTTAAATAATATTTTTAATAGGTTTCTGGTTTGTAGAGGTCACATATGAGTACTTGCCACTGTCTGCTGTTATTCATCTAAGCATTAGATCCATTGCTCGGGGAGGTAGACAAACTGTCTGCCTATGCCAGGGTGCATACAGACTGTTTAGAAGTCAAGGTCCTGGCTTATGCAGATGATAGTCCCAGCAGGTCAGTTCCTGCTATTATGTTGATTTTGTCATATATTATGGCTATATCTGGTTTACTGAGTAATTACTGTATGATATTGTGCCTTACATACAATCACTTGAACGCTCCTGCGCTTGCAACTCCAAAACATTTCTATAATCCATGAAAACATCTGAACTATAATTGTTGCACTGATGGACTCTTGTTTTGACTCCTTACTAATCCGTCTTCACTTACTTGATATTTTCCTCTCCATCTATTCTTAATGCAGCAGCCAGGCTTATGTTTCAGACCAAATGCTACATGAATGCCTCCAGTTTTTGTCAGTCACTGTACTGGTTGCCCATCTCATTAGGAATACAGTTTAAAATAATAACCCTCATCCACAAAGCTCTGCATAATGCTGCACCTCCCTATCTCTCTTCACTCAGCTCAGTCTCACCCAACCTGTGCTCTTCGATCCTCCAGTGATCTAAGATTCCTTTCCTCCGTAATTCGAATATCCCACTTACATTAGGTAGTGATTGCTTTTTAAGTTTTAGCAAGTTTTAGAAGACTGTCCATCCAAATGTTGTGTGTCCCTGTGCAATCACTCTCGATATGTCCCCATTCTCTCAGTATGGGTAAATTGGGGACGGTACCTGGGATTATAATACATTCTCCAAATTGGAACTGATGCCTCATTGCTTCCCAGCTCCAGGTTGTTATTGTAATCTCACCTTAGGCCATTGCACGCGCTCAGGCTGACCTGTGACCCCTTGTCATCCTTCACATATCCCTGATATAGGCAGTGATCCTATCAGAGAGAAATAGAAATCATTCACTCCGTATTACATACTTAAAGAGGTTGACCCTCACTGATCCCCTTTTTAACCCCTATACTTAGAGTATCATAGTATATGGTTGGAAAAAGACACATATCCATCAAGTCCAACCTATAAGAAACGTCCAAGACAAACCTGTAAGAAAATGATAACTTTCTAAGTTAGCACAGCCCCTTCACACTGGTGATACACACAAGAAATTTGGCCTTAAAATATTTTAGTGGGCAACACAACTTTTGTCCCTCTTTATACTTTCAGGAAATAAGGGTACAGTATGTTCTCCTAGTGCTCCCAATGGTAACTCACCCAGACACTCTTCAGGCTCTTCAATGCTCGTACTGCATATAGGAACAGATTTCATAGACCTTACCTTGATGTCAGGACTGGTGGTAACTGGGGATCCATCTTTCAGGTAATGGGTCTCTGTGTACGTGTCAGATATTAAGTCTCTATGAGAAGAATTATGAACCTGTTTTTAGGATAACTTATACTATAACTCGTATGTGACCAATTCTAAATGAGAATACCTGTTATTATTCCATTAGTTTTTTATCTTATTCCATTGCTTGCATTTAGGATGGGGGTCAAGAGGAGGAAAGTTGCAAAATCCCATTACCATCACCGACCATGTGGCATTTATAATATTAGTATATTTTGTTATGTGGCATAGGGACTGTTAGACACCTCAGGAACAAAGGCCTAGATGTAACTGCTATGTGTGTGTTTGTTATGGCTACCTTTATGTTGTGAAGGCTCTTACAATATAAAGTTTTGGTCCACTAATTAAAATTAAACCTACCTATCCCATATCAAGTAGAAACGAGTTCCCCAAGTGTCTTATGTGAAGAGATTGATGGAATGAATGCATGACCAGCACTCAGTTCACATCTGAGTAGAAGTAAACGGAGTGCTCACACTCAATGACATCAGTTCATGCAATCACTAAGTTACCTAAAGGTCCCACCATTGATCATACCATGTTCTGACACTTTTCTCATATCACATGGGACAGGAACTAAACTTTTGAACAACAATTTCTAAACAACAAGTGTAGAGGGTAATAATGAACTTTGAATATTAAAGAAATATGACGTTGTGTGATTCTCCTTCCCCGTCCTTTCTTCCTTATTCAAGCAGTGTCTAAAGAAAAGCTAGTGATACCAAAGATTTAAAAAGTGTCTAGTGAAGTAACTTTTAACTCTATTCTCTTCGAAGAGTTGAATAATCTAAGGAAATACTCTTCAGCTCTTAAACGCACACTTAAGGGTTGGCAATTGTAGAGAAGAAATAGTAGAAAAGTCCTTTTAAATAAACTTTTTTACAATACTCACTCAGTTTTTTCTAGATGAAGCACCATGGGTTTACCATTCACTTTTAGCCCATATTGTACCATATGCGGATATTCACTCTGCTGACAGAAGATACACAGTCACATATCACTAGTACATTACAATGGGTTATGGGAGTCCAAAACAATTGCGGGATATGATGATACCTAAACTAACAAGAAAATGTTAGATGTGCATAGCAATCAGTTACAGTGCACACTTTTATTTTTCAAACGCACTAAAATAGTTTAAGAAGCTACTGTGACAGGATACAAAAACAGTATAGACCATATGATAATGTATATCTTCTGTCTTTTAAGGGGTACTGATGCAGAGCCAGGAGCCCGGAGAGGTGCAGGGGGAGCACCGTGCCGTACAGCGGAGCACGAGTGCCCCCGCGATCCTAGAAGTTGCGATTTATGGAATATAATATATATGAATGGGAATCGTACTGGTCTCGTAGATAAAGATTTTCATGCCCCATGCTGTTTACATTGTATATAATCATGAGGTTTGTTTATATATATATTTTTTTTTATTTATTTATTTATTTTTTTAATTGGGATGGGGGGTATCCATGCAGAAGCCTGCTATAAGACCCTGCCTCTCCTAGTTAGATAGATAGATAGATAGATAGATAGATAGATAGATAGATAGATAGATAGATAGATAGATAGCTCAAGGGGTTAACAATCTTCCTAAAAGTTGTTTCTGATATTTGAGGGGTGCAGATTTGCAAATGGGTGATTGTAGAGTGGTTTTAATGCTAAATATTTAAAATTTCATTCAAAAACAGTTAATTATCCCAAAATAGTCAGTTCTGAAAATACGGAAAATCTATATCCGACTTGTAAGTTGTGAACATCAAATAAATTATCCAGACCATCAAAATACAATGACTTGAGTGTCGAAAATGGCAATTTTTCAAAAAATTCATAATTTTTTTTTTTTTGTAAATAAATGCAAAAACTCATCAGCCAACATTTACCACTAATATGAGATAGATAGTAGATAGATAGATAGATAGATGATAGATAGATGAGCTGGTGTACCTGTGTGTCTCTCTTTTGATGCACATGAAGTTTTCGAGGGAAGACCACCTATATTTCTGCCTCTCTGGTATGTCAATGAAGCCTGGAGAGAAATGAGCCACAGGAATATTGGTATCATACATGTTTACAACTTGTTGCGTGCTTCCATATTGCAGCTTTGCACTCTCTGTGATTGTAGTAGATTTATAATAAAACAAAGGGCACATGTATCATCCTTTATTCTGTTGTTTTTGCGCCTATTTTTGTGACTAAAACATCCAACACTTAGCCACGCAGCAAAAACAATCCATGTTTCCCTCATCTATCCTACCAATCAGATGTTTTGTTGCACTAATGATATTCATCACTTGCGACTTTCATTCAGGCGCAAAAACACTCCAGCCTGAGGTGGTGTAACTGGAAGTAACACTGACCCCTGTGGCAGAGAGCTCATCCCAGCATGCACAGCAGACTCTAGCAGACACTGCAGACACTAGTACGACATTACAGACCTGGCCACAGACACTAGTACAGACATAACATACACTGCAGACACTAGTACAGAGCAATACTGACACTGCAGCACACTAAGTACAGACATTACATACACTGCAGACACTAGTACAGGAAACAATGAATTGTTTAAACATTACACTGCAGACACTAGTAAGACCATAACATTCCACTGCAGACACTATTACAGACATAATACAGTACACTGCAGACACTAGTACAGACGTACATACACACAGCGACACTTATTACAGACATTACAGACACTGCAGACACTAGCAGACACATACACTGACCAGTACAGACATTACAAATGCAGACACTAGTCAACAAGACACACTGCAGACCTAGTACAGGACATACAGAAACTGCATGAACACTAGTACCAGACATATACATACACTGCAGACACTAGTACGAAGCTTAAACTAAATGCAGACACTAGTACAGGACATTACCACACTGCAGACACTGTCAGACATAACATACACTGCAGACACTGGTACAGCATTAACTACATGCGACATAGGCAGACATTACATACACATGCAGCACTATCAGGACCATAAATACACTGCAGACACTAGTACAGGACATAACATACACTGCAGGACAAAAGAATAGTAATCAGACATTACAACACACTGTCAGGACACTATACAGACATACCCATAACACTGCAACACACTCGGAACTCAGAAGTACATTACACTCAGACATGTACAGACATTACATAAACTGCAGACACTAGTACAGACTATTACATACAGCAAGAGACACTAGTACAGAATTACCACTGCAGACACTAGATACAGATAATACAGACAGATTACTCTGCAGCAGGACGCTGCAGACTCTTTACAGTTGACTCACCCTTTATTTTAGAAACATTCTGCAAAATCCCTCAGCTCAGAGGAAAGTTTGCAGATGGTACAGACAACTTCCCTGTGTAGCAGGATGACCAACAGGTGTGCGGAGGATTAGGCCAGGATTACAGGGGTGCAGCAGAAGATCAAGCATAGAGGATCCTCCAGGCGAAGCCACTGTGAGGAGGTAACTGGGTCAGGGTGTCACACACCTGGGTGTGGTGGGTTGTCTCATTCTGGGATGTGGGGAAGAGAAGCGATGGTAGAGGACATGAGCATGCAATTGCGTGCCGATTATACATTGTGGCAGAAACTGTGCCAAAGCTGCACACCTAAACTGGTTAAAGTAAAGTGATTAAAGAGGCAGGTAAATTAATTATACAGATGGTGCGCTTGTGATAATTGGCACATCGCGAAACTGCTCTACAACTTGGCCGCCACAAAAATGATAAAGGGCCCCAAAGAACTAAGTATCAGGAGCAGGAACGCCTGTCTCATCAAATCAATATACTACTGATATAAAATTTCAACGTAGATCAGTTTCCATCAATGGAGTTACCATAATATTAGCGCATACCAACTTTTTTCTGTACTACCAGAAGGATGTACCTGCACACACCCAAGGGCGTATTCAATATACAAATGGTGGATCGTGACTGCTGGCGACAGACGAAAGACTTCTAGACATTATTCGAAAATTGTTGCTCTCATTAAAAAAAAACAACCCAGTACAGTATGTCAATGCTTTTAATTTTGATGTGGTGCTTGCAAGAGCCAAATGAAGAATCGGATAAAACTATCACGTATCCACTATAGTATGGTCTCTTTCATGTGGCAGTGGAAAACTTTAAATCCCTTCATAACCCAAAGCCTAAGTCAAGATATCACTCTGACTTACCAAAAATGTACCCTCTGAAGGTAGAACATTTCAAATCTGAAGAAGAATGACTAGTATGGCCATAATTGGTCTTTTACAGATAAAATATGCGATGGTGTAATAAGAAGAGGAAGATGACATGAATAGCATTCATGTTTATCTCTCACAGTAGGAGACGTAGAAACATTACCTTATTAGGAACGTCTAGAACAGAGGAACCTTACCTAGACTTTCGGCTGCTCGGACAGCATAACCAAGAGCCAGACAGCATCTCAGACATGAGACTGTTCAGATGAGCTAGTGTACAGTGGAGTCTGTGCAAAGCATATATAACATCCAATGTGCAATCGACATGATTAAGAATATAAGTGTATCCCAACCCTCCAAACTCCATATAAGAGGTAAATAGAGAAACCAATCATGTAATGTGATCTAGCTTCGCTGGTAGAAAAAAGTCTATATGTGGCTTTTGTTTCTAAGGAAAATGTTTGTAATAAACCACATATTTTATATCGCTGTTAAAATTATTGTTAATATAGTACTACATACCTGGGTTGCAAGAGTATGTACATACTTCTTTTGTGAACGTATTTTTTTAAAGTTTCAGCCACAAAACAGTAATGTACTTTACTAATATCTTAAGTCATAGAGCAACACAACATTCAAGTATCAGTGAGGATAAGAAAATGATTATGGCTCCATATGCTGATTCGTACCTGTAGCCATAATATAGCTCCGGCACCTGTCTATTTGCCTTTAGAGTTACATTGAACATTTAATAGTACATCTCATGTTCATTCAGTATAACGATCAAGCTCAGGTTGTCTATGTTAGGCCTCAGAGGTTTGATAGTAAAGAAATTACTGAAAACAGAATCTGGAAAACCAGTAACACCAGCAAGACTGCAGGGATGAAGTTTTGACAAAATGGTTATAGGGAAATCATGACATCTATATTCATAAACAGAAAGAATGGCACAATGCTAAATATACTGAGGACATGGCCGACACCAAAAACAGAGGCAGCACATGCACAAGGTGAAGCAGCCAGAGAGGCGCCAGGGATACGGTAGCTTCAGGAGGGAGAATTTGTTCTCAGGACAACTAATAGGTGTTTCAAAACACTGCGTTTCATGGAAAAGTGAAGAGCAAGAAGAGACACGGATTCATAAGACCTTATGTAAGGACATATACACGGTATAACCAGCGTCCGTACAGTGCTCCGTACCACCCTGTATACGGCTGCATCGTCTATGATGATGCAGGCTGGTTTCATGCCATCTGTCTGACCCGCAGGATCAACATCCGTGCTCCCTACATATTGAACTCGATGCCGTCACAGCGGCCACAGAAACGGACTAAGTGTACTTTCGGATCAGTCTTCTTTCCGGGAAAGCCTGGCATGGGTATTTCTCCTCTTGGGACAGGGACGATCCGGTCATGGACACTCACTGCGTGCTCACTGAAGTACGATCCGTCTTTGAGGAACCTGCCCAGGCATTTCTGCTGAGGACCGCACTGATGAACACGTGTCGATGGTGAATTAATCTCTCTGGCCCACTCAGCTGAACATCCAGGTTTACGGAGTTCGTCTGAGGCGAACTATGAGAACAAACTTGGAGTCAGGCCTGACTCTCCCCGCACTGGCTCCAGATTTAAAAGGACACCCCAGCCGTCTTCCGAGTCCTGCAGAAGTAGACATGACAGGGGATAGAGCTCTTCGGTTCTTTCCAAAGAGCTTCCAGACGAAGCAGGAGAAACCCTCTCATTATGCCAGCCCCGGGCACTTTCTTAGTCTTGACCAGTCCGCCAGAGTCGGGAAACACACAGCACCTAGGTTCTGGACGAGGTCACAGGCACACACAGTCTATACCGGGTTGCAGCAAAGTGTGGCTTCCTGGCCCTAGAGCGAGATCCAACCTTTTTTGCACCAGGGACGGCTTTAGCTAGACCAAGTTTCATGGACCCGTGGGCGGGGGGCGGTGTTGGTCATATGGGGTGGGTTATGGAGCGGTGGGCTTTATAATATAAGAATCAGGGGAGTGTCCGACCAGATCCCAATTATGGTTGGTGTAAAAAATAAAGCAAGCAACATGCCATACATCGTATCGCCATGTAGTATAAAATGCATACAGAATACCGCCAAGGGAAGTGTGATCAACCCTGTGATGATAGGTCCAAGGGGGAACGGGGTTGAGGCTGCAGTTTTGCTGTGTTAGGGTGGATTTTTTAACATCAGGATTTTACATGAACTCATTGGGTTATGAACTTCACATTGTTTTTCTATTCCTGGACAAGGATTTGCACTGATGCATTAGGGACCCATTTTCAATCCCGGGCTTTTCACACATCAGTTTTTTTCACTTAAGTGTAGAAAAGTGTTCATTTTTGTGTCATGGACAACACGGATCAGAGGAAAAAAAAACTGAAGTGTTAAAAAAGCCCATTGAGCAGGAAATGGGTCAGTAAGTATCAGTGACAAATCACTGAGTCAGGAAGAGAAAACCAATTGTGTTGTGTCCTCGGGCAAAAGGGTCTGTGAGAAACATGTTAATAAAAAAAAAAAGGTTTCAATGTTGAAACCAGTGTTAAAGGGAGTGTATAAGGTTTGTTGTATTCCTATTTACAGGACAGGTGGAGCATGAGTGATTGGTGACAGGTCCGACTGTTGCCCCCCAGCATTTGGAGAGGAGGGGTCCCGTACTGTTCATAACTCCTAAAACATCAGCTTGCCACAGGTTCCATCTGTGTGAAGCTAAACATTTTATAGAATACGGAACTCAGAAACCTCATAGAGGCCACATTCTCGAAACCATAGTAAGAACAAGACCCAGTTCCTCCAGTTTTTAAGGGAGTTCCATTCTAGCAGCTGACCCTCTAAGGATAAGCTGCGTACCCCTCACCTCTCTTATTTGATCCTGATGGGCCATCAGTGGCATGACACAGACGGCAGGTGGTCTCCAGGGATATACTGTGATCTATGGGGTATGGCCTGTCGCACCCATAATTATACCAAAGGATCTATGGGTGGTGGGGTCATCAGGCATGTGACTGCAGAAGATTTCACCATTTAGTGACAGCACTTGCCTTCTAGTGTGACTGAGCAAACAACAATGATGGTGAAATAAGATGCGTGAGAATGCTCAGCGACTGCAGTCTTCATTAGAAGGTCAATATATGGGACATACCATGACCCCAAAGGGCACAGCCTTCATCTATAGTGTATAGTGGACCATATGGGGGGATGTATGAGGGGTCCAGGCTTGATGGCAGAAGAGCTTGGAAGTAGTAGTCAGCTTCCCCGCTGTTAAATCAAGACAGTGTGTTGACAGCACCTGCGGCAGGTGACAGCGGGGTGCTGCCGTAGTATGTGGAGGCAGGGGGGGAGAGGCTGTGGTAGAGGCAGCCCCCCTCATTCAGCCTGGTCCCCCACCCGTGCAGGAGGAGACGCGGAGGGTGTGGGCGCATATGTCCCCCGGAGCCAGCTGTGAGGCGTGGAGTGCGCGGTGCTACCCACAAGCACCCGCGGCCAGTAGCGGCACAGCACAGGGTCAGTTCTTGTAGTCCCAGGGGGGAACGAGGGCAGCAGTGCAGTTCACCCGCGGGCGCTACCGGGGCCCCGGTGTGTTGTGTAGGGCAACACAATCGGCTGTCAGCCGGGGATGCTTGGGGCGGATGCTCCATGTTGGACGAGCTTGGCCTGGAGCCTGAGTCGACAAAATCAAGGGGGGAGCGGCCGCGCCCCTGCGCGGACAGGCTGATAGGACCCCAACGGCCACGGTCTGGTCCGAGGAACGGGGCGGTTGGGGACACTTGCCCTAGAGCATGAACGAGCCACTAACCCTCTCCTGACTTCCAGTGCAGTCTCTGAGACTCCCGCAGTCCAGCACAAGTAGTATCTGACTTCGATACGCGCTGCTGTGCCTGATCCTACGCTACATCCCCGACTCTGATCTGTACTGCCCTGAGATTCTTAGTGGTACCACGCCGGGCTCTGGTCAGAAACCGAGTGCACTAACTTCTACTCACTAGTTGTTGGCTACATCATCGGTCTGCGGTGGTCAAGTGGGTCCACTACCCCTCGGTACCTGACACTCTTTTCAGTCTTTGGTATTTTGAATTGCATCGTTCTTGTTTAGTGTAATTGTATGGGAACCCCTGATGGTGTACAGCACCATGGAATTAATAGGGCTTATAAATAATAACACATTAATAATAATATATGCGTTATATGTAAAATAAAGACATAACTATCCCTCATTAAAAGTAATTTCTTAGGGTGATGGAAATGGAAATAAGTTTAAGCCCCCACTCCCAATATAGGATAAAGCCAAAAGCTATCTGCTCAAGAATGACACATAGTCAATTCACAACCCCACGTTGCTGTGTTGTGCTACAGGTGGGTTTTGAGCGATTAAGGCGAGAAAACAACGGGTCCTATGAATCTGAAACATCCCCCACCGGGGCCTAGCCTTTTCTTGGAGACCTGGAGGCAAGACGGGGCCAGAAAAACTGGAAGAGTGGTGGCTAGTGCGGCCTTGGGCACGCTGTGGTAACGATGCGCGGTATGGGGACCGCGGAGAGCTGACCTACAGCATGGCAGGTTCTCCAGCAGGTGGTATGGTGTGTGTGGCAAGAAATATGGAGGGAGAGGCTATGCAGTGTTTCTCCCTGGGGCAATCCCCTGAGGTGTACAAAGGATGATCGCTGAGGTAATGGATGGGGAATACCGTCTGGGGAATGAGCCCTAAGACCTCAGACCATGTGCTTCCACCCAGCAGGAGGTTTATACTACTCCCATGGTCAGGTTGGTGAAACCTATCCAATCACCTTAAGCTTGTGTACAGAACTATCATTGGACAATTACAATTCACAATATTGTGGCTTGCCCGACCGTAAGCTAGAACAGAATTACATAAATCCCAGTTCTAGCAAAAATTTTAGAGCTGGTGATTCAATTCCCTAAAAAGCTCCTGACATGGGGGAGGGCGCCATTTCCAACCACCACTCTGCCTATTACGTTGGCAGGGGTTGCAAATCAAGAAACACTATGACTGCTCTCACCGTCCTTGTGGTCAAACAGTTCAAGCGCTTATCCGAACGTGGGGCACATTTACTCAAGGGTCGACGTGATTCACTAAGCTCGTTGCAGTCTGATATCCCGCAGGTGTCGCTGCTGCCGAGGATCGCCGGAGTTAACCTCCTTCTTCCGGCTGCATGTGAGTGCAGTCTGCGACAAAATCGTTTTTTACAATTCCCGTTTTTTTTCGATCGGTAGGGTTGTCCCCGATATGTTGTGTGGAAAGCCCGGTGCCGATGCGCCACAATCGATCAAGGTGCGCAAAAAATTGGGGCAATTCGGGCAAAAAGGAAATATTCGGGAAAACCGACGAAAGGCAGCGTTTGGACCCTTAGTAAATAGCCCCATTGTGTCCTCTAGATAGATAGATAGATAGATAGATAGATAGATAGATAGATAGATAGATAGATAGATAGCTCAAGGGGTTAACAATCTTCCTAAAAGTTGTTTCTGATAGTTTGAGGGGTGCAGATTTGAAAATGGGTTGATTGTAGAGTGGTTTTAATGCTAAATATTTAAAATTTCATTCAAAACAGTAATTATCCCCAAAATAGTCAGTTCTGAAAATACGGAAAATCTATATCCGACTTGTAAGTTGCTGAACATCAAAATAAATTATCCAGACATTTCAAAAAATCACAATGACTTTGAGTGTCGAAAATGGCAAATTTTTCAAAAAATTCATAATTTTTTCTTTTTTTTGTAAATAAATGCAAAACTCATCAGCCAACATTTACCACTAATATGAGATAGATAGATAGATAGATAGATAGATAGATAGATAGATAGATAGATAGATAGATAGATAGATAGATAGATAGATAGTAGATAGATAGATAGATAGATAGATAGATAGATAGATAGATAGATAGATAGATAGATAGCTCAAGGGGTTAACAATCTTCCTAAAAGTTGTTTCTGATAGTTTGAGGGGTGCAGATTTGAAAATGGGTTGATTGTAGAGTGGTTTTAATGCTAAATATTTAAAATTTCATTCAAAACAGTAATTATCCCCAAAATAGTCAGTTCTGAAAATACGGAAAATCTATATCCGACTTGTAAGTTGCTGAACATCAAAATAAATTATCCAGACATTTCAAAAAATCACAATGACTTTGAGTGTCGAAAATGGCAAATTTTTCAAAAAATTCATAATTTTTTCTTTTTTTTGTAAATAAATGCAAAACTCATCAGCCAACATTTACCACTAATATGAGATAGATAGATAGATAGATAGATAGATAGATAGATAGATAGATAGATAGATAGATAGATAGATAGATAGATAGATAGCAAATCTGCACCCCTCAAATATCAGAAACAACTTTTAGGAAGATGTTACCCCTTGAGCTATCTCTCATCCTAGACTATCTATCATCTATCTACATCTATCTATCTATCTATCTAACTAGGAGAGGCAGGGTCTTATAGCAGGCTTCTGCATGGATACCCCCATCCCAATAAAAAATAAAATAAATAAATAAAAAAAATATATATATAAACAAACATCATGATTATATACATGTAAACAGCATGGGGCATGAAAATCTTTATCTACGAGACCAGTACGATTCCCACTCATATATATTATATTCCATAACCGCAACTTCTAGGATCGCGGGGCACTCGTGCTCGCCTGTAACGGCACGGTGCTCCGCAACGCTCTCCGGGCTCCTGGCTCTGCATCAGTACCCTTAAAAGACAGAATATACATATACATATGGTCTATACTTTTTTGTATCCTGTAAATGGGTTGATTGTAGAGTGGTTTTAATGCTAAATATTTAAAATTTCATTCAAAACAGTAATTATCCCCAAAATAGTCAGTTCTGAAAATACGGAAAATCTATATCCGACTTGTAAGTCGCTGAACATCAAAATAAATTATCCAGACATTTCAAAAAATCACAATGACTTTGAGTGTCGAAAATGGCAAATTTTTCAAAAAATTCATAATTTTTTCTTTTTTTTGTAAATAAATGCAAAACTCATCAGCCAACATTTACCACTAATATGAGATAGATAGATAGATAGATAGATAGATAGATAGATAGATAGATAGATGGGCTGTACCTGTGTGTCTCTCTTTTGATGCACATGAAGTTTTCGAGGGAAGACCACCTCATATTTCTGCCCCTCTGGTATGTCACTGAAGCCTGGAAGGAATGACCACAGGAATATTGGTATCATACATGTTTACAACTTTGCTGTGCTTCCATATTGCAGCTTTGCACTCTCTCTGTGCTTGTAGTAGATTTCATAAACAAAGGGCTACATGTATCACTCCTTTATTCTGTTGTTTTTGCACTATTTTTGTGACTAAACATCAAACTAGCCACGCAGCAAAAACAACCATGTTTCCCTCATCTATCCTACCAATCCAGATGTTTTGTTGCACCTAATGATATTCATCACTTGCGACTTTTCATTCAGGCGCAAAAACACTCCAGCCTGAAGGTGGTGTTAACTGAGAAGTAACACTGACCCCTGTGCAGAGCAGCTCATCCCCAGCAGCAGAGCTCAGCCAGACACTGCAGACACTAGTACAGACATTACAGACCCTGCAGACACTAGTACAGACATAACATACACTGCAGACACTAGTACAGGCATTACATACACTGCAGACACTAGTACAGACATTACATACACTGCAGAGCGGCATCCAGACACAGAATGATCCGAGCAGCGCAGGCAGGGGCTAGTCTATTCCAGGGTCACCTGATCTGGCCAGCCAACCACTGCTATCAACGTGTAAGGGTACCACGTCATGCTGGGTGGAGTGCAGAGTCTCCTGGCTTGTGATTGGCTCTGTTTCTGGCCGCCAAAAAGCAAAACGGCGGGAGATGCCATTTTCTCGAGCGGGCGAAGTATTCGTCCGAGCAACGAGCAGTTTCGAGTACGCTAATGCTCGAACGAGCATCAAGCTCGGACGAGTATGTTCGCTCATCTCTAATTGTTATATATCTGGTAATTCCTTGTATTGTATATGTCTGTATCTTTCTATAACATCTGACCCTTCTCTGTCCTCCCTCGTGTGATAAGTCTCCTAGAGTAATTGTTGTACAAGCTAAATCAGGGCCTGGTCTCTGGTATATACATTAGTGGTGATATTGGATACTTGCATTCATTGATAGTTTGCATAGAATATCATATTCTAATGAGGTACAGCTAGAGATGAGCGAGTATACTCATCCGAGCTTGATGCTTGGTCGAGTATTAGCATACTCGGAACGGCTCGTTGCTCAGACGAGTATTTCCCCTGCTCGAGATTGAGTATTTAATTAAGAAAAGACAGTGAAGAACAGTGAAGAATAACGTGAACACAGTGAACACAGGATCATTTAAGTGAAGAACACATTGAAAGAACACATCTGAAATCTGTTCCGAAGACACACGTGCAGAACGGTGTTCTCCGCAATAGTATTTGAAGAACAATATGTGTGAAGAACACCTTGCAGATGTTTGGAAACATCTGCAAGGTGTTCTCTACACATATATTGTATCTGTTTGTATCTGAACTTGAGATGAGCGAGTATACTCATCCGAGTATACTGCTCGGTCGAGTATTAGCATACTCGGACTGGTTCGTTGCTCGGACGAGTATTTCCCCTGCTCGTGATCGAGCATTAAATTAAGTGAAGAACAGTTATTTTATTGTTTAATAAAATATTGCAGATGTTTCCTGATATTTTTGCTTGTAAGAACACAATGAAATAAGACTATTCTTCACTTTGCAGGTGTGCACGCGTGTCTCCCGCTAAGTTCGGAGATGTTCGGAACTTCTGGAATGTGAAGAATATTGTTCTTTCAATGTGTTCTGCACTTAAATGCTCTTGTGTTTACTGTTTTTAATGTTTTAATTCTATTCTTCACTTTGCAGCTCTGCGCGCGTATCTCCGAACCTATCGGAAGACACGAGCGCACATCTGCAAAGTGAAGAATAGAATTAAAACATTAAAAACGGTGAACACAAGAGCATTTAAGTGCAGAACACATTGAAAGAACAATATTCTTTACATTCCAGATGTTCCGAACATCTCCGAACATAGCGGGAGACACATGTTGATACTCACCAACACATAGAAACCTTTCAGTCTTCTACATGCCCCATCTCCTCCTTCACCTGTCCCAACCTGCCTACTATACTATACTATACTACTATTATAACCATATTTTCAAAATCCCCCAGAATGACATGGTACCATCTCTCTATCCGATTGAAGCAGGCCACCTCGGCATATGAACCAAATCTGTTTCCTCTGGAAGTGCTTCAGAAGTGCCAAATGTCTGTGGAGAAAATTATGCACATCTTTAAACTTTATAGAAAAATAGAAGTTTTTTCTCAGGGGGACTTCCTGGGGCAGGACATTGTGCATGACCGCATCTTAACCTAGCTTTACACCAGTTAGACCTAAAACAAAACTTTAAACTCCTCCGATGTGTCCAATGAGTAAATTTCACCTCCCTCTTCCATCGCCGAAACCCTCAGTGCTGGAGACAACCCTCTGAGAAGCCCTGACCCCCTGTCCCTCTCAGTCATCTTGGCAGCTGTGTGCAGATCCTTTATAGCCCCACATTGCTGTAAGGAGACAAGCAGTACTTCTCCTTGGAGACCACATTGCAAACAGACAGAGCCCAACAGTGCATCCAGGGTAGGAAGCTGCCTAGAAAATGAGACATGTGGTATTATTCAGCGGGGCTGACATCCTCCAACCTCCATGTTCCCCGCTGGACCCCCGGCTTGTGCAACCCCCAGCCTTGTAACGCTCTTACTCTTCTAGAGTTATTTTGCTATCTTCAGTCCTGTTTATCTGCTGCCTAGTTTATAAGGTCTGATAATACAAACTGTCCAACAGTTGTTTTGATATCTTCAGTCTTGTCCGGCTACTGTCTAAATTGTATTATACCCTGCGCTAAACTTTCTCTGGTTAATACTGAAATGCTTTTAACACAGGAATCCTGAAGGTTAGCAGATCTCCTGGGCTAAAAACCATCCTCTGACACCACTTTGACACTCTTCTCACTTGTTTCTTTACACGCACTAGGTTTTTGACACGTACAGAACATTTTTTTTTTTCCCAAATGGGAGAGCAACTGTGGCCATGACTAGAGTGGAGATCTTTGGTGTGTGGAAATGTGCCGGGTGAATGCCTTTTCTTAACTATAACTATGATGCTATCGTGCTATAACGTCTCCCCATTTTCGTTGCTAATCAAACCACCCTCCTCCAGCACCAGGGCATGGAAAAATGTTTACTTCCTTCAAAATCCACTATGGCTACCTTCACAGTCTACCTCTCAAAAGGGACCTAAAGCGACCAATAAAGATCAAGGGCACTCAGCTCACAAGGGCACACACAACAGGTTTGCCGCCAACAAATGGTTATATCACGTCGCACCACATTGTCCTTCTTCATTCCTAGATGACATAACTCCACCAAACTGCCACTGTTTATAATGCTTCCCCGTCTCTAGAACCTGAACTTGACAGAGCAGCGGCTGTAGTCCCAGAGGTCTCCCGTATTCTTATGCATTTCATAGATAAGAGATTGAAAGGCAAAAATATGGAGAGCCTAGATTTTATTGTTTGCTCTTTATGATGCTGACATTGTAATGTCTTTTTTATGTTATTAATTCTTTGGTATTTGTATGGGGCACTGGCACGTCGCACTGGCTGCTATTGTGGATCCCCGCAGGAGGTCTCTCGGTCCCCCATATCGATAGGTTTGACTCTATGTGTTAGTATAAATAACCAAGTGACCTATCACCTATGCTTTAACACTGATGGCACATACTCGACTACTCCTGACCTTTATATTCATGTCTTGGAATGTGGTTGGGTTAAACACTCTCATCCAGCGTAATCCACTACTGAAAACCAGATGTAATTTTATTGCAGGAGACACATTGAACGTGTTCAGTGCTTTAGTGGACACCTACTATTCGTCCTCTTATACTTTCAAATCTAGTGGGGTGTCCGTTTTTTGTTTGAAAAAGGCCTTACTTATGAGGTCCTAGAGGTTAAAGGGAAACTGTCATTAGAAATTGATGTAATAAACCACTAGCAGTATGTTGGCAAGCAGATGACCACATTCCAGATCATGTTTCTTGACCCAGTGTGGTGGCCTCATCCAGAAATCAACCTGAAGTGAGATGTAAGTTGGTTGTATTAAGTCAAGGAGGGGGAGATTTTAACACTGAAGTCCAGCTCTCTCTTCCTCAGAAAGCCCCTTCACTGAAAATGACAGTGCTGCATACAGAGACATCACTAACCACATCTCCTGAAGTATATTACATTATGGTCCCCACCTTGACTTCCGTGTTAAACTCTCCACCTCCTTGACTTTATAAAATCAATTTATATCTAATTTCAAAGTTGATTTCCTTGATGATGCGACCACACGGGACCATGAAAGAAACAAAAACTAGAAGTTGTTACGCTGCTTGACAATATACTAGTAGTGGTTTATTAGGGCAAATGCTGATGACAGGTTCCCTTTAAGTCTGATGGAAGCATTAATCTCTGGAACACAATACAACATATTGAACATATATGCCCCGAACCACCAGGGAATTTTATCTTAAATAAATAGAAATGCTACTAGAAGTGGACACAGAACCTTATAGTGTGGGAAACTTTAATGCAGTGATGGGGCCTACACATGACGCTCGGTGGTGAGTCATGAGTGTGTTCCAGGCTGGACATGACATGCGCATCATGGCTAGAGAAGCTACTATTGGGTAGTGACAGCGCAATATGTAGCGGGTGTTACATACATCTATCTAGATCTCTACTTGTTGGGCAGTTTAACCACTCAATCACAAACAGAGTTCCCTCTCTCACTCTTCTGGCCCCCACATCACGGGATGCAACAGAATTTCCATGGAAGCAAGAGGTCTGACCAAGACCTCCGTCTCTGCCATCTACAGTGGCCTATAAGGCCCAGTCCAAGTCTGTGTCTAATAGGCAAGCTGTCAGTAAAACACTGAAAGATTCAATACATTGCAGCAGAGAAGCCCTGCATTGTATTGTATATGGGATCCAGGCACCCCAGTGTAAGTCCCCAAGTGGGACAGTAAAACAAATGTCAAATAAAAAGGTTTTTTAAAAAAAAATTAAAAAAAAATTAAAAACACCACAAAAAAACCCTTTTCCCTACATAAAATTTTATTTTGCAATAAAAAAAAAAATAAAACCCACCCTAGAAAATTGGTATAAAAAATAAAAAACTAATTAAAAATTGCAATTTTAGTGCTTCCTACCACCCAAAAAAACGTAACAGAAAGGGTTCAAAAAGGGGCGTAGACGTTTGCAGGAGAAGGCAAGAAGCAAGTCCTCATGGCGCATCCTACGTTTTGTAAGAAAAAATGTTTATCAAAAGTAATGCAGAGGTTAGACAATAAGAAATCACAATGGACACCATATACTTCTGCAATGTCGGAGAATTAGTACTATATCTACTAATATTGTATTCCACAGCCCTGCACGCAGATCCCCGATGGACCGATGTGTACATGGCCGTAGCTGATGGCTGTAACAGACCATCTAACCATGATCCCAATCTTTCCAACAAAGAAGCCGCTCCAGACACAATAGGACGAAAGCTTGGAGGGATCTAACACACCAGAGGTCCCCAACCTTTTTTGCACCAGGGACCGGCTTTAAGCTAGACCAGTTTTCCATGGCCCGGTGGGGGTGGGGGCGGGCTTTGGTCATATGGGGTGGGGTTATGGAGGGGTGGAGCTTATAATATAAGATATCAGGGAGTGTCCGGACCAGATCCATCATATTGGTTTGGTGTAAAAATAAAGCAATGCAAAATGCATACAGAATACCGCCATGTAGTATAAAATGCATTCAGCGAGGACCGCCCCCTGTGCACTAGTGTCGCTTTATGAAGGAACGTGTGAATGCACCCTTATGATGCTAGGTCCCAGGGGGAGTGGACATGACACAGCCGGGCAGGTGGTCTCCAGGGTATATACTGTGATCTATGGGGCTATGGCTGTCGCACCCATACATTATACAGATGATCCTATGGGTGGGGGTTCATCAGTGCATGTGACTGCAGAATATTTCACCCATTAGTGACCAGCACTTACTTTCTAGTGTGAACTGAGCCAAACAAGAGGCGACATAAGGAGCAGAGAGAAGTGCTCAGCGACCTGCAGCTTCTCATAGAAGGTCAATATATGTGACATTACCCTGACCCCAAGGTCACCGCCTTCATCTATAGGTTATAGTGTATGAGGGGATATATTAGGGGTCCAGGCTATGCTGCTGATGGCAGAGAGGTTGGCATGTAGCTAGTCAGCTATTGCCAGCTGTTATCAGCCAGTGTGTGTGACAGCACCTGCGGCAGGTGACATGGGGTGCCGCAGTAGTAGTGGAGGCAGGGTGGCGTGAGGTTGTGTGAAGAGGCGGCCTCCCCTCCCTCAGCTGCTCCCTCACCCCCACCTCACCCGCTCCCCTGATTCCCCCTCTCCGGACAGCGCCAGTCCGTTGTTCATTTGTCATTCAACCTCGGCCGTGCAGGAGGAGACGCGGCGGTGGCGGGTTTTGGGGCGCCTTCTTTCCCCGGAGCCGGCTGAGAGGACGCGGGAGTGTGCGGTGCTACCCACAAGCCCCCGCGGCAGTAGCGGCAGCGCACAGCGGGCACTTCATATCTTGTACCGGGGGGAGGCAGCAGTTCCCCCATAGGTGCTCCCGGGGCCCCATGTGTTGTGTGAGGTGCGGAGATGAACCGCAGCACCTTGACCTTCAGAGGCGGCGGAGGCCTGGCCGCGTTGTCGGGGGCCCCCGTGAACAATAACAACAATGGCGTCAGCTCGGGGCTGCTCTCTGTGGACAAGGCCTCGGCCTGGAGCCTGAGCCGACAACTCAATGGGGGGAGCGGAGCCGCGGCCTACTGCAAACTGCAACGGCCCGGTCCTGGTCCGCGGACCGGCGGTTGGGGACCTCTGGCATAGAGCACAAAGAAAATCTTATTAAGTGATAATTTGATATACAAAAAGGAACAATGCTTGTAGGTTACAAAAATTGTGAAATAGACAGACATGCATGAAAGCAAAAACAGTAAAATAAAAAGGGATAAAAAAAGAAAAATAGACCTCTTAAGTATTGGATTGGCATAGAGATCCTCAGTGAAGAAACAGAAGAAAAACCCTGGTACAGTTCTACAAAACCTACTTGCATCTCCTTAAAACTGATCCTGAATTAATGCTGGCATGTAGATTTATATAATCACCTACACCACCCCTTGGTTATGCGAGAGGGGCGTGGCTCACCTGAATCAAGGTGGAAAGTGGGGACTTATTTCCTACTTATGTTGTATCTTCCTTGGGTCTCCTAAGGAGAAGATCTGCCCAGCACTATTTTCTTGGCTTCCCAACTACGAAATCCTTAGTGATCGACAACCCTGGACTATCAGAGGAGGATGATCACAGATTTGTTGACCAGAAATATTTTATTTATGACCAGGTTTTCTTTGAAGTATCATTTTGCCATATTCTTGAGCAGCCATTTTAAGAGACACGTGAGCTGGAACCACAAAGTCTGTACCGGAGGGGGATCACAGAGGGGAGGATCACAGAGGGGAGGATCACAGAGGGGAGGATCACTGAGGGGAGGATCACTGAGGGGAGGATCACAGAGGGGAGGATCACAGAGGGGAGGAGGAGCCCATAAATGATGACAATGGGGTTAGTCATAGTAGTGTAGTAACATTCTACCTGCTAGTTCCTTTTCCTCACAGGATAAAATCCCCACACGGATTACGTATAAAGGTAACTATTGTTGTGAAGGTAGGAAAGGCAAATTCATGATTATGACCACTTCCAATAACAATACCTTAAACACTGGGAGATAAATGAAATGTGGGTTATCTCTGTAGGTTGCATATTTGCACTGCCTGCTGCTTGCAGTATATCATTTGTGCTGCACGAAAACGAAAAGATCTCATATCTGAGCGCGTCACTGGAGCTAATCCAAAAACCATTGCTAGCACTAGAGATGAGCGAGCACTAAAATGCTCGAGTCCTCGTTAATCGAGACAAACTTTTCCCAATGCCATTGAAGTCAATGGGAGACTCGAGCATTTTTCACTGAAAGAACACATTGAAAGAACACAGTGAAGAACACATTGCAGATGTTCTGTACATCTGCTAACTGATTGGAAGACACGCGTGCAGAACGATGTTCTTCACAATAGTATATGAAGAACAATATGTTTGAAGAACACATTGCAGATGTTTCAATACATCTGCAATGTGTTCTTCACACATAATGTTCTTCATATACTATTGTGAAGAACACCGTTGGCACGAGTCTTCCGATAAGTTAGCAGATGTTCGGAACATCTGCAATCTGCTCTTCACTGTGTTCTTTCTGTGGTGTTGGTCCTGCTCCAGCCTCCATTTCAGCCCCTGCTCCGATCCGGGTAAATGGGCCCTAATGTGTTACCGGGGCTTCAAGACTTTTCCATGACTGGCATGGTGGCTCTGTTTCCACCCTGTCCGTCATAGGCTTTGATCATTTTCCTGTGAATAAGAGAGGATGTGATTTCAATACAGAACTTCTTATGAAAGAAGCCAAGTGGATTTTAACCCCTTAAGGACGCAGGGTTTTTCCTCTCATTTCTCGCTCTCCAACTTCAAAAATCCATAACTTTTTCAATTTTCCGTGTACAGACCTGTGTGAGAGCTTATTTTGTGCGTAACAAATTTTACTTTCCCGTAATGTTATTTATTTTAACATGCCGTTTACTGTGAAGCTGAAAAAAAATTCCAAATGTGGAAAAATTGAAAAAAAAACGCACGTGCGTCACATTCTTGTGGGCTCAGTTTTTACGACTTTCACTCTTCGCTCCAAATAACACACCTACTTTATTGTTTGGTTTGGTGCGATCGCGGTGATACCAAATTTATATAGGTTTTATTAAGTTTTAATACATTTTCAAAAATTAAACGAATGTGTACAAAAAAGAAAAAAAAAATTTGCCATCTTCTGACGCTAATAACTTTTTCATACTTTGGCGCACGGAGATGTGTGAGGGGTCATTTTTTGAGAAATGGGGCGACGTTTTCATTGCTAACATTTTGAGGTCTGTGCGACATTTTGATCATTTTTATTTAATTTTTTATGTTATGTAAAAAGGTGTAAAAGTCGCATTTCGGACATTTGGGCGCCATTTCCTGCCTCGGAGGTCACCGCCGTCCGTAACCGTTTTTATATTTTGATAGATCGGGCATTTTGGGACACGGCGATACCTAATATGTTTTATTTCTAGGGAAAGGGGGGTGATTTGAATTTTTAATATTTTATTAATTTTTTTTATTTTTTTAAACTTTTTTTTCTTTTTTTTTTAGACCATTTTTTAGACCATCTAGGGTACATTAACCCTAGATAGTCAGATCGCTCCTACCATATACTTCAATACTTCTGTATAATACTTCTGTATTGCAATATATGGCATTTTTGCAGCACATTCATTACAATGAGCCACTGGCTCATTGTAACAATTCTGCAGAAGCCATGTAGCCTCAGGTCAAACAAAGACCCAAGGCTACCATGGCAACCGATCGCCGCCCCCCGATGACGTTCGGGGGCGCGGCGATTGTAATAAAGATCGCGGCGCCCGCAGGCCGCCGTCTTTTAAACACCGCGGGCGACTTTGCCGGCGGCGTTGAAAGGGTTAATAGCCGCGTTCTGTGCAAGCACCGACTGCGGTTATTAGCGGTGGGGGCTTGCTGCAATATGCAACAACCCCCACCTCTGTATGAAGAGGACTCAGCCCGTGAGCCCTCTTCATACATCCCTTAAACCTCTGCGCCGTAGAGCTAAGGCTCAGAGCTTTAAGGGGTTAACACCTGAGTCTCGTTATCCTATTGGCCTCAATTCTAGATATTATATAAGAGACATTTACTAAAAAATTCCTTTCTCTTTGCTCACATTCTTTTTCTTAATATCTATGTCTACAAATCTGTTAGATCTCGCTCTCTCTCCCACTCTGGTCACATGACCAGTGGCCGTTTTCCTCCTTTCAGGTTGTCCTCTTGCCATTTATCTGGCGACTTTAGTCTTGTTTACATTGGGTATGAATAAAGACCATGAGGCTCATTTACTAAGGGCCCTGCGGACGGCACTTTCGTTGGACATCCTGACAATGTCCGTTTTGCGCCGCTTTCATGCGACACAAATCGGGGAGCGGGCCGCCGTACGATCCGATGGACTCAGACAAACAAACTTAAAAATTGTGTCGCAAGCCATGCACTTACATACACCGGGAGAAGAAGGTGAACTCCGGCGGACCTGATCAGGGAAGTGACACATGCAGGATATCAGGCACACGAGCTTATCCTCGTTGGACAGACCGGATCTAGGATCACGCAGGGACGGGTAAGTAAATGTGCCCCCATGTATTTTGGGTCTGAAATGCGTCACCTTTTTTTCCCACTTTTTAACATGTGTGTTTTTTGCATTTTAATTATGGATTATTGTCACAGCCGTACCCGCGATCCTCGGTACGGGTCGTGGGCACACCCGTGCCCCTCGGTGCGGCACGGTAACCCCCGGACTCACCTCTTAAATGCTCCTGCTTCCCGACTAGGCCTCCTAGCCTTAAACGGTCAGTCCGGCTAATCCGGCTCGCCCTTATAATCCGGTACCTCCCTTCCTGCCTTGCCTCGGATCTTCAGCACTGCTTAGTGTTGTTTCTTCAGCATCGTTCTTCAGCATTGTTCCTGTGAGTGAAAGCCCTATCTTCTGTGCCTCCAGGAACTTCCGTGGTTTCCGTACCATGTTCCGTTCCGTGTTCCTGTACTGGTGTGAGATAGTTTTCAGCGTTTCTAGATGCCTACATATCTTCAGTGTGTCTTCAACATTTCCAGACGCATGCGTCCCCGCTAACTAGGGCACACGTGCGCCAGCTCTCCTAGCCTTAAAGGGCTAGCGTCCCCCTGGCTCTGACTGAATCCTGCTACACCTGCTACACCCCGCTGCGACAGGACCATCCCACTTTGCGGCGGGATCTGGTGAAGAGCAGGTGCCACTAAGACTCTGGTCCCGGGTGTCAGCTAGTACCACCTATATCTCCTGCAGTGGTCCAGAGGGTCCACTGATCCACAGACTCCTCCTTCTGGACTTATCCCACAGAGACTCCAGTTCTGTTGTGCTTTAAATGTCCTTAAGCTTGGGACCAGACCAAGTCTTTTCTTTCCATGTGTGCTCATCGTTACTTGATCCGATAATGCAATTCATGGGTGAGTAGACATTTTTTCATTTGTATTTTTGTTATTATAGTGTTTATATTCTTGTACATAGGGGGCAGTATTATAGTAGTTATATTCCTGTACATAGGGGGCAGTATTATAGTAGTTATATTCCTGTACATAGGGGGCGGGCGCTCCCGGGGCCCCGTGTGTTGTGTGAGGTGCAACAATGGCATCAGCTCGGGGATGCTCCCTGTGGACGAGGCCTTGGCCTGGAGCCTGAGCCGACAACTCAACGGGGGGAGCAGAGCCGCGGCCCCCTGCGCGGACCGGCTGATAGACCCCAACGGCCCGGTCCTGGTCCGCGGACCGGCGGTTGGGGACCTCTGTCTATATAAAGTATTATGTACAATTGGATTCAGTGTCCTAGAAGATGCTATACATGTATGTGCCACTAGATGGTGCTGTGTACCAGGCAGTCCTGTGTATTTAGGCGCACTAGTAGTTAAACAGTTTTTAAAAAGTTACTACTGTATAATACAATATAATAAAGTAATTTGGAATTTCTTAATCTTAGCGTTTCAAAGTATTTTAGGGTTGTGCCAATAATTGTTACCCCCTTTAAAGGGGAGAAGTACTGACTGATTGTAATCCATTTCTTAGATGCTGAGTTCACTCCCGCGGTGCAGCGTTCGGGCCGTGCGTTCCCGGCAGCTTGCGTTGCGAGTGTGATGCGAGTTCATCGCATCACACTCGCAAGTGTGGAACGGGCCTAAAAGTCACCTAAAGTGTTTCATGTGAATGGAGCCTTAGTGCACATGACAGACCAGTGATGCCTTCGCTTCCATAAAGGTGCGGAACATAGCTGCCATAGGCTAACTGCACACGTGGCGGCCTGTCATATACAAATACCACATGTAAATCCGCAGAAAATAGGGTTTGATGCATATATTTCATGCAGATTTCTGTTATGGTTGGTTCATTTTTTTATGTGGCTTTGCATATGGTTTTTAACCATAATTTTGCCATAATTTACTGCTGATTTCTTGCAGTAGTCCCATATTAGTGAATATAGGATTAACCATCCACATATCTACATTGCCGAGGCTCAGACGCCCAGCACTGGTAACGGATTACTTAGCCCCTGGAGGTGCTTAGGAATATTCACAACCAGTAGATCATTAGTTAATTTTTTACCATTCATAGATTTCTGCAAGTCAATAAGTCAAGACCCGGGGTGGATTAAGACTGCCATGGGCCCTGGGCTGTATGAATATTATAGCCCCTACAAGTCTGGTACACTGCAGACACTAGTACAGATATACCATACACTGCAGACACTAGTACAGATATACCATACACTGCAGACACTAGGACAGACATTGAATACACTGCAGACACTAGTACAGACATACCATACACTGCAGACACTAGGACAGACATTACATACACTGCAGACACTAGTACAGACATAACATACACTGCAGACACTAGTACAGACATTACAGACACTGCAGACACTAGTACAGACATTACAGACACTGCAGACACTAGTACAGACATAACATACACTGCAGACACTGGTACAGGCATTACATACACTGCAGACACTAGTACAGACATTACATACAATGCAGACACTATTACAGACATAACATACACTGCAGACACTAGTACAGACATAACATACACTGCAGACACTAGTACAGACATTACACACACTGCAGACACTAGTACAGACATACCATACACTGCAGACACTAGGACAGACATTACATACACTGCAGACACTAGTACAGACATTACATACACTGCAGACACTAGTACAGATATTACATACACTGCAGACACTAGTACAGACATTACCTACTCTGCAGACACTAGAACAGATAATACAGACATTACCTACTCTGCAGACAGGAGCTGCAGACTCTATTTACAGTTCATCACCTTCTATTTATAAAACATTCTGCAAAATCCTCAGCTCAGAGAAAAGTTTGCAGATGGTACAGACATGTTTCCCCTGTGTAGCAGGATGACCACACTGGTGTCTGAGGAGGATACTGGCCAGAATTACAGGGGTGCAGCAGAAGATCAGCACTAGAGGATCCCCTCCAGGTGAAGCCACTGCTGAGGAGGTAACTGGGTGCAGGGTGTCACACACCTGGGTGCTGCTGTGAGTGTTATCTTCATTCTGGGATGTGGGAGAAGCAGAGGTAGCAGGATGACATGTGAGTGCCCGATTCTTACATTGTGTCGAAACTGTGCCAAAATTGCACCTAAACTGTGTTAAAGTAAAGTGATTAATAAGAGGCAGGAAATTAACTTATCACAGAAGGTTGTAGCTTGTGATAATTACATGCAACTACTACACTTTGGCGCACAAAAATGATAAATGTGGCCCAAAGAACTAAGTATCAGGAGCAGAGAAAAGCCTGTCTCACAAATCACTATACTCCTGTCTATAAAATTTACTAACTAATCAGTTTTCCATCAATGGATTACCATAATATTAGGCGTACAACTTTTTGTTGTACTACCAGAGATGTACCTGCCACCACACCCCAATGGCGTATCACATACAAATTGGTGGATCTGACTCTGTGGACAGCAGAAGACTCTAGACATTTCTTCGAAAATGTTGTCTCTCTTAAAAAAAAAACCTAACCAGTACAGTATTGTCCAATGCTTATAATTTGATCTGGTGCTGAAAGCCAACATGAAGAATCCGGATCAAACTATCACGTATCACTTATAGTATTTGTCTCTTTATGTGGGCAGTGGAAACTTTAAAATCCCTTCATAACCCAAAGCCTAAGTGCAAGTATAACTCTACTTGGACCTTGAAACCAAAAAAAAAGTCATTGGCCATAATTGTCCTTTTTACAGATAAAATATTGCGATGGTGTAATAAGAAGAGGAAGATGACTGAAAAGTCACTTGTTTTATCCTCACAAGTCAGGAGAGTAGAAACATTTACCTTATAGGACACGTCTACTAACAGAAGGACTTACCTAGACTTCGGCTGCTCGACAGCATAACCAAGAGCAGAACAGCTCTCAGCATTGAGACTGTCTCAGATGAGCTAGTGACAGTGGCAGTCTGTGCAAGCATTAACAATCTACATGTGCCAATAGATCAATGATTAAGAATATATAGTGTATCCCAACCCTCCAAACTCCATATAAGGAGGTTAAATAGCAGAAACCATCATGTACTGTGATCTTAAGCTTCTCTGGTAGAAAAAAGTCTTATATTGGGCTTTTGTTTTCTAAGGAAACTTGTTTGTAATAACCACATCATTTCTATATCGCTGGTTGAAATTATTGTAATATATTACTACCATTTACCATGGGTTGCAAAAGTATTCATACTCTTTGAACTATTTTTTTTAAATGTTACAGCCACAAAAACGTAATTGTACTTTACTAATATCTTAAGTCATAGAGCAACACAACATTTCAAGTATCAGTGAGGAAAGAAAATGATATGGCGTCCATATGTATTCAGTCACTGTAGCCATAAATAAGATCCGGCATGTCTATTTGCCTTTAGAGGTCACATAATTTGTAAAATATAGTACATCTCTATGTCATTCATTATGAGTATAACTCCACGTGTTATATTAAGGCCTCAGAGGTTTGTAAAATAACATTAATGAACAGACAGCATCATGAAAACCAGTTAACACAGCAGATAGCTCAGGGATGAAGTTTTGACAAAATGTACTATAGGGAACTACTCAATCTACTATTCATAAACAGAAAAAGAATGGCACAACTGCTAATATACTGAGACATGGCCGTACACCAAAACAAGGAGCACAGACAAGGTGAAGCAGCCAAGAGGCCCAGGGATCCGTAGCTCAGGAGGGAGAATTTGTTCTCAGGACAACTAATAGTCGTGTTCTCCACAAACCTGCAGTTCATGGAAAAGTGGCAAGAAGAAGACATGATTCATAAGACCCTTATGTAAGGGACACATCAAGGATACCAGCGTCCAGTGCTTCCGGTACCACCCGGTACTACGGCTGCATCGTCTACTGCTGAGCCCAGGCTGCGTCTTTCCATGCCCTCCAAATATGATCGTGAGGCCAAGTTATGCAGGGGCTTCATTACTCAGTGCTCCCTACATATTGAACTGATGCCTTCACAGCTCGCCACAGAACGGTCTAAGGTTACTTTTGGATCAGTCTTCTTTCCGGGAAAGCCCTGGCATGGGCTATTCCCCTCTGGGACAGGGACGATCCGGTCATGGCTACACTCACTGCGTTGCTCACTGAATTCCGATCCGTCTTTGAGGAACCTGCCCAGGCATCTTCTGCTGAGACCGCACTGCTGAACCACGTGATGAGTGATCTAATCTCTCTGGCCACTCAGATTGACATCCAGTTTACTGATGTTCTCTGAGGAGCAACATCTGGAACAACTGCAAGTCAGGACCTGACGTCTCCCCCGCCTGGCTCCAGTATTCTAAAGACCACCCCAGCCGTCTTCCGAGTCTGCAGAAGAGCCCATGCAGGTGGATAGAGCTCTTCTGTCTTTCCAAGAGCATTCCAGACGAAGACAGGAGAACCTCTTCCTCTATTATGCCAGCCCCGGGCACTTTCTTATGTCTTGCCCAGTCCGTCCATAGCGTCCGGGAAACACATGCACCTAGGGTTCTTGGAAGGGTCACAGGCACACCCCAGGTCTATCCCGGGTTGCAGGCACACATGTGTGCCTTCCTGTGCCCCTGGAGCATGCACGAGCACTCACCTCTCCTGACTCCAGATGCAGTCTCTGCGACTCCTGACTTCGATCCCGTGCTGCCTGTCCTGACCTACCGCTACATCCCCGACTCTGATCCTGTACTGCTTGTCTCGACCTTCTGCCTGTCCCTGACCACTCTTCTGCCTCACGACCTTGTACTATGCATTGGCCGCCGCCACAGACAATGTCATGCCTGTGGAGTGACTTAGTGGTACCACGCCGGCTCTGGTCAAAACCGAGTGCCACTTAAATTCTACTCCCAGTTGTTGGCTTACATCATCGTCTGCGGTGGTCAAGTGGGTCCACTACCCCTGGTACCTGACACTTCTTTCAGTTTTGGTATTTTGTACTTGCATCTGTTCTTGTCTTAATGTAATGTATGTGAACCCCTTACTGGTTGTACAGCACCATGGAATTAATAGTGCTCTATAAATAATAACAATAATAATAATAATAATAATTCTTTATGTGTAAAATAAAGACCATAATATATCCCTCATTAAAGTAATTTCTTAGTTTGATGGAAGTAGTTTACATCCGCCAAAAGCTAAAAGCCAAAAGCTATCTGCTCAGAATGACCACAAGTCAATTTCAAAACCCACTGTTGCTGTGTTTTGCTACATGATGTGGTTCTGATGCTGATATAAGGAGAAACACAGGTTCTCATGAATCTGAAACATCCCCCACCGGGGCCTAGCCTTTTCTTGGTGGCCTGAGGGCAGCCGGGGCCCAGAATACTGGAGTGGCTGGCTAGTGCGGCCTTGGGCATGCTGTGGTCACGATGCTTGGTATGGGGACCGCAGAGCTGACCTAAAGCCTGGCAGGTCTCCAGCAGGTGGTGTGTGCAAGAAATATGGAGGGAGAGGCTGACGCAGTGGTTTCTCCCTGGGGCAACCCCTGAGGTGTACAAAGGATGAATCGCTGGGTAATGGCTGGGGAATACCGCTTGTGAATGAGCCCTAAGACCTCAGACCATGTGCTTCCACCCAGCAGGGGTTTATATACTCCCATGGTCAGGTGGTAGCACCTATCCAATCACCTTCCAGCTTGTGTTACAGAAACATCATTGGACAATTACACATTTCAAAATTAATTATTGCCTTGCCAGGCAGTAGCTAGAACTGAAATTACATAATATCCCAGTTCTAGAAACTTCGTAGAGAGGTGATCAATCTCCCTAAAAGCTCCTGACATGGGGAGGGTGCCATTTTCAACCACCACTCTGCCTAAACGTTGGCAGGGGTGTTGCAAATCAAGAAACCATGACCTGCTTTCACCGTCGATGTGTGTCAAACATTTTAAGCGCTTATCCGAACATTGGTCACATTTACTTACCTGGTCCAGTCACGATCCCGGGGTGCATTGTCCAACGAGGATTCGGGTCTGCTGTGATTCACTAAGCTCGTGCGGCCGATATCCAGCAGGTGTCACTGCTGCCCCGAGGATTGCCGGAGTTCACCTTCTTCTTCCCGGTGCATGTGAGTGCATGTCTTGTGACACAAATCGTTTTTTAAATTCCCCATTTTTCCGAATCCATCGGGTTGTCCCCCAATTTATGTTGTGTGAAAGCCGGTGCCGATGCGCCACAATCCGATCACGTGCGCCAAAAACCTGGGGCAATTCGGCGAAAAACGGAAATATTTGGGAAACCCGACGAAAGTGCGGCGTTTGGACCCTTAGTAAATGAGCCCCATTGTGTCCTCTTTAACCACGTTGCTAGATATCAAACCACCTCCAATTTTATATAGATGACCTATCCTTTGGGGGTCACAGAAACCCATTTTAGTCTTGTTCCAAATAAGAAACAAGGATGGGAATAGAGAAACTTTGGAGCTCTGTAATTAATCCTAATGCTTTTATTTGGGCCCTAGCCTCTACTCCCTCACCCACTCCACTACTGGGTTCAATAGAGCACACAAGAGTGATATGGAAGAGATGTTTAGCGCAATCCTAACCTACCCTTTCGTCTCCCAGGCCCTATGTCCAGACCTTGGCATGCCAAAGGTCTCTTAAGATTTACGTAGCAGATTTAAGATCTAGGCAACAGTGACGTTTCTCAGTTTAACCTTCCACATTCTTCCCTCTTCAGCTACTTACAGCTGACATCATATTTACTCCCTCTCTCTCTATGGTACCATTGCCCAACCAACTATGTTTGTATGTAAATTAGGCATATCCACAACTGGATGGTTCTTATCTCAGTCATCTAAAGCATTGTGGCTAACCCGACTCCCTCAAAGTCTCCCCGCCACAACTATATGATGAAAAGTGAAGTATTCTTGGGCAGGGAAGTGCAACCAACAACCTGGTGCTTAGTCTGGGATCAAGCAACTAAGACATCTCACTGTGTGGAATATAAGAGAACCAGTACAAATTGCTAATGTTTTGGTACCAAACCCTGGTGTTACTTTATAAAATTTATCCTCATGCACCACATGCTTGTTGGAGATGTGGTTCGGGTGGGGATTCCATTCTTCATACATTATGGACTATTGGCCCCCTATAGGAAAGTGGTTGAGAATGTTATTAGCTCTGTTTGAGAATGCACCAGATAAAGCTAATGTACTGAATAATGCTAAGTGCAGGGCCTAAAGGGAGAAGCACGACTCATTTTTATTGTATTCCTACAACCTTTCTAGAGCCTAGAGTCACGTCTTGCACGAGGCCCTGCACCATGCATTATGCAATGAATCAACTTTGACATTAGTGTTCCTTTGTTGAGGCGATGGGTACCCTTTAACCCCTTCCCGCTCCATGGGAGATATATTCGCCGCTGAGCGCAGTGACTTAGCACTCAGCAGCGGATATATCCGACTCTGAGCTGATGTCGGCTTAGCTCTGTACTCTGGGAATGTGGGAATGGACAGAATCCCAGCAAAGTGCTTTCCAGGTAGTGAAAAAGGTGATTGCAGATGCAACAATCCTAAATTCTATTTTGATCCAGAGGTGGTGGTACAATGTGATGCTTCAGAAAAAGGCCTGAGAGCAACATTGATGCAGGTTCAACAGCCAGTTAACTTTACAAGCAGGGCACTTACACCAAATGCACAGATTGAGAAGGAATTACTAGAGGGTATTTGGGATGGAGAGGTTACACCAGTACACTTATGGTCGCCGAGTGACTGTGCAGTCTGATCACAAGCCTTTGGAGAGTATTACCAAGAAACCTCTACTAAATACCCCAAAGAGACTGCAGCGCATGCTCTTACAACTTCAAAAATATGAGTTTGACATATGCGTCAGTCCAGGGAAAGACTTACTGATTGCAGATACTCTAAGTAAAGCTTACCTACCCATGACAAAGGATGAAGAAAAAGAAATGGAAAGCATCAATATGGTTGACTACCGTACCTAGCAGTGTTAAAGGACAAGCTGAAACTAATTTAGACATTTACAGAGAATGTTAAAACTCTCCAGATCCTCAAAACGGTCATTGTGCAAGGCTGACCAAAGTGCAAGCAGCAAGCTCCAAAGGAAGTCTCTCCATTCTTTCACACCAGAGATGAGCTTTCAGTACATCAAGGAATCATCTTTAAGGGAGATAGAGCTGTTACACCAGAGTCTCTCAGAAGAGACATACCAAAAAATGTGCACTCTACTCATCTAGGCATAGAAGGCTGTCTAAGCCATGCACAGGAATCTGTGTATTGGCTAGGTATGAATGACCACACTAAAAATGACATAGCATAATGTGAAATATGTGGGTCATGTCGTAATAAGCAAGGAGACATTGCAAGCACATACAATTCCAAGTAGGCCATGGTTAAAGATAGGCACAGACCTCTTCACATGGAATGACAAAGAATACCTGATCACAGTGGATTATTTCTCCAACTTCTGGGAAGTGGACTATTTGCAGAATACAAGGGCAAAAACAGTGATTAAAAAACTCATGGCCCATTTTGCCAGGTATAGCATTCCTGAAACTGTGTTCTCTGACAATGCTGCTCAATTTATTTCAGAAGAGTTTCAAAGATTTAGCAAGACATGGGAATTTGACCATTAGACATTATCTCCAGGATATCCTCAAAGTAATTAAAAAGCAGAGTTAAAAACAGTTAAAAGACTAAAAAAAAACCAAAGCAGGCAGGTTCAGATACGGTATATACCTGTCTATACTGGATCACAGAAAGACACACAAGGCAACCACAGCAGCCCAGCTCAGAGGCTCATGTGTAGACGGACCACAACACTCTTACTGTCACAGTCTCAGGGGAATAGTCAGTGGACTCCCTGGACCACCGCGGGGGATAACAACACTAGCCGCAACCTGGGAGCGGAGTCTAAGTGAACTCCTGGTCTTCGCCAGAGCCCGACGCAAAGCGGGATGGTCTTGCTGCGGCGGCGGTGGCAGCCAAGGTAGGGACACGGGAACCACGGGAAGGCAGGACCACGGGAAGGCAGGACCACGGGAAGGCAGGCAGGACCTCGGGAAGGCAGGCAGGACCTCGGATGGCAGGCAGGACCTCGGATGGCAGGCAGGACCTCGGATGGCTGGCAGGACCTCGAATAGCTGGCAGGACCTCGGATGGCTGGCAGGACCTCGGAAGGCTACTGGATTACCGGACCACCACAGGATACCAGGACCGCCACAGGATACCAGGATCGCCACAGGACAACAGGATCGCCACAGGACAACAGGACCGCCACAGGACACAGGAACACCACGGAACACGGGAACACCACGGAACACGGGAATCACAGAATACATGGAGGCGTCTGGAAACGCTCGGGAACACGGAGGGCTTTCTCTTCAGTAACAGGACATGAAGATCCGGCAGGGAATGCTGGGAGTCACCAGGCTATATAGCAGAGCCAAGATACCAGCTCCAATAAGGAGGACGCTGGCCCTTTGGAGAGTCTCGCACGCACGCCCTAGCAGCGGGACGCGCGAGCTTGTCAGACAGCAGGACGGGCCGGAGCCAGGAGCCAGGACATGTAAGTATCGAGCTGGAGGAGCAGGGCAGCAGCAGACACAAAGCGGAGCACAGGTGCACCCATGATCTGCAACATGGATCGCAGGGTCACCCGTGACACTTACCAACTGCTAGTCATCTGCTTAAGCCATAGGTCGTTGAACAAGTTGGTAATCAATTGAGGAAATATCAAGAGAGGCAAGCTTTCTACTATAACAAATCAGCAAAAGATCTTCAGAGAAATGATAATGTGCGGATACAGCCCAGCAGCAATTATGACAAGCACTGGCAAAAGGCAAAGGTAGTCTATAAGCTGCGGCCTCGGACTTATGAAGTTAAAACAGAGGACGGAAGGAGACAAAGGAGAAATCAGAGACAGAGACATCAGAGAAAAACACATGAACATGATGATGTTTGGCTATTTGAACATTATCCAGATATCCAAGATAATGAGACGGCAAGCACAAGCCAGGAGGCAACAGGAACAGCTGAAAATGAAGTTGTGAGGAGTGACAGAAAACTAGCGCACAGAACTTAGTAAATGTGTCCCATAGTGACAGAATCAGAAGAACACTCAGATGTTTATGGCAAAACATCTAATGTTACACGAGCCGGCAGGATGATCAAAAAGGCAGCCCACCTCAAGGATTATATCTACATAGACTTACTTCTTTTCTTATTGTTTTATGTTTTATCAGTTTCCTTTTATTTCATTGTTCCATTTAAAAGAGAAAGGATGTAGCAATGCATTGCAACTGGAACTGAGTCAGGAGACTCTAATCCAGAGCTGCAGCTTTCACAGTTTGGACACAGCTCCACCTCAATTCTCCCATCCTGCATCTTCTACCATGCTGGTGCACTATTCCTGCGGACCACTCCAGTACCAGAATCCAGATCTGCTGTTTGACCGTTTAGGCCCGTTGCCTGCTTCCTGTTGTTCAATAAAGAACCGTGAGTTAATTTGCACAACGTTACTTCCATCTGATCCCTGGTTACGTCTGTCTAACACCACGGGCTCCCCATCCATTACTCAGGGACCTATCTTATAGACACTCAGGGGTTGCCCCAGGGAGAACCAGTACATCAGCTTCTGCCTCCTTATTTCTTGCACACACCACCTGCTGGAGACCTGCCAGGCTGTAGGACAGCCCTCCGGTCCCCATACCACGTACCGTGACATCAGCGTGCCTAGGCCACAACCGCAAGCCACTCTGGTATTCTGGGCCCCGGCTGCCTCCAGGCCCCAAGAAAAGGCTAGGCCTCGGTGGGGGATGTTGAAATGTTATATGTTGTTCTGGTCTCGCTACTTCTGTGTGTGTACAATACAGATGTTGCAACTTGTTGGTAGACACACACTAACAGAACACTGCACCAGGTATTGGTCTCCTCCAACTTTGGGTTCATGAGTCAGTACAATCACAAAGATAACAAATGTGTTTCGCAAGTGGAGGGGGCCCCGATGGGGGCCAAATTCTCCCCCTCCCTTGCAAACAAATATATGTTACAATGGGAAGAGGCATACATTTTCTCATCTTCCAACCCACACCGGGCGTCTATAGTATGGTTCGGTCGGTACATAGACGACCTGGTGTGGGTATGGAAAGGGTCAGAGACATCTTTTGTAAATTTTGTAAGTTTTCTCAACGATAATCCCATGAATTTAAAATTTACGTCCATGTTTGGGGGAAATTTTATTCCATTTTTAGACGTAACTCTAATAGGAGAGGGCAACAGGGTTAGGAGAGAGGTTACCAAAAGGTTAATATTGAGAATGCTGAAAATAAGATTTTGAACATATCACAACAGGATCTATTAATAGACAAGAAAGATAAAAAATGTAAGGACAAAGACAGGAGAGGAGAGGATGACCTTGTAACACAAAAGTCCAAAGCCCCTATAATATTTTCTACAGCCTACAGTAGGCAATACAAGGAAATTACAAAAATAGTCCAAAAATTTGTTCCGATTTTACTACAAGATCCGAGTTTGTACACGATATTGGATAGCGGCATCAAATGTGTGGCTAAAAGAGTTCCCACTTTAGGTGGTGCTCTCTCACCTAGCCTGTTTAGAAGCCAGAATTCTGGTGTGACATGGCTAAACACCAAAGGCTGCCATAAATGTGGCCACACACAATGTAAGGCATGTAGGTTTGTTAAGGTGGATACAAATATAACGTCTAGTACTACTAATAGAAGTTATCCCATTCGATCATACCTTAATTGTAACACACGCAATGCCATTTATTCCATTAAATGTACAAAGTGTAACATCCAATATATAGGCCATACATCAGGTCCTCTCAAAGTCAGGATACGCCGCCACTTGTCAGATATCACCAACGAGTCGGTGGGCATATCAGCGGCCTCCAGACATTTTAGAGAAACACATAATAAATCTACGTGTCATTTTTCATGGACTGGCTTTGAGAAGGTTTCACATCCAATAAGAGGAGGTAACATCAAGAGTAAATTATTAAATAGGGAAAGTTATTGGATTTTTGTGATGGAAAGTAGAACACCACAGGGTATGAACAAAAGACAGGACATTATACTAACGTATTAAGATACGATATAATTCATTCCTGTTTATCGCAATAAGCGAACCATTCCTCTCTTTCCCTTTCCTTCTTTCCCCTCCTTTTTCCTCATGTTGGATCGGTGATTGCTCTATGACGTATTTATTATATATTATATGTCATATATTATACTATATTCCATTCTATATGATATCCCATTTGTGTATAATATTACACGTTAACAATTGTTGTTGCATTTTGAATCTCTCTTTTTCACTAAGTACCAACAGCTCTCTAGCATGTTCTGTATGCATTATGTATTGAGAAGTACATGTTTAATGTGAGACGTATTACATTGTTTAGTTTTGTTCCCAACAGTACATTTTCATTTGTGCCTAATTAATACAGTTGCTGTCTTCAACAACAGTATTAGGTATTTGTACATTGTGTATTTTATACATTTATGAGTGTTTTAAATGGATTGTTTACTTACCTCCATTGCACGGTTCCGAGCCGCGCTCCCGATCACGTGACACAGGGGGAGGAGTTTGATCATGTGATTTCAGAGGCGCTACCCGGACCGAGTGACGTCCCCTCCACCACTCAGCTGATTAGGTTAAAAGGCGGCTGGGTTGTGATGTCAGGCAGGTTATGATTAAACCGGTCTCCGTCGAAACGCGTTAACCCATCTGTTTCTCCGTGTTTGTGACGTTTTAAACCAATAAAGAAGAAATTTTTGGCATCGTACCCATGTGATGTTCTCCATGCTGTGCCGGTCTACTACCATTTCTTCCTGCATGTGCTATACGGCTATAGATTAGTCTTTCCGTGCACCAGAAGACTCTCACAGAGTGTGTACAGCCCAGACGATCCGAAGGTTGGGTGAGCCGGCTTTTTTCACTTTCTTCTACCGGGTAGTGAAGGTGTTATATGTTTGTGTAACAAATGTGTTTAGGTATAAAACAGTTGACAGCTGCCTGTTACTGCCCCGGTCGGTACTGGACAGATCACGGCAATTAACCTGTTAAGTGCTAAGGTGGAACCCAACCACAGCACCTTACATCACTGCTGACAGAGGCTGCCATCTTGGATAGCCTATCTCCGCCCACCCTGATGTCATCGGAGGGTGGCAATTGGTTTCCATGGCTGCCAGCCCTCTCGTAGCCGATGGCAGGCTATTAGAGATCATCAGAAAAATTGCTATATACTGCAATATAGTATTATTGCAGTATATAGTATGAGTAATCAGACCCTGCAGGGTTAAAATATCCTAGGGGTTCTGAAATAATATAAATTTAAAAAATAATAAAAATAATTAGAACATTTAAAAAAAAGTAAAAGTTTAAACCATCCCCTTTCCCTAGAACACATATACAATAAACAGTAAAAATCATAAACATGTTAGGTATCGCCACGTCCCAAAAAACCCATTCAAAATATTGAAAAAAGATTATTACCATGAACACCGTAATTGAAATGTCCGAACCAACACTTTTTAGCCTCTTTTCCCATCTTAAAATGTTTGAATAAAAATGATCAAACAGTCATAAAGGTCCCATATTGATATAAATTAAAACGCTAGCAAATAGCGCAAAAAAATGACACCATACATAGATTCGTACACCAAAGTGTGAAAAAGTTATTGGCCTCAGAATTTGGCAAAATGTAAAATATTTTTTTTGTACAAAAGATTAAAATTTTTTCAAATCTACTAAAACCTAATAAAACCTTTATAAATTTGATATATCCCTGTGATCATATTGACCCAAAGAATAAAGGGGAGGTATCATTTAGAGCGCAGAATAAAAACTGTAAAAACAGAGCCCACAAGAAAATGCAGCAAATGTGTTTTTTTTGTCAATTTCACTGCACTTGGAAGTTTTTTCCAACTTTTCAGTACATTGCATGGAATATTTAATGGCACCACCAAAAAGTACAATTTATCACACAGGTAAGAAGAGCTCACAAATCTCTGTAAACGTAAAAATAAATAGATTATCGCTTTTGGAATAAGGAGGATAGAAAACAGAAACGTAAAAATGAAAAAGGGCTGTAAGTGTTAAAGGACATCTACCACCAGGTAGACATACCAAGCACACTGACATACTGGTGTTTGCCCCCTCTGGCAGGATCTGCTCTTCTTTTAGCTTCTTATACCCGTTTTTTTCATAATAATTGCATACTTTTTAAAGCCTTTCTTAAAAACAAGGGCATAGGACGCTTAAAAAATAGTGGATCCTGGCAGAGGGGGCACACACCAGTATGTCAGTGTGCTTGGTTTACAATACTTCATCCTGGTGGTAGATGTCCTTTAACCCCTTAACGCTCTGCGCCGTAGCTCTACGGCGCAGAGGTATAAGGAGTGTATGAAGAGGGCTCACGGGCTGAGTCCAGTTTACGGGGATTATGTGTGATATCATGCGAGGGAAAGGGGGGTGATGTGATGGGGAGTAGAGGGGATATGGTGTGTTATTGTTTTAACCGAGTGAATTAAAACCTGTTTTACCTTATATATTTTTTTTTTTGCCCCACGAGTTGTGTGAGACCATCTAGGGTACATGAACCTATGGTTCAGACGTTTCCTACCATATACTGCAATACTTCTGTATTGCAATATCAGGAGTCCCGGGTTTACTACAGAGGGTCTGGAGTTTGTTCTTAAGTTGAATTTATCAGTCAAAGGTATATTTTATAATTGAAGTTCAGACAATTTTTTTCTTTGTCCCCAGTGACAATTGGAGTTTCCAAATTTTTGCTTTAACTGGGACCAAGGATATCAATAAAGCGTTCATTACACGACACCTTACAGCTGATCATTGCAGTCTGGGACTATATAACATCCAGAGAGTCTTCAGCAAGGTCACAGTGGGCTGAGGGGGGTCCGTCTGTAACTATGGGTTGTCTGTAGTCCGGGTGTCCTTAAGTGGGGACCGCCTGTATGGCATTTTTGCAGCTCATTCATTACAATGAGCCACTGGCTCATTGTAACGAATCTGCAGAAGCCATGTAGCCTCGTGTCAAACGAGACCCCGGCTACCATGGCAACCGAGGCTACCATGACAACCGACTTTGCCGGCGGCAACGGACGGGTTAATAGCCGCGATTGGTGCAAGCACCGACCGTGGTTATTAGCAGTGGGGGTTTTCTGCAGTATGCAAAAACCCCCACCTTTGTATGAAGATTATATTCTTTACATAGGGGCAGTATTATAGTAGTTATATCTCTTACATAGGGGAGGCAGTATTATAGTAGTTATATTCTTGTACATAGGGGGAAGGGTAAGTATATAGTAGTTATATTCTGGTACATAGGGGGCAATATTATAGTAGTTATATTTTGTAATAGGGGCAGTATTATAGTAGTTATATTCTGTACATAGGGGCAGTATTATAGTAGTATTATCTTGTACATAGGGGGCAGTATATATAGTATATTCTTTGTACATAGGGGGCAGTATTATAGTAGTTATATCTCTGTACATAGGGGGCAGTTATAGTATTATAGAGTAATATCATTTAATAACATAGGGGGCAGTATATATAGTATAGTCTTGTACATAGGGGGCCTATTGTAGGTATTAGTATTGAAGGGGGCATATGAGTATCTATGTAGTGTATAGTCTTGTAATGGGGCAGTAGTATTATAGTAGTTATTCTTGTACATAGAGGCAGTATTAGTAGTTATATTCTTGTACATAGGGGGCGGTTATATATAGTTATATTTGTACATAGGGGGACAAGTATTATAGCTAGGTGTAGTAAGACGGGGGAATATCGTAGGGAAGTAGGATAGCTATAAGTATGGAATAGGGTTAGAGTGGGAGTTATAGTAGATTCGTACATAGGGGGCAATATTATAGTAGTTAATTTTGACAATAGTGGCAGTATTTATAGTAGTATATATTACCTGTACATAGGGGGGCAGTATATAGTTAATATATCTGTACATAGGGGGCAGGATTATAGTAGTTATATCTGTACATAGGCAGATTATAGTATTATATTCCTGTACATAGGGGGCAGTTTATAGTAGAGTTATATTCTTTTACATAGGGGGCAGTATTATAGTAGCTATAGTCTTGTACATAGGGGGCAGTATTATAGTAGCTATAGTCTTGTACATAGGGGGCAGTATTATAGTAGTTATATTCTTGTACATAGGGGGCAGTATTATAGTAGTTATATTCTTGTACATAGAGGGCAGTATTATAGTAGTATATTCTTGTACATAGGGGGCGGTATTATAGTAGTTATATCTTGTACCTAGGGGCAGTATTATAGTAGTTATATTCTTGTACTAGAGGGCAGTATATATATCGGTTTATTTTTGTACATAGGGGGCAGTATTATATAGTTATATCCTGTACATAGGGGGCAGTATTATATTAGTCATATTTCTGTTTTACATAGGGGGGCAGTATTATAGTAGCTATAGTTCTGTATACATAGGGGGCAGTATATAGTAGTATATTCTTGTACATAGGGGGGCAGTATTATAGTAGTTATATCTTGTACATAGGGCATGTATTAGATATTTATCTTAGTAGTTATATTCTGTACATAGGGGGCGTATTATAGTAGTTATATTCTTGTACATAGGGGGCAGTATTATAGTAGTTATATTCTTGTAAATAGAGGGCAGTATTATAGTAGTTTATATCTTGTACATAGGGGGGCAGTATTATAGTAGTTATATTTGGTACATAGGGGGCATTATAGTAGTTATATTCTTGCTATAGGGCACAGTATTATATAGTAGTTATATTCTTGTACATAGGGGGCAGTATATAGTAGTTTAGTCTTGTAATAGGGGGCAGTATTATAGTAGTATATTCTGTGTACATAGGGGCAATTTTATTAGTAAAAAACAAAATATAAATCAGAAATACTTTTCCATCAAAATAATCAAGATCATTCAGTATAAAACATACATGTTCATAAAAATAAAATGTATATTAAATGTAACTTAAGAGTTCCATTTTAGCTGAAAGGGAAACAACAAAAAAAAAAAAAAAAAAAAAAAAAAAAAAAAACAGAAAAAACAAATGCATCCACATATATAATCAAGACATATTTCACTCCAGATGAATGTTCCTCCAAAGTCTTATATTCTCCCCCTTTTTCCTGACCTCTAATGACCGGATCCACCTGAGTCGGACATGATGAGGTCATGGCCTTATGATGGTGGAAGTCCTCGCTGTGGAGTGGACACTCTGGTTCTCATGTGCCAGGTAGTACTTGAGACCTGGATCACTATGTACATGGTCTCCTGGTGGTGTTACTACAGTATGTGTCACACCATAGAGGGATTTCTGGGTACTTGAGGGACTGCAGTGAGTTAGTCTTTATTGGTGGATATGTCACGCAGATGTTCCGTCCACCCCACACTCAGATATAAAATGGACCATAGTCTCCTTGTCTGACACCCGAGGGGGACACATACGGTCTGCCACAAAAGGAACTTAAGATTCCCCCTGACAAAACAGTTTCCCTGTAATGGAGCCAGTGCGATTGTCACAAAACTTATGGGGCGCCTCCGACCATTCAGAAACCTAGGCTGTCCTTTAGGGTGGTGGTGGACAGTCTGGAAGTGCCAGCTGCAGAAATAGAAGGTCCACAGACTCTGGAAGTACGATCTTCCTGGTTCTTTGCAATAAAAGACTTATCTATCCCCCATTTCTTAAACACCTGAGACCATACTCCAGATTCTGGGGGAAGGAAGCCAGGAGTCCTCGGCCCCTCTGAGACTGCCGCCATCGCACCCAAGACTCTGCAAAAGGCAATCTCCAGTCCCCTGACACTACTTACCAAGGAGACCATTATTGAGTGCCAGGCAACCGAAATTAACTTTCAGGAAAAATGGAGTCAAAGAAAACCCTTGGATTTAACATATCCAGTCCACCCTCTTCCTCTGCAGGTAGGTGATCCTGTCTTTACTGGGTTCAACCTGTTCCCCCATAGAAGTTGGGAAGAAGGACTCTAAAGAGCCTAGCAGGAGGAAGATTCTGGCAAAGGAAAGACAACAGAGACGTAGAGGAAGACAGGGACCAGGTAAGTCTTCATCAGAGTAACACCTTTCTCTATAGGTCAGCCCTCCAGTTCTTCCATCGCTGAACCTTTACATTTCCGGCTTCCAACTTCTCCTCCCAATTTAGTGCAGAATTATCTTCCCTCCCGAATTTAACCCCAAGGTTTTTTATATGGTGGCAGGCCTTTACAAACTGTGGCAGTTCAAAGCCAGGAGCAGTATCCAAGTCCAGAAAGCTTGGCTCTTCAAGGTTGACCAGAGACCCGGATGCCTCTGAGTAATTCTGATGGTCGCACGACAACAATCTCCACTCACGAGGTTCAGATATCACCACCAGTCAATCATCGCGGTACGGCACAACATCCAGGGGCAGCAGACATGGGGGACCGCACCCCCTGAAAATCACACCACTGCAGTGATCTCAGGAAGGGTATCGATAGCAAAAACACTACAGCAGTGGACTCCGGGGCAGCCCGCCCTGCCGACACCCTGCCTCTACCGCCTGAAAGGGTCACCCTGCCAACCATTGATCAGAGGAAAGCTCTCAGCCTCTCTATACAAAGTCCTGAGCCAATCTACAAATTCTCCGGAATAACGCTACTTTGATAAAGTGGCCCATAGATAGTCGTGATCAACCCTGTCAAAGGCTTTGCCTGGTCCAGACCTACAACATATCTCCCACACCTCAGAGCTTTACATATCTCTCAAAAACATCTCCCTTATCGAGAGATGACTGCTCCAGAGATGTTCCGCCCTTTACGTGCCGTACTGAGAGCCTGCAACAGTGCGGGGACAACAGCACTAATCTAGAAAAGAGGATTTTTGCCAAGAATTTTCCTATCAACATTCAAGGGGCGATCGGCCTCCAGTTCTTGATGTCACTAGGCTCCTTCCTTGTTGGACAGCCGAATTAGCGATGAGCCCTCATGGATGGAGGCATCAGGTGATTTCTAGACAATTCTGTAAAACATCACAAGGATTGGAGCCAAGAGATCTCTGAACTTCTTAAAATTATCTGTATACATCTGGACCTGGTGCCTCTTTCAGATGTAAATTATCAATGGCCTCTTTATCTCCTCCACTGTTATTCTGCTGTCAAGGAGAAAAGTCCATAACCCAGATAAGGGCCTGGAGTTGCCTCCAAGAATTGGGTCACTTTCTTTCATCCAAGCCTTCTTCTGAAAACAGTCAGTATAGTAAGACTTCACCACCCCAGATACCCTCCCGAGACCTTTGTAAAAACACCCTGGGTCAGTGAGACCTGTGATCAGTTTCTTCTCTCTACACGCTCCCGGCAATTCTCAAATGGATCCGGTGCCCCTTGGGTGCCATAGTCACGTTCCACTACCAGGGAGGTGTACCTACTGTACTGATACGCCTATATCAGATTTAGCCCGGTCAACTTGTTGGTCATCCCCACCCCCGCCGAATAGAGTGACTCCAATTCTTTACGCAGTCTCAGATATGGCTGTACTTACTCTTCCCTTCTTTAATTGACAGCTTCTGCCAAGGGGATCGGATCTCCTCTTGACGTCCCCCACCAGTCAAGCCATGTGTTATAGAAACCACTCTGTCCAGTTGATGTTCGCTGACAGCAAAAGATGAAATGTATCCTGGACAGAAATATCATCTAAAAGACTAGAATTTAGTCTCCATAGTCCCTTCCAACATAGGATAACTTAGAGGAACCCAAACAAAAATATAGGCAAAGTGATGCCGAACATGGGGAGCATTCTTCTTTTCTCATGATGCTTCAGTGAGACTCACCAGAGCCAAGATACTATCCATGTGCTGCGTCGGCACAGGTAGGTGAACTTTGGGACTCCTACCACCCTTGACAAAAAACCTCAGACAGGCAGCCTGCTGAAGAATACTGTTTAGGACCATCCACAGTCCCTGGTTAAGGGGCCTCCTACGTCCTGTCCTGGTCGGTAGTGGTGGCATTTAAAGTCCACCAGCCATGATGACAGGAATTGATGTGAACAGATAAGACTTTATACTCGTTAAAACGCGAGTCCTTTCGGGTCAAGTGTGGGCCATAGATGTTAGAGGCGGAGTCTGTCTGACCTCTGATTGGTGACCTCTATAGCAGCAGGCACCGTCCCACAGATATCTCAGTGAGCTGTGGACGGTGACAGTGTGGGGTTAAACAAGAATGGAGATGCTCCTGGCATAGACGCTCCACAGCCATGCGACCAAAAGGACGGACCAGAATGCCAATCTTCTCCGCCTCTCGCAGAGACCCAAGGTGTTTAACGGGTCTCTGTAAGAAAAACACATCGGCAATGTGAGATACTTTAGAGATCATACACAACGAGGCCTGGCTCCTTCTAGCCCTAGACGACTGGTTGACATTACATGGTGATACAGTAAGATGGCAGTCTGCCTTAGAAAAGAAGAAGAAAGCGACATCCCCATCATCATACAGTCGGAGTCAGAGTTGTCTTCACTGGACTACCGCGGGTTCGTTCCCACCCCTAGTGATGAGACTCGGCACTGAAGTGGTGGTCCTTTTTGGTGGGAGGATCCCCCCTGGATCGTATATACTTCCTCCATTCAGTTGCCGCTTCAGTTCTTCTCCGATTCCTCATCTCATTCTGACCCTCGGCACAGTACAACTACTATAATACTGCCCCCCTATGTACAAGAATATAACTACTATAATACTGCCCTCTATGTACAAGAATATAACTACTATAATACTGCCCGTATGTACAAGACTATAGCTACTATAATACTGCCCCCTATGTACAAGACTATAGCTACTATAATACTGCCCCCCTATGTACAAGAATATAACTACTATAATACTGCCACCTATATACAAAAATATAACTACTATAATATTGCCCCCTATGTACCAGAATATAACTACTATAATACTTCCCCCTATGTACAAGAATATAACTACTATAATACTGCCCCCTATGTAAAAGAATATGACTACTATAATACTGCCCCTATGTACAGGAATATAACTACTATAATACTGCCCCCTATGTACAGGGATATAACTACTATAATACTGCCCCCTATGTACAAGAATGTAACTACTATAATACTGCCCCCTATGTACAAGAATGTAACTACTTTAATACTGCCCCCTATGTACAAGAATGTAACTAATAAAATACTGCCCCCTATGTATAAGAATGTAACTACTATAATACTGCCCCCTCTGTACAAGAATATAACTGCTATAATACTGCCCCTTATGTACAAGAATATAACTACTATAATACTGCACCCTATGTACAAGAATGTAACTACTATAATACTGCCCCCTATGTACAAGAATATAACTAATATAAAACCCTCCTCCACAGGTGGTCTCTCTCTCCTCACTCAGATAGCCCTCTGCTGCCCCCAGTTCTAGTCCCCCTTCCTCCTGCCCCCAGTTCTAGTTGCCTCTCTCCCACCCCCATTCCTAGTCCCCTGCCTCCTGCCCCCAGTTCTAGTTCCCCCTCCATCCTGCCCCCAGTTCTAGTTCCCACCCCTTCACCCAGTTCTAGTCCTCCGCTGCAGCCACAGTTCTAGTACTCCCCTGCAGCCCCCATTTCTAGTCAACCCTCTTGCCCCCAGTTCTAGTCCCCCCACTGCAGCCCACAGTTCTAGTCCCCCCTCCTGCCCCCAGTTCTAGTCCCCCCACTGCAGCCCACAGTTATAGCCCCCCTTCTGCCCCCAGTTCTAGTCCCCCCTGCAGCTCCCAGTTTTAGTCCCCCCTCCTGCCCCCAGTTTTAGTCCCCCCTCCTGCCCCCAGTTGTAGTCCCCCCCCTTCCACCCCCAGTTCTAGTCCCCCCTTCTGCTCCAAGTTCTAGTCCCCCCTCCTGCCCCCAGTTCTAGTGCCCCCCTGCAGCCCCCAGTTTTAATCCCCCTTCCTGCCCCTAGTTGTAGTTCCCCCTTATGCCCCCAGTTCTAGTCCCCCCTTTTGCCCCTATTTTTAGTCCATCCTCCTGCCCCCAGTTCTAGTCCCCCCCCTGCAGCCCCCAGTTTTAGTCCCCCCTCCTGCCCCCAGTTCTTGTCCCCCCCTTCTGCCCCCAGTTCTAATCCCTCCCTGTAGCCTCCAGTTCTAGTCCCCCCTCTTACCCCCCAGTTCTAGTCCCCCCTGCAGCCCCAATTCTAGTCCCCGCTCCTGCCCCCAGTTCAAATTTTCTCCTCCTGCCCCCCAGTTCTAGTCCCCACTCCTGCCCCCAGTTCTAGTCCCCCCACTGCAGCCCCCAGTTCCAGCCCCCCCTCCTGCCCCCAGTTGTAATCCCACCCTCCTGCCCCCAGTTCTAGCCCACCCTCATGCCCCCAGTTGTAGTCCCCCCTCCTGCCCCCAGTTCTAGTCCCTCCTGCAGCCCCCAGTTCTAGCCCTCCCTCCTGCCCCCAGTTCTAGCCCCCCCTCCTGTCCCCAGTTCTTGTCCCCCCTCCTGCCCCCAGTTCTAGTCCCCCTTCAGCCCCCAGTTCTGCTTCCCCCTCCTGCCCCCAGTTCTAGTCCTCCCTCCTGCCCCCTGTTCTAGTGCCCCTCCTACTGCCCCCAGTTGTAATTCCCCCTCCTGCCCCAAGTTCTTGTCCAGTTCTGACCAGCCATATTCTATAAAGAATTGTGTAAAGATCATTTTTTGTGGGGGCACCTCTATTTTTATTGGTAATTGGGAATGTCTTTGTTTTGATAACTTTGTCACATGGAATAGTTTGTCCTTGCATTTAAATATAATGGGGCTCATTTACTAAGGGTCCGAACGCCGCACTTTTGTCGGGTTTCCCGAATATTTACGATTTGTGCCAAATTGCCCCGGGATTTTGGAGCACGCGATCGGATTGTGGTCCATCGGCGCCGGCTTTCACGCTACAGAAATGGGGGGACGTGGCCGTCGGACAGCCCGACGGATTTGGAAAAAACACGAAATTTAAAAAATGTGTGTTGCAAGATCAGCACTTACATGCAACGGGAAAAAGGTGAACTCCGGCGGATCTCGGCGCAGCAGCGACACATGCAGGATATCAGACGCACAGATCTTAGTGAATCCCGGCAGACCCGAATCCTCGACAGACAACGCGTCGCGGGATCGCGACTGGACCGGGTAAGTAAATGTGCCCCAATATTGTAACAAGTTATTTTAAAATGTATTTAATGTGTAATTTAAGGAATATTTATTAATCTTTAAATGATTTTATTCCACACCCTCTTGCAATGAGTCTCATTTACTGGTATCAGATCCACATTTTCATGACATGTCCTGTACATTTGCCATGATTATGCAGGATGGGAATACATGTTCTTAATCACCTGGCCCTTTTTTGTTTTTGCATTTTCATTTTTCACTCCCCACTTTCAAAAATCCATAACTTTTTTTATTTTTTTTTATGTAAAAATCTGTGTGACTTCATAGTGATGGTATTTAATATTCCATGCCATGTACTGGGAAGCGGGAACAAATTCCAAATTCAGTGAAATTGGGGATAAAATGCATATGCACTTTTCTTTTGGGCTTGGATTTTACGTCTTTCACTGTGCACCCCAAATAACATGTCTACTTTATTCCTTGGGTCAGTACGATTGCGGGGATAACAAATTTACATAGGTTTTATAATGTTTTCATACATTTACAAAAATTAAAACCTGTACAAAAAAAAATCTTCAAATTGCCTTGTTCTGGTGCTAATAACATTTTCATACATCGGTAATGGAGCTGTGGGTAGTGTCGTTTTTTGCAACTTTTGATGACATTTTCAATGCTGCCATTTTTCAGACTGTACGACCTTTTAATCAAATTTTTATAGATTTTTTTTATATTTCTTAAGATGGCAAAAAAAAGTGGCATTTTCGACTTTGGGCGCTATTTTCTGTTAAGGGGTTCAACGCTGATAAAAACCATTATTATATTTTGATAGATCAGACATTTTGGGACACAGCGATACCTAACATGTTTATGATTTTTACTGTTTATTTATATTTATATCAGTTCTAGGGAAAGGGGGTGATTTGAATTTTACGGTTTTATTTATTTTTTTTTTTACTTTTTAAAAATTTTTTTTACTATTTTTCATATCCCTAGGGTGCTTTAACCCTAGGTTGTCTGATTGATCCTACCATACACTGCCAAACTTTTACATATCATTTTACATATCATGTATTACAATGTGCAAATCACACATTGTAATACATTCAGGAAAAAAGACATGCTAGGGGTCTTTGTGTGACCCGATGATGTCATGGCGGCAGCTTTGTGGGCAGCAATGGACGGGTTAACACCCGCAGGACGGCAGGGTTTGCCAGTAAGTGTTTGCTGCAATATGCAGCAAACACTTAACGGCTATGGGGAGGGCTCATCCCATGAGCCCTCTCTAAGCACCCACAGCCGACGCATGACATAAAGGGGCTAAAGGAAATTTGCCATCAAATTTGCTCATAGATCCAGGCACTGTGACTGTGGTAATCTTCTTATATTTATTATCCATATCCTCCTTCCTTCTAAAATCATAAAATTATGCAAATAAGTCAGAAGTTCTCTGGGAGGGCTTTACCAGAGCCCATCCATGCTGTAACTTCACTTGCTGTTACACTTTGCAGGAGCACTTCTCCCCATACATTGTGTGCTGAAACTCCCTCTACTGCAATGAGATTACATCAGGCAAAGGGAGGGAGAAGAGCAGAAGGAGCAGGGGGAGGGTGTGACACTGTCCCTGGTTTATCATGATAGATTTTTGATGCCAGATTTTTTTAATGTAATGTAATCTGTAACAATATATAAAAACAATCAAACAATTTACGATTAGATCATTTGCATCATTTTTTTATTGCAGGAAAATGGAAACATTTGCACAACATTTCAGTCGGGATATAAGTGCAGCCATTATACTGTATATTATTATTACAATGAGATAAGATGTAGTATACACCGCAATTCCAATACATGGCACAAGGATCCATCTGCACATGGCTTGAAGGGATTACTACTTTCAGCAAATAATTGATATATTTGATATATAATTGATACATTCTGTATGAATTTCTCATGGTTTTCTAGATCTCTGCTTGCTGCTTCCTGTGGATAAACACTGATTCCTGGTCATGTGATGTCACACAGGTGCACAGCTCACTATATCCCTGGTCATGTGATGTCACACTGGTGCACGCCTCCTTATATCCCTGGTCATGTGATGTCACACAGGTGCATAGCTCATTATATCCCTGGATATGTGATGTCACACAGGTGCACAGCTCACTATATCCCTGGTCATTCTTATATCCCTAGTTATGTGATGTCGAACAGGTGCACGGCTTGATATATCACAGAAAGTGTGATACAAGGAGCCGTGCACCTGTGTCATATCGCATGACCAGAGATATAACGAGCCGTGCACCAGTGTGACATCACATGACCAGAGATATAACAAGCTGTGCACCTGTGTGACATCACATATCCAGGGATATAATGAGCTGTGCACCTGTGTGACATCACATGACCAGGGAATATAGGAGGCTGTGCACCAGTGTGACATCACATGACCAGGGATATAAGGAGGCGTGCACCAGTGTGACATCACATGACCAGGGATATAAGGAGGCGTGCACCAGTGTGACATCACATGACCAGGGATATAAGGAGCTGTGCACCTTTGTGACATCACATGACCAGGGACTGATTTTTAAGAAAATAAAGAATAATTATAAATAAAACATGTATAAGAGGAACATTCTGATAATAAAATACATATGTTTAAATAATTCAATAAACAGATGAAATAATAAGTTACAATCACACGTTATTATCACTGATTTCCATCACAGGACACCACATTAGCTCTTACGGATTGGACATTTTCCCTTATAGCAGTAACCCTTCCCGTTCCTGCAGGGAGATCCATCCAGCTGGAAGCTATTAGAGGGACACGTGGCCGATCGCCCGTCACACATTTCCGACAAATCACATTCGCCCTTAGCAGATCTACACACAGAACCCGCTGGCTTCATCTGTAAAATAATCATGAAGTCGATTATTATTTTATATCCAACACAACCGATTGATGAATGTTCCAAAGACAAAGTAAGAAAGGTTTGGAGAATTATATTATCCCCTACTTAAAGCTCCTCTTTTATGTTATTGGGGATGTCACAAGGAGAAACCCCCTGTTCTTACAAGGCAAATATAGATACGTTGTCGATTGAAGACTATGGAGGATCATACATGACATCATAGAAATCAAAAAGTGTTAAACAAAGCAGAATAATCTTGGAACTGTAAGAACTGCTGACAATTTCTCTGTAGACATCTGGTCACAGGCTCTGTGTCCTTTCTATTCTTCATGGAACTCAATAGTGGATGGAGCACTACATTTTGGATTCAAGGTTCACAATTATAACTTACCCGGCAGTTTGAGCAACATTTACCCCCTGAGCACTGGGCGCCTTCTTTCAGTTTACAGGTGGCCGCATCACAGCACTTGTCAGTGCATTCCTGTAATGTGGAAGGGATGGATGGTTATCAGATGACAAATACATTACGTTTCAAAAGTATTCATACCCTTTGAACATTATACAGACACATCCTTAAATGTATTTTATGATATATTATTTGCGAGGTGAAAAGAAAATGATATGTGCTTTTGCAAATTTTTGTAAATTAAAAAAACTAACTAAAGTATGGCCTCTATATGTATTCACTCCCCCCGAGTGAGTACTTTGTAGGAACACTTAAAATTCTTTAAGTGTTCAATACACTATCCTTGAGATGTCTAGTTTTTTTCTCAATTTTAACTTTAAGGGGCACATTTACTTACCCGTTCCCTGCGCGATCCCCAACGTGCGTTGTCCGTCGAGGATGAAGTCTGCCGTGATTCATCAAGATCGTGCGCCCGAGATCCTGCATGTGTTGCTTCCTCTCTCAGGTCCGCCGGAGTTCACCTTCTTCTTCCCGGTGTATGTGAGTGCATGTCTTGTGACACAATTTGATTTGTTAAATCCTGCGCGTACTCCGAATCCGTCAGATCGTCCGACGGCCTGCCCCCCGATTCGTGCCAGCATGATTGCGACACAAAACGATCGCAATGCCCAAAAACCCGACGGAAATGCGGCAGCGGGACCTTAGTAAATAAGCCCCTAAGTGTTTGTTCACTAATGTGCTCTAAGAAACCTCTGAGGCCTTCACAAAGCATCTGTAATTATACTGAGAATGAATGACATCCTAATGTGTAGTATCTCCTAATTTTGTGACCTTTACTGGCAATAGGAAATTCTGAATATTATTTAAGGGTATGAAACGGAATGAATACATATGCATGCCACACTTTTCGGTTATTTCATTTGCAAACATTTGGAAAAGCATGTATTATTTTTTAATATTTCAAAAACATTTATATATTGTGTTTCCCTTTCACATAGGAAGGGAGTATAAATTATTTTGTAACCCGTTGTAAAAATGTTCATGTTCCAACCATTACATTACCTCCCCAAAAATTAATTGTACCTCTATTATATTTTGCAAAAGCTATGGAAGATTATATATTAGGAAATAAGAGCTGCTATGCTTGATGTTAAGTAGTCTGCCTTACGAGCAGCTAAGAGGTAACAATTTCTTGTCCCGTCCTGGAAAATGTATTTGTATATAATCCAGCAGAATTATAGAAACTAATCACATAACCAACAAGATTCGAAACCAAGAATAATTGAAGTCAACAATCCTGAGATGAGGATGTAGTTACCTCCACACTGCCGCAGTCACAGTCCTCTCCTGTTTCTTTCAATTTATTCCCACATACAGATGTAGACCTCATTTCCTCATTCCATGGAAGGTCCTTCAAACATTGAGGCATACGATAATAGACGAAGTTCTGATATTCCCAATGACTGCAGGAGCTGAAGGTTCTTGGGGTGTCATGACTATGTGTGGAGAGAGGCAGAAATTAGACAGAAAGTAGAACAGTGATGGATGGCAAAGTAAACCTATACAGTTCCATTTATCACATAATCTTAATCTTTGCGGTGACTGAAGATAATAGATCATTGTAAATAAACTTCATTAGAACTAGACCCAAGTGGGAAGAGATTGCTCCTAATTCTGTTTCTAATTAGGTAGTCCTCTGCTGTACTGTTTGGGCTCTATTTTTATCTTTATCGGAGCCTTGGCCTACCAGATGATTTTCTAGTAAAGTTGGTAAGACAGTCCAACTCTACCCTTGTGTATTTAAAGAGCCACTCATAGTCTGATGGGTAAGTTCAATGTCCCACCAAATGCAACCAAGTCTCTATGAAGTCCAATGTCTTCTCACTTAGACCTTCTCACACCTTTGTATCTAGGACTCCCGGCATGTGGATTTCTGATTCCAATGCCATACGTCATATCTCAACTTCTGATTGAGGTTGGCCAAGGTTCCCATACAGATCAATTTAGGACCCAAACCGTACAGCAGAGGACAACCTTATTAGAAACTGAGTTTTCTTCCTCCTACCATACACCAGACCTCAGTTCTTCATTGCTTCAGATGAAACCTGTAAACCTCCACCTTCTTCAGATTTCTACCACAAGGTTACATGCTCAGTAGTTAACATATGGGTCTATTTTTATGTCTTCATATTCACTCACCTCAAATATGCAGCCATGATACAAGATGAGGCCTCGCAGCCGCAGTGATTATCGTGCCTCATCCCCAAATTGTGTCCCAGTTCATGAGCGAGAGTTGCCCCAACAGGAATATACTCTAGGCTGTGATCCTGGAAATGTAATAATAAATTCTGATGATCTGACAATCACGGTGATTTGTAATCATTAAATAAAATACTGATATTATATGACTGAGCAATGACACTGTCCCCACCAGCCACCAGGAAATACAATCTAACTCCCAGCATCTCATACCATACACTAAGGAATGTAGTCTCCCTCTATTGCACTTAGTACTATAGGCAATAACTATAATAATTTTCTTTCAACAGAAGAATTTAACCTTTCGAAACTGTGAACTTAACATCACCCACTAGATACCAGAAACCATAACAAATGAACCCCCATACTCCCCCCACACATACACACACTGAACAGCATACAATACATACTGTATGTCAAATATCCTTTTCGAGTTTGTTGTGGATGGTCAAAAAAAGTTTTAGAGGTATTTTACCTGTACAATTCCTGCAGAGTGGGTATTACTACATAGTGTGCCGATCCATGCCAGTCCCACGGTACTGCCATACAAATCAATGTTCCTAGGAAGCACAAGGTAGACAGTGGTCACAGAGGTCATTAATGGCTAAAAGGGATTGTCCATATCCATTCCTTTTTCTAGATCTTTGCTTGCTGTCATTCAACAGAAAGTTTCTTTGTTTACTTCTTGAGGATATAAACAAGTTCCTGGTCATGTGATGTCACACAGGTGCACAGCTCATTATATCCCTGGTTATATGTTGTCACACAAGTGCACAGCTCGTTATTTCCCTGGTCATGTGATGTCACACAGTTGCATGGTTTGTAATAGCACAGAGCTGTGCATTATAACGATCCATGCACCTGTGTGACATCACATAATCAGGCACGGATCGTTATAAGTAGGTATATACATCGAGCCGTGCACCTGTGTGATATCACATCACCAGCAATATAACGAGTTGTGCACCTGTGTGACATCACATGACCAGTGACCAGTGGTTATCCACAGGAAGTAAACAATGAAGTTTCCTATAGAAGGACAACAAGCAGAGATCTACAAAACCATGCGGAATTGATACAGAAAATATATTGGAACAATATATAACTTTTCATTACACAAAAGTGGACAACCCTTTTAAGGAGACAACTGTAAAACTGTTGTTTCCAGGCGTAATTTCTACATATATACCGTATATACTCGAGTATAAGCGACCCAAGTATAAGCCGAGGCCCCTAATTTTACTACAAAAACCTGGGAAAAACTATTGACTCGAGTATAAGCCGAGGGTGGGAAATGCATTGGTCACAGCCTCTCCAGTATACAGTCTGCCGGACCCTGCCCCATAGTAAATAGCCAGCACCTGCCCCCCAGTATATAGCCAGCACCTGCCCCCCAGTATATAGCCTGCCGGACCCTGCCCCATAGTATATAGCCAGCACCTGCCCCCCAGTATATAGCCTGCCGGACCCTGCCCCATAGTATATAGCCAGCACCTGCCCCCCAGTATATAGCCTGCCAGCCCATATCCCCCAGTATATAGCCAGCCCCCTGCCCCAGTATATAGCCAGCCCCGTGCCCCAGTATATAGCCAGCCCTCTGCCACAGTATATAGCCAGCAGCGGGGGAAGCCGGAAAGGTGAGTTTTGATATATTTTTTTTACTCAAGTATAAGCCAAGTTTGAGTTTCAGCACATTTTTTTGTGCTGAAAAACTAGGCTTATACTCGAGTATATATAGTTTATATGAAATGAGTGTCATTTCAACTCCTGCTTTATTTTACTTATTCTGAATTATATGATGTTTCCATGTCTAATGCTTAAGTGGTTCCATGCAATTCATTTTAATAACCCACATCAATATAAGAGTTATGGGGGTCCCACACCTGACACCCCACCAAAGTGATTTTTACAGCTTCATCTGGACTCATAAATTGTCAGAAGAACAATCTCAGACAAACTTTAGTATAGAGCTTCACCCGAGTGACTTACGTCAATAACTGAGCGTTGTCATGAGGTTTCCGCCTTAGCAAATCTTTCTCCCTCCATTCAGAAAAGCGATTCAGATTGGCTTGAGGGGAGTAGTTCACTTCAATCGGGTTTCCATTGCTCCATATTTCCAGTCCAGTTAGAGACACAAAAAGATTTAAGGGCTTATACACCTAAGGAGGAGGTTAGATGTAATGACATATCACTACCACAGGGGAAATGCAGAATCACATGTCATTCACTGCAATGGCTGATTTTACTGAGGTTTATAGAGCTCTAATAGTCATCAAATTAACTTTAGGCTTTAAAGGTACCACTAAACTATTAGCATGTCATTAGAAGTATTTTATTTAATGTCCGTCACCAGATTACCCCATTAAACTAGCGGCCCTCTATGGTAGGGTATGAAATGTCCTTTCTAGAATTCCCTCTTTCATGTGATATATATCGCCCCTTTACCTATAAAAAAAATGTCTTCTAAAGTCATGTGAAAGTGAGCAGAAAAGAGTCATATTTTACCTGTGATGAATCCGCCAGGGGAGTATAAATCAGACACTGCAATCTGTAGTTCTATAGCACCTAGAAATATGACTCTTCTCTTCTCGTTTTCATATGACTTTGGAGGAGATTTTTGTTTTATAGGTAAACGAGTGAGCATATAAATGTGTGTAGAGTATATACGATGCATGTGAGTGTATATATGTGTGTAATGCATTTATAGTGTGTGTATATGTTTGTGGTATATATTTGGATTCTGAACCATAATGTGCAGGATGGGGACGGCAATGAGGATTAAAGGGGTTTTCCCACGAACCAAAGTTAGGCCCTATCCAAGGGATAGGGCCTAACTTGCTGATCAGTGGGGGTCTCAGTGCTGAGACCCCTTGTCGCTCCGTCAGACTAATGGAGCAGATGGCCGCGCATGACCGTTCTGCTCCATTAATCTGTATTGAGATGACGGAAATTGGATCGTTCTCGCGATCTGTGGGGGTCTCAGCACTACTGACCCCTGTGGATAGGGCCTAACTTTAGTTTGTGGGAAAACCCCCTTAAGGAATATGCGACCCCAATCCTAGGTTTACACTGGGCCCACTGGAGTCCTGTTACCACAATTGCCCTAGATGAGTGACACGTTCTCTTTAACCATCTACATCCCTACCTGTTAATATGGTTATTTCTCTCCAATATAGACATGTGGATTAAATTTCGGGTAACTTTCTACACATTGGGGCAGATTTATCAAGTGTCTGAAAGTCAGAATATTTCTAGTTGCCCATGGCAACCAATCACAGCTCAGCTTTCATTTTACCAGTGCTCATGAATATTTTAAAGCGGAGCTGTGATTGGTTGCCATGGGCAACTAGAAATATTCTGACTTTCACACACTTGATAAATCTGCCCCATTCTCTACATATCTGCTGCATATTATTGCCGTCACTCACCTGATTGACAAAATTCACAATGTTGAATATCCTTTCCCTGATTTCATCAGTTTGACCATAAAATCTATAGTACTGGAAAAAGGAGAGTATTAATAACAGGAAACAAGGTATATAATGGATTTGACATGTCATATATATTACATGTGTAGAATATTATCACCAGGGATTGTATATATTCTTACCATGGAATAATCCGCCACAATATAGAGATCAATATATTTTCCTGACTGCCGGTATTCTTGTTTCTGTGAAGATAAATCAGAGGAACGTTACAATCTTATCCAGTAGTGCATTATAATATAGGCGGTTTGGGTGGTAGCCCTTGGCCCAAGCCGTCTAGGGGGCTCATGGCCACACTAATCACCCACCCAATTATATACTGAGAAGGACGTTCACGCATGAAATCCATGTACTTCTGTTCCAACTCTTAATACACATGTACACAAAAGCCATTTCAGGACCTTTTAAGGTCCTCTAAGGGTTCTGAAACCACAGGTTGAAAGCAGGAAGAAGAGACACATCCTGCTATATCGTGCTAAAAAGCTGATTTTAGCACGATATGTAGGAAGTGACTTCCCCTGATTTTATCATGGATGGAGATGTACTCTACCCAGTACCAAGCTACAGTTTAGCACTGAAGACAAGTTCTCCGCATCTATTAATGCCAAGTTCACTGTAATTGACAGCTCTGCATGCAGGAATATCGCTAACTATCCATCACAGCAGAGAAGACGTTCCAAGGTGAGGAGAGCTTGACTTCAGTGCTAAACTCTCTTCATCCAAGACCTTATACAACCAATTTACATCTCACTTCCAAGTTGATTCTCAAACATGCTCTGGAAGGTGTTACTCTGCTTCACAACACACTGGCAGTTATCTAGTAGGTAAATTTCTTCTGACAGGTTCCCTTTAAAAGAATAGTTTTTTCACCACTAAATGAACAGCACCCTCTAGTAGGATAATGCATGGAGCCTACATGAGCTGGGTGCTGGGTACCTCATCACTGTACAATGACCGCAGCCTGGCAGCAGCCCACTAGCCACCATGAGTTTGTTGACCCCCAGACAGTGCTATGCCACCTCTTTTTATTCCACCTCTAAACCATTACCAGATTGATAGACACATATATGATATAGATAGATTTATAGGAGACAGATTTCTATCACCTCTGTACTTCCACTCAACGCTCCGATCCTTGGTATTATTTGACTATTGATGATTGTGTCTTCCACGCCACAGGTTTTTGGGGTCTCCTGGGCTTGATACTGGTAAACAGCATGTGCTCCGGTCTCTGACATCTTCAGCGGCAGAATCAAGAATTCATTTTCTTGTGTCGTTATTATGCCACTAAAAAAAAATGTAAAAAATATATTGAGTCATTTTCAACTCCAAAAGTCAGACAAATAACCCCTGATATCAAGTATATACTTGGACAATTTCTTCTTTGTCACAGAATTCTTTAATATTCTTTATCACTGTTAAGGAGGTCGCACTGGTTTCAGACGCCATCTTGACTACTGTCCGCCATCTTAGATACAGCGGCCATGTTCCCTGACCATTGTCAAGTTAATGTCATGATTCAAACTTCATTTTATGTAACCTGTTTGCTGCCTGTCAGCTAATACCCTGTGACATTTAATGAGAAGCCAGTCTGTCCTCGATGCTGCATGATATTAGGATTCTGGAGCCACTTATCATCTCCTTCTCAGCAAACTAGTATAAACAATATCTGTGTACAAGGTCTCTGAGAACTGAGCACAATTAATTAATTGTTTTTCCCAGAAAGTGCTGATGTCCAATAGCTTTGCAGTATACTATTCACGCCCCTTTGATGACTCTTCTGTCTGATATATATTATGCATTTTTGATTATTAAACGGTAGAAGATCTTGACTAAGAGATTGACGTGTATGTCTTGGTCTTTATGTTCAATCATGAAAGGGTTAATTAGGACTCACCTTACAAAGGTCAAGAGGGCTGTTGGGGCCCTGCATAAAAATCCCTAACAATCACAAAATCTCCCTTTTCTGAGATCCTTATTTTTCAACTGTAATTCTCCTGCAGCACCTCCAGAGGAGAACTGAAGAACTACACAGTGACCATTCAAATCATTGGGTTGCCAGTGCAATGCAGGACAGGACTGGTCCTCCAGAGTGAAGGAAGCTCTTTATACCCGCTCTGTACTGTAATTGGTACAAATCCTAAACACTCTGCCCCTTTCCTACCTGAGAATGTCTTTATAGTGAATAAATGGCTTTTCTAAATTAGACCACCTCCCAAAATAAAGTAAATTAAGGTGCTGCTAATTTCTCTGTTGCTATTATAATCTCACCTTAATCCATTGCACGCGCTCAGGCTGACCTGTGACCCCTTGTCATCCTTCACATATCCCTGATACAGGCAGTGATCCTATCAGAGAGAAATAGAAATAATTAACAAGTGTTAAAAATGCAAAGTTGCCTCTTGGTTGCTGCTTTAGAAGAAAACAATATGGGACATACTACACTTCAAACCCTTAATCCTGTCTGCATCATATAAGGGCAGTGACTTTTGGCCTTCTCCATTGAGTGAAGACCTTACCTTGATGTCAGGACTGGTGGTAACCGGGGAGCCATCTTTCAGGTAATGGGTCTCTGTGTAATTCTTGGATATTAAGTTTCTGTAAGAAGATTAAGAAACTTTTTGAGGATACATTATACTATAACATATGGACAGTTCTAAGGATGAAGCGTCATCTGTGGTTGAATAGTTATGTATCACATTAACATATTTCTCTTATGTGTAGGTGAGCTCTCAGTTCTTGTGATCACTGAGAACCCCAATGTTCAGATCTCCATTGATAAGATACTTATCTACTTGTGAAACAACCCCTTTAACCCATGTCTTGACATTAGTACGAGAAGTCCTTCAGAAAATTAAAATATTTTTACATTTTGAGCAAAGAAGAATAGTCACAGGGGACACTCACTCCGTTTTTTCTAGATGAAGAATGACAGGTTTCCCGTCCACTTCTAACCCGTATTGTACCAGGTCTGGATATTTACTCTGCAAATAGAAGAGTCACAGTCACTGAGACATGGGGGATAGATAGATGTGAGATGGATAGATAGATAGATATGAGATAGATAGATAGATAAATGGGCTGTACCTGTGTGTCTCTCTTTTGATGTGAATGAAGTTTTCGGGGGAAGACCACCTCATATTTCTGCCCCTCTGGTATGTCACTGAAGCCTGGAAGGAATTAGTACAGGGACATTGATGTCAGGACCTTACTATCAGGACCTCTGCCTTAGTGAGACCTTTGGGTTGGTACCACAGTCACATCTTAGAGGTCTTTAATACTCTTACAGCTAAGTTTGCTTTGATAAAAATGTGGGAGTTCATGTTGAGCCTCTTCCCTCAGGCAGCACCGCCTGCAGCAAAATGGGGGGGGGGGGGGGGCCAGCATGAGGTTCACAGTCATTAGTAGGTTATAATATAGGCAGTTTAGGCAGTATCCCGGGCCCCAAACCTTCTAGTGGGCCAAGGCTGCCCTTACCACCAGGCAATTTTAATGCTGAGAAGGACCTTCACCCTTGAAATTTTAGTACATCTGTTCCTGCTGTCAATAAACATGTACACAGCTATTTCAGAACTTGAAGGCTGAATATGCTCCAAAGTCTATGATACCTCAGGCAGAAGGCATCCTCCATTCCCAAGAAGCTTGATAATACAGTAGTACCATATGTGGGAGGTGATTCCAGACTTGTAGACACTATGATATTCATACAACCCAGGGCTCATGGCAGACCCAATCCACCCCTGGGCACAGTCGTCTACTTCAAAACAGGACCTGAGTCTTAAAAATAGTGTCCACAGCATGGGTGTGAGATACTGGATGGAGAACCCACTTACTAAAAAATAACCTTATGTATCACTACGTGATGGAGCGGAGGGAGCACCATTCTATACCTCACCTCAGGCAGCAGATATTTTAGGTTCACCCCTGGCAGTGACCTTATGAGAAAGGTCCTGGACTCAGTCATCTGAGAAGTCACTTTAATAATCCACAATATTCTAAACAGGAATTTCTTTCCAAAATCAAATTAAAAAACCAAGAACCAAGATAACAAATCTTACCAAACCTTATAGGACACTACTACTATAGGAAGGACTTACCATGACTCTGGCCGCTCAGCAGCATGACCAGGAGCAGAACCAACCTCAGCATGGTCACTAGGGTGTTCAGTCTTGTGTCTTGGAGGAAGTCTGAACAAGTGTTAACAATCTACATGTGCCAATGGATCCATAATTCAGTATATATAGTGTATGCCAACCCTCCAAACTCCTTATAAGGAGGTAAAATAGCAGGAAACATCATGTACTGTGATCCACTGCACAGTCATTGTATGTCATAACCACAACCTGTCTATACTACTGATTTATATGACTGTACTTATTAATAATAAGTATGGGAAGAGACTATAGGGTATAACAAGCTGCAGCTTCCCCAAGCAAAATAAATAAATCACAATTTATATTTTTTCATCATTCAAAGCTTTTATTAGAACTCAATGAACTCAGAATGCAAAAAGTTGCCTGTTGAGAACTGCGCCAGAAATGCTGAATCATAGTACACACTGCACTGTTCTTAGTAAATGTGCCCAAGTGTTCAAACTTGCAGGAAAAAACTTAAAGACTCAAGACTCAAAGGGAGACAAAGATGAGGGGGGGGGGGAGAGAGAAGGAGTTGGGGTAAGATGGGGGCAATGATATGTGCCATCCAAGTTAGCCTAACCAGGTTATGTGAATGTAAGGAATTTAGGGGAGCGATCAAAAGCAATCCAAGGCTCCCAAACCATGTACCACTGGGGTTGGGCAGCAAAGCTGTTTAAAATTTCCTCCATGTGTTACAGGTGATACAGCTCCTTGAACCGCTCAGATTTGAACGGTGTTCTGGGGTCTTTCCAAAGTCTGGGGATGGTTGTGGGGGCCCCAATTAACATAAAGCCAACTAAGAAGCTTTTGCTTTAGAAATATAGAGTGGAAAGTAGAAATATAAGTATAGACAGCAAAAGAGAAGTCAGCGAGTTTTCAAACTGCAGGCTGGTAAGATGCTTAATAAGTGAAATCACCTGTCACCCAAATGGTTGGATGATTAGGCAAACCCACCATATATAGGTTGTGGTGCCACTGAGGCCTCACATCTCCAGCAAATGTCTGTTGAGTTCGGAAAAATTAAGTGCATGTAACAAAGAGTTAAAATCTTAAAGTTTTTTTCTTTTTTTCTAAAGCTAAAAAAGAGAAAAAAGTGCAACCATGTGTAGACCAATAAAAAGGAGGGGAATTCTTAGTTCTTGATTGAACTGTGTTGAACGCCTCAACTGAATTATATATTTCTAGGAGATTTGGGTGTCTGCTGCTGTTTGGGAGTGCTGGCCGGACTTGTACACCTGCAAGCCAGTCTCTGTGTTTAGTTAGTTAATCAGGGATCTCCTGATGTGAATTCTCCTCAATGATCAAAATTAGTTTCTTGCGTCTTCACTGAGAGCGAGAGCTTATGACGGAGAGTGAATGCTTAAGACCATTCAAGAAGAGTCATGTCTAACTCCCTTTCCTAGTTGTGTATAAAGGGAAGGTTATCCTGTGCCCAATTGTCCAGGAGGACCATATAGATAGCCAAGATAGATCATGGTGGTGGAGTTGGCTCTACAATACCCCTTAAAGTCTGGGAGGCCAAGTCCTTCTTAGTCTTATTTTCTGACCAGTGTGGCTTGTGCAACCCTGGGGGTGGCCAAGGACCATAGAAAGACATTACATAGATGACATAATTGGATAAAATGATTTAGGAAGCACCAGAAGTATCGTCTGGAATAGGAACAAGTAGCACTGTCATTTTAAGGCAGCTAGCTCTGCCTAGCCAAGACAATTTCTCACGCACCCCAGCCAGTGTGTATCAAGGCATAGATATTTAAGAGACTTTCTCGGCCAGGTAAAGGGAAAGCGGGCCTTAAGAAACTTTATTGTGTTAGGGTCTAGGCCAGCGATGGCGAACCTTTCAGAGACCGAGTGCCCAAACTACAACCAAAATTCACTTATTTACCATGAAGTGCCAACATGGCATTTCAAGCAGTAACTTATTGCTTCCTGTTCTTCAACATCAATTGTATTGGCTCTCCTATTCAGACCATCATTGTAGCTTCTCTCCAGGAAGAATGGTGGGTCCAGCAGGATGACCTCCAAAAAACAATGCAGTTCGGTCAACACCTTCTCACTTTTAAAGTGAAGTGTTGCTTTAAAGTAGCACTGAGAGCAGCATCCCTTAATTTGCTTGGGACTGCAGGAAGATTTGGTTGATGTAGTCCTGTTTGGTGAAATTGGGACGATGGACTGAGTGCCCACAGAAAGGGCCCTGAGTGCCACCTCTGGCACCCGTGCCATAGGTTCGCCACCACTGGTCTAGGCCAATTCTCATGGCAACGCTCTTGCCAATATTTAGTTTGTGATTACTGAAGCACCCAAAATTTTGGAGAGTCTTCATCATTGCAGGAAGAAAGAAAAGAGGGTCAGAAACATATAGGAGAATGTCATCTGCGAAGGCAGGACATTTATAGTGTCTACTTTTAATTCTGTCGTCAGCTTGGATGGCCGAGAGTAGGTGCTCCACGACTAGGGCAAACAATAGAAGCGACAAAGGGCACTCCTGTCTCATGCCGTTTCTCTAGATAAAGGGCTGTAATACACTGAAACATAGCCGGGCCTAATCCCATATGAGCAAGGGTTGCCTCCATGATCACCTGATCGAAGGCCTTCCCAGCGTCCAGCGAGAATGCCATTTTCTGCTGCCAAGCGTCGTGGATTAAAGAAAACGTACTGAGAGTATTATCTCTCCCTTCTCTGGTCGGGATAAAGCTGACCTGATCAGGGTGCACTGGAGATCTCAGAAGGCGAGCCCGGCGATATGCAAGGAGTTTCACGATCAGATTGTGGCGCATCGGCACCGACATGCATGCGACTGAAATTGGGGGGGGGGCGTGGCCGTCGGAAAACCCGAAGGATTCGGAAAAGCCGCGGTATTTAAAAAAAAACTGTGTCGCTTGACACGCGCTTACCTGCACCCAGAATAGGTTTGTGAACTCCAGCGAACTCCGGCGGACATCAGCGCAGCAGCGACACCTGGTGGACATCGGGCGCACTACCTTAGTGAATCGCCGGAAGACCCGAATCCTCGACGGAGAACCCGCTGCTGGATCGCGACAGGACCGGGTAAGTATATGTGCCCCATTATTGGGAGAATTCCTATTTTTTATTTAGTTTCTGCAAAATTTGTTATGTGAGGGCTTGTTTTTAGTATGATGAGTTTTATTTTTCGTTAGCATGTTTATATGGTAATTATAATATATAAATTAGCTTATATTATTTTGTTTTTAAATTGGTCAATGCAAACATGTGCCCTCACTGTCCCCCTGTTAGAAAAACCTGATCACCTATTCCCATGTTTGTAGCTCAGGCAGTCTTCTCTCCTGTCATCTCCACATGGGCGCAAACAACTGACAACATGGGTCCATTGTTTGCAGCCTGGGAAAAGCATGGCTGTGTGTGGGTCACAGTATACAGATAATACACAAAGTGATGTGACAGTACAGGGATAATACACACAGTGATGTGACAGTACAGGAATAATACACACAGTGATGTCACAGTACAGGGATAATACATACAGTGATGTCACAGTACAGGAATAATACACACAGTGATGTCACAGTACAGGGATAATACACACAGTGATGTGACAGTACAGGAATAATACACAGAGATGTGACAGTACAGGGATAATACACACAGTGATGTCACAGTACAGGGATAATACACACAGTGATGTCACTGTACAGGGATAATACACACAGTAATGTGACAGTACAGGGATAATACACACAGTGATGTCACAGTACAGGGATAATACACACAGTGATGTCATAGTACAGGGATAATACACACAGCGATGTCACAATATAGATATAATACACACAGTGATGTCACAGTACAGGGATAATACACACAGTGATGTCATAGTACAGAGATAATACACACATATGTATTGTGTTCCATAAATAGAAGAGAAACCCCCACATAGCTTATGGATGCATCTAATCCCCCCCCCCCCAAAAAAAAAAAAAATTAATTAATTAATAAATAAATTTAATTTATATTTATTTGTTCTGGATAGGAAGCAGAGCCATTCTTCTCCATGGTTGTGTCTGGTACTGCAGATCACAGTGATTTATGAAAATCTGTATGGCTGTAGTGAGGTCACTGTATTGAGAATTGCTAATAAACTTGAAATATACTTTCCATGTTCCGGCACCCTAGGGAAAGTCAGGCTATCTGCACATGTTGCAGATTCCGTGCAGATTTTAAGCACAGATTTTGGTGCAGTGCTGTAGCATTGAAATAAATCTGCATCAATGTGCTGTCTTCATGCAGAATTCTCTCAGCTTATTGGGATGGACAAAAAAAAGAAGAAAAAAATCGCATGCAGAAAATGGGGAAAAAAACATTAAATAGACAAATCCACATGACAATCCGCAATGTGTGCAGAGAGTCTGAGGAGGTTGTACTGTCATTGCATTGTCGTGCAGCTGACCCCCAATCCCACAGGTGTGGCAATATTTCTGGGCAGAGAGAATAGCTGATACGATCCCTTTAAGGCCCCTGGAAGTGAATCATTTCCATAGAACTCTTCTTTATCATGACAAAGTTTGGCAGAATTTATCATTCATGTAGTAAGGAAGTCGGGCACTAAAATACGTAAATGAAATCTAGGAAAGTACAGAAGATGTTATTTTATTACAGGTTAATAAAGAAGGTGCGTGACTTCCCCATTCTGGGAATTTGTGATGTTTTTTTTTTTTTTTTAGTAGATTAATCATCCTGTCATGTTGTTTTAGTAAAAACTTATATTATGATTTATAAAGAAAATATAGTTACAAAAAACTGTAGTATGATGTTGAAAAGTAGATGGGAGAAGCATCTGTAGTAGAGATGAGCGAACATACTCGTCCGAGCTTGATGCTCGTTCGAGCATTAGCGTACTCGAAACTGCTCGTTGCTCGGACGAGTATTTCACCAGCTCGAGAAAATGGCATCTCCCGCCGTTTTGCTTTTTGGCGGCCAGAAACAGAGCCAATCACAAGCCAGGAGACTCTGCACTCCACCCAGCATGACGTGGTACCCTTACACGTCGATAGCAGTGGTTGGCTGGCCAGATCAGGTGACCCTGGGATAGACTAGCCGCTGCCCGCGCTGCTCGGATCATTCTGTGTCTGGATGCCGCTAGGGAGAGAGCTGCTGCTGGTCAGGGAAAGCGTTAGGGTGTTCTATTAGAATACTGTTAGGCAGGAGTGATTCTACAAGAACCCAACAGCCCTTCTTAGGGCTACAATAACGTTTTATTTTCCTTTTTTTTGGTTTGCTTGTGGCTGGGCTTGCTGGCATTAGTAGTGCAGCTAGTACCATATTGTGAGGAATTTGCTGGGAGACCTGCGACCGTTGTGTTTAGCTCTTAGTGACACGCATATCCACCTCAAACACCGAAGTGGGACAATTTATTAGGGGTTTGATTTGAATTAGGCACAGTCTGCTGATTTATTTATTTTTTACGTTTATTTATCTTATAACTCAAAGTCATCTGGCACAGCACAAAATCCAGTTGTGTGCTGTCAGTGTAGGTTAGAAACTAGCCATAGCAATAAAAAACACAAAAAAACACAAAAAACACAAAAAAAAAAATTTGAAGTTTACACTTTAATTTTGAAAATGTTTAACCCGAGGGCTAGGGGTAGAGGACGAGGGCGTCCAACTACTGCAGGGGTCAGAGGCCGTGGTCCTGGGCGGGGTGAGACACCACCTGCTGATGAGGGAGCAGGGGAACGCCGCAGAGCTACACTCCCTAGGTTCATCATGTCTCAAGTTACTGGGACTCGTGGTAGAGCACTGTTGAGGCCAGAACAGTGCGAAGAGGTGATGTCGTGGATTGCGGACAATGCTTCTAGCCATTTGTCCACCAGTCAGTCTTCCACGCAGTCCACCCATGTCACCAAAATCAGCACTCCTCCAGCTCCTCCACCTCAGCCTTCTTCCCCCCAGTCTGCCCCGTCCCAGCAAAATTTGGCATTTGAACCGGCATACTCTGAGGAACTGTTTTCTGGACCCTTCCCACAGTCACAAACCACTTGTCCGGTTGCTGCTGAGCAATTTTCCGATGCCCAGGTTTTCCACCGGTCGCAGTCTGTGGGTGATGATGACATTATTGACGTAGTGGAAGAAGTGTGTAAAGAGGTATCGGACGATGAGGAGACACGGTTGTCAGACAGTGGTGAAGTTGTTGTCAGGGCAGGAAGTCCGAGGGGGGAGCAGACTGAGGATCGGAGGATGATGAGGTGACAGACCCAAGCTGGGTTGATAGGCCGGGTGAACACAGTGCTTCTGAGACGGAGGCGAGTCCTATAGCAGAACAGGTTGGAAGAGGCAGTGGTGGGGCCAGACGGAGAGGCAGGGCCAGAGCTGGTGCATCAGCGCCAAATGTTGCCCGTAGTCAAGCTCCCGTGGCGAGGGCTAGATTTTCAGAAGTCTGGAGGTTCTTTAAAGAAACACCGGATGACCGACGGACTGTGGTGTGCAACCTTTGCCAAACCAGGATCAGCAGGGGTTCCACCACTACTAGCTTAACTGCCACCAGTATGCGCAGGCATATGAATGCTAAACACCCCACTCAATGGCACCAAGCCCGTTCACCTCCGGCCGGGCACACCACTGCTCCTTCCCCTGTGTCATCTGCTAGTCAGCCCCCTGCCCAGGACCACGGCCCAAACACCTCCCGTGCGAAAACCCCATCTTCGCCTCCACGATCCTCCACAGCATCCACCAGCGTTCAGCTCTCCATACCCCAGGCGCTGGAGCGCAAAAGGAAGTATAGCGCAACCCACCCACACTCCCAAGCCCTCAAGGTCCACATCTCCAAGTTGCTTAGCCTGGAGATGCTGCCCTATAGGCTGGTAGAGACCGAGGCCTTTCGAAACCTCATGGCGGCGGCCGCCCCTCAGTATTCGGTCCCCAGCCGCCACTACTTTTCCTGATGTGCCGTCCCAGCCCTGCACAAGCATGTGTCAGAGAACATCATCCGTGCCCTGACCAACGCCGTTTCTGACAAGGTCCACCTGACCACGGACACGTGGACGAGTGCTGCCGGGCAGGGCCACTATATATCGCTGACGGCACATTGGGTTAACTTGGTGGAGGCTGGGACCGAGTCTGACCCTGGGGCTGCTCATACACTGCCGACGCTGAGGATTGCGGGGCCTACCTCGGTCCAGGTCTCTCAGGCCTACTATGCCTCCTCCTCCTCCCACCCCTCCTCCATCTCCTCCTCCGAATTACCATCCGTGGGCATGGTGCCATCAGTCGGTAGCTCTAGGCACAGCAGCAGTGCCGTCGCTAAGCGACAGCAGGCGGTGCTCAAACTGCTGAGCCTAGGCGATAAAAGGCACACCGCCCAAGAGCTATTACAGGCCATCACGGCGCAGACTGATCTGTGGCTGGCACCGCTGAACCTGAAACCAGGCATGGTTGTGTGTGACAACGGCCGTAACCTGGTGGCGGCTCTGCAACTCGGCAGACTGACACATGTGCCATGCCTGGCCCATGTGTTAAATCTCATAGTTCAGCGTTTCCTCAAGACATACCCCAATCTGTCTGATTTGCTCACGAAGGTGCGCCGCATCTGTGCGCATTTCAGGAAGTCCAGCACAGATGCTGCCACTCTCAGGGCAGCGCAGCGCCGCCTCCAACTGCCCGCTCACCGACTGTTGTGCGACGTGCCCACGAGGTGGAATTCAACACTGACCATGTTATCCAGAGTTTACCAGCAGCGCAGAGCGATTGTAGACTGCCAGATGTCAACTTCCACCAGAACTGGTAGTCAGGTCAGTCAGCTTCCTCAAGTCTACAATGAGGAGTGGACGTGGATGTCTGATATCTGTCAGGTGCTGAGTAACTTTGAGGAGTCAACACAGATGGTCAGTGGCGATGCCGCCATCATCAGCCTCACCATCCCGCTGCTTGGCCTGTTGAAAAACTCTCTGGTCAGCATGAAGTCGGAAGCTTTGCGCTCGTCACAAGAGACGGGGGAAGAATATTCCCTTGTTGATAGCCAAAGCACCCTGAGGTCTGTTTCTCAGCGCATATCGGAGGAGGTGGAGGTGGAGGAGGATGAGGAGGAAGAGGAGGAGAATGTTGGCGAGACACAAGAGGGGACCATTGTTGAGTCCTTCACTGTTCAGCGTGTATGGGCAGAAGAAGAGGAGTTGGAGGAGTTGGAGGAGGAGGAAATGGACAGTCAGGCCAGTGAGGGGAGTGAATTCTTACGCGTTGGTACTCTGGCGCATATGGCAGATTTCATGCTAGGCTGCCTATCCCGTGACCCTCGCGTTCAAAGAATTTATTCCAGCACCGATTACTGGGTGTTCACTCTCCTGGACCCACGGTACAAGCAAAATCTTTCCACTCTCATCCCTGGAGAGGAAAGGAGTGTGAGAATGCATGAATACCAGCAGGCCCTGGTGCACAAGCTGAAACAGTATTTCCCTTCTGACAGCGCTAGCGGCAGAGTGCGTAGTTCTGCGGGACAAGTAGCGAGGGAGAGTAGGCGAGCAGGCAGCTTGTCCAGCACTGGCAAGGGTACGCTTTACAAGGCTTTTGCCAGCTTTATGTCACCCCAGCAAGACACTGTCACCTGTCCCCAGTCTCGGCAGAGTAGGGCTGATCTTTACAGAAAGATGGTGAGGGAGTACGTAGCTGACCATACCATCGTCCTAAATGATCACACAGCTCCCTACAACTACTGGGTTTCAAAGCTGGACATGTGGCACGAACTGGCGCTGTACGCCTTGGAGGTTCTTGCCTGCCCTGCCGCTAGCGTCTTGTCCGAGCGGGTTTTCAGTGCAGCTGGTGGCATCATCACCGATAAGCGTACACGCCTGTCGACTGACAGCGCTGACAGGCTGACGCTTATTAAAATGAATAAAGGCTGGATTTCTCAGAATTTCCAATCTCCACCAGGTGAAGGAAGCTCAACCTGAATAATTGATCCACTCCTCCTCCTCCTCCTCATTTTCCTCCTTCTCCTCCTCTTTGTACAGTAAAGCAGAGGAAAATGGCTATTTTTTGACAGGGCCCACTGGCTCTTGCTATAGTACTTCATGCATTTAATTTTTCTGGAGGGCCACCTACCCGGTCCTCTGTTTGAAACAATTTTTGTGAGTGCCACATACAGGCACTCAATCTATTCCATTTTTCTGGAGGGCCACCTACCCGGTCCTCTGTTTTAAAAAATTTTTGGGACTGCCACATACAGGCACTCAATCTATTCCATTTTACTGAGGGGCCACTCTACTCTGCTCCCCTGTGTTTGAAAATTTTTGTGAGTGCACATACAGGCACTCAATCTATTCCATTTTTCTGGAGGGCCATACCTGCTCCTCGTGGTTTTAAAAATTTTGGGACTGCCACATACCAGGCACTCAATCTATTCCTTTTACTGGAGGCCACCTACCTGCTCCTCTGTTTGAAAAATTTTTGGGACTGCCACATACAGGCCACTCATCACATTCCATTTTACTGGAGGGCCACCTACGCTCCTCTGTTTGAAAATTTTGGGACTGCCACATACAGGCACTCAATCTATTCCATTTTACTGCGAGGCCACCTACCTGCTCCTCTGGTTTGAAAAATTTTGGGACTGCCACATACAGGCCACTCAATCTATTCCATTTTCTGGGGGCCCACCTACCTGCTCCTCTGTTTGAAAATGTTTGGGCTGCCACAACAGGCACTCAATCTATCCATTTTACTGGAGGGCCACCTACCGTCCTCTGTTTGAAAATTTTTGGGACTGCCACATACAGGCACTCAATCTATTCCATTTTACTGGAGGGCCACCTACCTGCTCCTCTGGTTTGAACATTTTTGGACTGCCACATACAGGCACTCAATCTATTCCATTTTTCTGGAGGGCCACCTACCTGCTCCTCTGGTTTGAAAAATTTTGGGACTGCCACATACAGGCACTCAATCTATTCCATTTTACTGGAGGGCCCCTACCTGCTCCTCTGGTTTGAAAACATTTGGGACTGCCACATACAGGCACTCAATCTATTCCATTTTACTGGAGGGCCACCTACCTGCTCCTCTGGTTTGAAAAATTTGGGACTGCCACATACAGGCACTCAATCTATTCCATTTTCTGGAGGGCCACCTACCTGCTCCTCTGGTTTGAAAAATTTTTGGACTGCCACATACAGGCACTCAATCTATTCCATTTTACTGAGGACCACCTACCTGCTCCTCTGGTTTGAAAACTTTTTGGGACTGCCACATACAGGACTCAATCTATTCCATTTTTCTGGAGGGCCACCTACCTGCTCCTCTGGTTTGAAAATTTTGGGACTGCCACATACAGGCACATCCAAATTAAATTGTCCTCCATAGCAGCCTCCACACGTTGTCTCCATTGCTACCTCCAAAAGTCGTCCATATAGCTGCCTCCATACATCGTCCCTTTATCAAACGAGGTGTGTCAGGCAGAAATTTGGGTTGTTTTCATGGATTCCACATCAAAGTTGTTAACTTTGTCGCCACCCTGCTGTGTTATCCACAAAATATACTGGCAAACTTTTACCATTTAGGGATATTATTTCAGCGCTTCTTGCGCATCTGTTTACATTCCCCTCACCCGCCATATCCTAAACTTATAAGAACGCTACTACACTTGATCTTATACAAAAGGTTCTTAGAAGTGCTGTTTGGGGAGTAGCCTAGAGACAGGGGCTTGGATTGGCGAAAGCTCGCCTGGCTGCAGAGCGCCAGCTCCATCCCAAGATCCAACTAACATAGTTGCAGCACCTTTAATCTACTACTAGTTCACTGCCTCCATAATAATAATAATCTTTATTTATATAGCGCCATCATATTCCGTAGCGCTTTACAAATCATAGGAAACAAATACAAATGTAATGTAACAGAGCACAACATTTGTATGGAACAACAGGAGTGAGGTCCCTGCTCGCCAGAGCTTACGGTTTATGAAGATGATGGGGTAACACGAGGTAAAAGAATATTTAATGGTCAAGCCATTCTTCTTAGGGAATAGAACAAAATATAATAAATGGAATTGCTGTCGCTTGAACCACTCAGCCGTCATCTTATATACCAGGTCCAGGGTGAATGGGACTGCAGAGAAGTCTGGTGCCTGTTGGTTGCTGGATAACAGATGGGAGGACGACACAGGACGGGTTAGTAGAAGAGTTAAAACTTCATGCAGTTAATGAGTGTTATAGGCTTGCCTAAAGAAATGGGTTTTAAGAGCACGTTTGAAACTTTGGAGGTTAGGTATTAGTCTGATAGTCCGGGGCAGAGCATTCCATAGAATTGGTGCAGCTCTAGAGAAGTCTTGGAGACGCGAGTGGGAGGTCCGCACTAGGGTAGAGGTTAATCTAAGATCACTGGCGGATCTAAGAGCACGGGTTGGGCGATAGACTGAGATAAGAGAGGAGAGGTAGGGGGGTGCAGCATTATACAGAGCTTTATGGATGAGGGTTATTATTATTTTAAACTGTATTCGAAAGGAGACTGGCAGCCAGTGCAGCGACTGGCATGAACTGTAAGCATACATGGTCCCCTTATCAAACGAGCTGTGTCAGGCAGAATTTTGGGTTGTTTTCATGGCTTCCATGTTAACTTTGTCGCCACCCTGCTGTGTAATCCACAAAATATACTGGCAAACTTTTATCATGTACCGATATTATTTGAGCGCTTCTTGCTCACCTCCTTTGGTTCCTCTCTGCCACCCATTGGTTTGAAGCCTGAGTCCATTTAGGGTATGTCGCCATGACACTCTCTAGCCTGCTGCCGCTGCCTCTGCATGCCGTCCCCTATAGTGTCAGGGTCAATTATTGCATGTTTTAGATGCTATCTAGCCTCATTCGGTCACTCTATCATGGCCATGCTGTTGCCCATAATTTTGGCATAATGGTGCGATTAAGCAGCCTCAGAGGCATCCATGCATGCTGCCCCTGCTGTTTCCTGTCCATTTCCGTGGTGTTTCCATCCTTTTCTGAGGTTCCCAGGTGTTTGGCCAAGCTTCCCTGTGCAGAGCCTTGGTCTCCTTGAAAAATGCTCGAGTCTCCCATTGACTTCAATGGGGCTCGTTATTCGAGACGAGCACTCGAGCATCGGGAAAAGTTTGTCTCGAATAACGAGTATCCGAGCATTTTAGTGCTCGCTCATCTCTAATCTGTAGTGATAAAGCTCCAAATAGTAAATAGAAGTACCAACTTCTTTGGGAGGGTTGGATTTCTATGGTGATGCATGGAGCTGCCAGCTCCAATTATTGAGCCTCTGCCGCTGCTGTGTGCGCCTCTGAATCCAGTATGGGTTTGAAACATGTATCTGTTTAATTATATCTATATTGTATATTATTCCTATGCGCCATAGGGAGTGTACTAAATGTTTTTATAAAATAAACTTGCTTGAACTCAGAAATCTGGAACATCTATATAACAGTAGTCTGGTTGTGTAATGTGGAGCCCTCCATAAAAACAGTCTGGTTGTGTTGTCTAGAGCAGTCTCTGTAACAGCACTCTATGTACTCTGGACCTGCCCCTATAACTGTAGTCTAGCTGTCACCAAATACTTGGAGCAAAAAAGAGGCAACACCCTCAGGGTATATTACAAATCGTAAACTTTATTAAAGACATGCGTCTGCCCCCAATACATTCCCATGCACATCTTCCCACATTCACCTTCTCACGTGTGTTCACTGGGTTGCACTGTGCACTCTGACACCATTTTTGTTTTCCCCTTTTCTCACACCATGTTATTTAGCCGCCGTTATATATATATATCGAGTCACTACAGGAACTGAAATTAGGTTCTTTCTCCCATTCTCACCAATTTTACACACACATTTTCTTATGTGTGTTTTACTGTAATTACATTTTATATGTATGTATGCACTTTATACAGGCTTTCATTTTTCATATTGTATGCTTATATATCACTTTATCAATGTGTGCTTTTTTATGTGTAATTATATAAATATATATTTTTTTAGTGTGGGCTTATGTGCAATAATACCTATGTATATACTCTTCCAGGGTCTATAGGAGATATTGTAGTTATTTGTTTTTAACCATCACGTTACTTTAATGCCACTGCGCGTGCGCTCCTTTTTCAGTGCCTGATCGTCTCCTATGGTACTAGGTGCGCATGCGCCACAATGTCCCCGGGTTTTCCTCCCTTGTGTGAGGTCCCGCGCTACACTCGCTCTTGCGCAGTCCATCTGTACCGGGACACTTTCTGGCGCACGCGCATTTTTTGGCGCAGCTGCGACACAACATATTACTATCGTGCCTCCTACTTCCATCAGGTGGGGCCATCATTGTAACTTCTCTATTGGCCAGCAGTGACTTAAATAGCCGACACCTTGGACACTAGACACTCCCCTTGATAAAGCGCGACAGCGAAACACGTGTCGGGGTCAGCTGCATGTGGTCCTCTCTGTTTGGTATGGTTTTGTTTAGCTTAGTCTTATCATTTGTATGTCTACTAAGTGCTATTCATCACTCTATATCTCCCTATCTTATGGGTTAACATTATTGTGTAGTGACTTTGCCTTGCCTACCTGTATGCCCTTGAAGGCGATTATTCTTGGAACATGCATTTAAATCTTACATGGTATCTGCCATTATTGCTTTTTGACTACTGTCTTTATGTGTTTTTTAAAGTTACGATGTTGTAATATACCTGACGGTGTTGCCTCTTTTTTGCTCCAAGTATTTGGTGATATTATGACTGCTTGGTTACTCTACGGTCCCTACACAACGCCTGTACGTTTGGTGTTTGTGTGTAGTTCTAGCTGTGTAGACTGGTCCTCCCCTATAACCTGGTAGGATGTATAGTCGGACCTCCCCCTATAACCGCAGTCTAGCTGTGTAGTCTAGTCCTCCCCCTATAACCTCTGTCTAGGTATGTAGTCTGGACCTCCCCCTATAACCGCAGTCTACCTGTGTAGTCTGGACCTCCCCTATAACAGAAGTCAGGGTGTGTAGTCTGGAGCGCTCCCTATAACAGCAGTCTGTGCAAAAAGTGGAAAAAAATGGGGCTGAAAAATTGGGCGCTGGAACGCCTAAGTTGGTGGGGTGTCTACACCAGCAGAAAGATTTGACTGATTCGGCCCACACCAGACAATGTTAGGCAGTGGACTTTTAGGATAATTAAAATTACAATTACAAGTACCATGTAAATAAATAAAATAAAATTAAAAATAGTACTTATAAAAGTACCTATCCAAAACAGTGAATCTATGTTAATTTTGTCCAAAAAAGTGACGCGTTCGGGAAAATGATCCTTCTTCTGACTGGAAATGGACATCTGTGTCCATTTATCCATTTCCAGTCAGAAGAAGGGATCATTTTCCCGAAACGCGTCACTTTTTTGGACAAAATTAACATAGATTCACTGTTATGTGGATAGGTACTTTTATAAGTACTATTTTTAATTTAATTTTATTTATTTATTTGCATGGTTACTTGTAATTGTAATTTTAATTAATCCATTAAAAAGTCCACTGCCTAACATTGTCTGGTGTGGGCCGAATCAGTCAAATCTTTCTGCTGGTGTAGACACCCCACCAACTTAGGCGTTCCAGCGCCCAATTTTTCACATCCTTACTGGTCCATCGGCCGATGGTACCAGTCACCAGGGGATCTGTGGAGCTGCAGGAACGTGTTGGACTTTAAGGATAACATCTCTGGGACTATACACTGCATACCACCAAGTTGTAACCAGGTGAGCATTCTTCGCCTACTCCTTACACCGCTATTGTGACGGTATCACACGAGGCGCCGCCCTCCCGTTGTTCTTGTTTTCTTCTCATTATAACAGCGTCTGGCTGTGTAGTCTGGACCTTCCCCTATAACAGTAGTCTGGCTGTGTAGTCTGGACCTCTCCTATAACAGTAGTCTGGCTGTGTAGTCTGGACCTCTCCCTATAACAGCAGTCTGGCTCTGTAGTCGACTTCCCCTATAACAGCGTATGGCTTGGTCTAGACACCCCTATACAGAGTCTGGCTGTGTAGTCTGCACCTCCTCATATAACAGCAGCCAGGCTGTGTAGTCTGGACCTCCCCCTATAACAGCGGTCTGGCTGTGTAGTCTGGACTTTCCCCTATAACAGCAGTCTGGCTGTGTAGTCTGGGCCTCCCCCTATAACAGCAGCCTGGCTGTTTAGTCTGGACCTCCCACTATAACATCAGTCTGGCTGTGTAGTCTGGACCTCCCCTATAACAGTAGTCTGTGTAGTCTGGACCACCCCCTATAACAGCAGTCTGACTGTGAAGTCTTGAGTCTTACTTATAACAACAGTCTGGCTGTGTAGCCTGGACCTCCTATTTAAAACAGCATTCTGGTTGGGTAGTGTGGAATGCTCCCTTTAACAGTCTACTAAGAAGCCTGGAGATCCACCTATAACAGGAGTTTGGCTGTGTAGTCTGGACCTCCCCTTATAACAGCAGTCTGACTGTGTAGTCTGGACTTCCCATATAACAGCAGTCTGGCTGTGTAGTCTGGACCTCCCCCTATAACAGCGCCTGGATGTGTAGTTGGACTCCCCTCTAACAGCAGTCTGCCTCTGTAACTAGACTTCCCTATAAACAGCAATCTGGCTGTTGTAGTCTGGACCTCTCCCAATAACAGCAATGGGCTGTGAGTCCGGACCTCCCCTATAAAACAGTCAATTGGCGTGTAGTCCAGACCTTCCCCTATAAACAGAATCTGGCTGTGTAGTCGGACCTTCCCTAAACAGCAGTCTGGCTGTGTAGTCCGGACCTTCCCTATAACAGCAGCCTGGCTGTGTAGTTGGACCTCTCCCCAATAAAAGCAGTATGTCTGTTGTAGTCTGGACCTCCCCCTATAACTGCAGTCTGGCTGTGTAGTCTGGACCTCTCCCAATAACAGCAGTCTGCGGCTACTCTGGACCCTCCCGTTAACACCAGTCTGGCTGTGTTGTCTGGACCCTCCCAATAACAGCAGTCTGGCTGAGTAGTCTGGTCCTCCCTATAACAGTAGTCTCGCTGTGTAGTCTGGACCTCCCCCTATAACAGTAGTCTGGCTGAGTAGCCCTATCCTCCCCCTATAACAGCAGTCTGGCTGTGTAGTTTGGACCTCCCACTATAACATCAGTCTGGCTGTGTAGTCGGACCTCCCCCTATAACCGTAGTCTGGACCTCCCCCTATAACAGCAGCTGGTTCTGTGTCTGGACCTCCCCTATAACAGCAGTCTGGCTGTGTAGAATGGACCTCCTCCTATAACAGCAATCTGGCTGTGTAGTCTGGACCTTCCCCTATAACAGCAGTCTGGCTGTGTAGTCCGGACCTTCCCCTATAACAGCAGCCTGGCTGTGTAGTCTGGACCTCTCCCAATAACAGCAGTCTGTCTGTGTAGTCTGGACCTCCCCCTATAACTGCAGTCTGGCTGTGTAGTCTGGACCTCTCCCAATAACAGCAGTCTGGCTGCGTACTCTGGACCTCCCCGTATAACAGCAGTCTGGCTGTGTTGTCTGGACCTCTCCCAATAACAGCAGTCTGGTTGTGTAGTCTGGTCCTCCCCTATAACAGCAGTCTGGCTGTGTTGTCTGGACCTCCCCCTATAACAGTAGTCTGGCTGAGTAGCCTTATCCTTCCCCTATAACAGCAGTCTGGCTGTGTAGTCTGGACTTCCCCATATAACAGCAGTCTGGCTGTGTAGTCTGGACCTCCCCCTATAACAGTAGTCTGGACCTCCCCCTATAACAGCAGTCTGGTTCTGTAGTCTGGACCTCCCCTATAACAGCAGTCTGGCTGTGTAGAATGGACCTCCTCCTATAACAGCAGTTTGGCTGTGTAGTCTGGACCTCCCCTATAACAGCAGTTTGGCTGTGTAGTCTTGGCCTTCTCCCTGTGATTTCTTGCTGTGTAGTCTTGAGAACCCTACAAATGCAATGTGACTGTAATGTTTCAATCTAGAGTTAAAGCGCTTTCACACGACCATTGGGGAGGCGTATATACGTCCCCCATAGGCCGACAATGGGCGCATGGAGCAGTACGGGTACCAATTTGTACACGGGGAAAAGATAGGACATGTCCTATCTTTCCCCATGTTATGGCGCCATGCACTGTGTATCTCTATGGAGAGGGGAGAATTCAACCCTTCTCCTCTACACACTGCCAGTTGTATGTCTGCCCGCCCGGTTACGGCATGTGAATGCGTCCTTAGATCTAGGCTTTCTTGTTTCCCTAGGTTTTACAAACCTAATTGTTCCTTATTCCACAGAAACATTCAATACATACATGTATGTAGACATTTCTAGATTATGTTGCATTTCCTGTTATAATATATGGATGGAGGGGAGTTGGAAGGATGTTTCCTGCAGTTTCACACGTTTGTGTTTTCTCTTGTTGTTTCTTCCTTTTTTACGGTTTTCTAGTGAAGAAGGAACTTGATGAAGTCATTCATAGTAAAGATCCCCTCACCAATACCAAATGTCTAGATTGAGGTGAATCACACATTATACATTATAAGATTACACACAAATCTTTTAACTCTGAGAAAATATAATATGCACCTATCTATATCTCATACAATCATCTATATCATGTACATCTATCTATATCTCAAAGATCTATCTAAAATATATACACTTATCTATATTATAAACATCTATATATATTTCATTGTCTTGAGGGAGGCAGAAAGTCCGATGCAACTTACATATGAAGCGACAAATGGATAACAGGCACCATAGTCAGGAGCCTCACTGAGCACAGTTGGTCATTACCATGAATTTTGGTGTACATTTGTTATTTTAAATGATTTTAAATGTGTGTCTCCAATTTGGTCTGTTTTTTTGGATATGTTTAATAAACTTATAATTTTTTATAATGTTTTTTTTACTGATGAGCCGCTTCTTGCACTCCTTTTTCTTCTTGAGGATTTGTTTCAGCATTAATGTGAGTGAATTCAATATTTTTTTTATACCCACTACCGGTACCTTTAAAATGCCTCCTGTTAAGAGACATGCTTATGATGCAGATTTTAAGCTTAAAGGGGTTATCCGGGTTTAAAAAATTTCTTATGGTCGGGCTGGGGAGGGCTATTTAAACACAATAAACATGTACTTACCTTCATTACAAGTGCGCACAGGGAGCTTCCGGCCGGCCGGAAGCTCCCATGCGCACCATCTCCCAGCGCTTACAACGCTGAGAGATAGGGACGGATGGGAGGAGCCGTCCACATAGCGGACCGGAAGCTCCCTGTGCGCGGCTTCCGTGCCCCTGTAAACAAACAGGGGCACGGATCGAAGGGACCACGGTGCGGGACATTAGCGGCGCCGGAGGAGGTAAGTACAGGTTTATTATGTTTAACTAGCCCTCCCCAGCCCAGCCATAAGAAATTTTTTAAACCCGGATAACCCCTTTAAAGCTATAAGACATGCAGTACAGCATGGAAATAGGGCAGCTGCGAGAGAATTCAACATGGATCTTATAGTCCTAAAAATATGGTATGTAAAATCTACCTTTTATTAAATATGAATTAAAAATGAACACTATATAGTTCTTTTTGTGTTGGTGAAAAATAATTACTAAAAAATTGGGGTACTACACTGTAGGTTGGTGGAATTGAACACTCAGGGACTGAAAGGGAGAGAGGAGTCCCCTTTCAAAAATAGTAAGAATAATAATAAAAACCGTGGCTATAGGAAAAGCCTAACTACTGGGAATACTCTAGTAAAAAGTCATATTACACATGAATCCTCAAGTAAAAAGATATTATACCCAGGATTCTATCTATGTGGTATATGTGCAGCTTGCCAAATCTTCACCAAGAGGACTTCTTTTGAGGACTCTTCTGGCATATTCTGTGTAATGTATTGCAGTGACATTTTTCTTTTCGGGTTTTTATGTCAAATATTCTTTATTAGAGAGACACCAATTTTATAGTAGTGTTATGTTTAAAAAAAATCTAATCTTTCAGAAGGAATAATACATTTCTCTTTATTGTCATTTTCTGACACCCTCAACTTTTCAGTCAACAATGTACCAAGCTGTGGAAGGTGTTATTTGCTGACATTTTCATTGATAATATTTAGAGAACTGTACAATCTTTTGATAACTTTTACCTCCTCAGCAGGGGCTCAGAAGGGGATCCCCCAGTGCTGATCTCCTGCTGCCCCCCTGTAATTCTGCCCAGTATCCTCCTCAGGCACCAGTGTGGTCATCCTGCTACACGGGGGACACTTGTCTGTAGTATCTGCAAAATTCTGCAAACTTCTCTCCCGTCCTGCTCTGAGCTGAGGATTTTGCAGAATGTTTTGTAAATAGAAGGTGATGAACTGTAAACAGAGGTTGCAGGCAGTGTCTGTAATGCCTGTACTAGTGTCTGCAGTGTATGTAATGTCTGTACTAGTGTCTGCAGTGTATGTAATGTCTGTACAAGTGTCTGCAGTGTCTGTAATGTCTGTACTAGTGTCTGCAGTGTATGTAATGTCTGTACTAGTGTCTGCAGTGTATGTAATGTCTGTACAAGTGTCTGCAGTGTCTGTAATGTCTGTACTAGGAATACAGCCAGCATATATTGCTCCTTTATGTGTTTAGGTAGGAATGAAATGTTAATTTGAATATCAATACTAATTTAAATAGGATAATGGGTAAATGAGGATGTCGAATATTACAAATATGAGTGAATTTGATGAGAAATATTTGAGAGGTTGCATTTGAGGATTAGCGTTATTGTATTCTATGCTGATATTGTATGAACTCATGTATAATGTATATATTGTGAAGAGAGGTAATGCGATTATACACTTTTTATAAATGGGATGCATTTTAGCAACGGGACTGATTTTGGATTTAAACACCGGACATTGGGGCAGATTTACTTACCCAGTCCATTCGCAATCCAGCGGCGCGTTCTCTGCGCTGGATTCGGGTCCGGCCGGGATTCATCAAGGTAGTTCCTCCGCCGTCGACCAGGTGGCGCTGCTGCGCTGAAAAGCATCGGAACGCCCTGGAGTTCACCGAGCCGGGCTGAGTGAAGGTAAGTGCAAGCTCGGCGACAGATTATTATTTTTTTTTAAATGCGGCGGTTTTTCCGAATCCGTCGGGTTTTTGTTCGGCCATGCCCCCCGATTTCCGTCGCGTGCATGGCAGCGCCGATGCGCTACAATCCGAACGCGTGCGCCAAAATCCCGGGACAATTCAGGGGAAATCGGCGCAAATCGGAAATATTTGGGTAACGCGTCGGGAAAACGCGAATCGGGCCCTTAGTAAATGACCCCCATTATGGGGGGCTAAACCTAGGTTGGGCTAGGTGTTTGGCATTTTAAAGAAAGATTTATATGATGCATGAAATTTTAACTCTGCTTTTTTGAGTATATGAAATAAAAAATGTATTTTATTCTTTACTCTGGTAATCCGCATTTTCTGTTAAAAAAAAGGTATGTTCACAGAGCGTTCCCCACTCTATGGTCATTACCAGGAATCACCGGAAATAATTGTACAATGGTACATCCATGTATTTATACATAACACTTTTTATGGAATCAACTCTGTACAAAAGAGGAAAATATAAAATATAGAACCATAAAAGCTTAACTCTTAGAGAAATAAATAAGAGAAAACATGAAAGCCAAATGTGCCATGAATGTTTTTGTTACAAGCAAAAAGAGCCACTTACTTTATGCAAATGAGCCTGAGGGGCCCCTCATTTGCATACAGTTATTCACCCTGTAAAGATCTTTGTTTGCAGTGATTCAATGTACACACTAACAGATGAAAGTTCCTAACAAACTATTTCAAGCAGAGACCCAGAAAATTGGTGGAAACCCCAATAATAAGGAAGAATAATGTCTATGTTTCTAAAATAATTGCCATCAACTGAAGAATATTATATGATAAATATAAACTTTCCTGAGAATTGTATGAAAAAATTTTGAACTATTTGTACAGGAGAGATATTGTGATCTTTCTAGATATCGGGACATCTAGGGATGAAAGTCTTTCAATGGGGGAGATTTATCAGAAGTATCTGTGGGCAGAACTGTTCTAGTTGCTCATGGCAACCAATCAGCTTTAATTTCATAAACAGATGTAGGAAAATGAAAACTGATCTCTGATTGGTTGCCATGGGGAAATCGAACAGTTCTGCTCACAGACACGTCTGATAAATCTCCCCCAATATCTTTTTGACCCACAAAAGCACATTGTATCCACAACATGATTGGTAAGATCTACTGCAACAGTAATGGTTAAATCCAGCAGGGTGCATCCAATTTTTGAGAAACATTATCTTTCTACAAAAAAGTTTTTATAAAAATGTCCCCCAAAGTGATCGAAAGGCTGTCGGCCAAGTGGCTTGTACTTTGTACACTGAGAAGTTCTCTCTGGTTCTTTAGAGTTCACTCCTTAAAAAGGGAGTCCCGATACTTTCGACAATACGTCTGTTGAGGCCAGCCATATTTTGTCACCAAATTTCTCAACGTTCTGAGGTCATTCAGGTAACTGAAGTCAAACATCATCTTTCGAAATCTCCAAGTTGAGAAAAATTATAACTTTCCTGTAAAATTCAGACTGAAAACCCTACTGGCACATCCAATTTGTCCATTTTAGCTTAAGTTCTTTTTTTAAATGTTACATCTATATCACTCATCATAAATATCTATATTATCAAGCCCTTCTAGACTCGTCTCTTGATCCTTCTGAAGGATCTTTTGAGATAGTTCTTTTTCAAAAATATGTTTTTAAGTCATCTTTGGCTATTCCCACACCTGGTGTCAAATTGAGGATGTGATTCCAGAATTTAACAATGGAAATTAGTCTCAAGCAAATAAATGTGGGTCTACATTGGAAACGCACCAAATGGTTCCATGCTTGAAGAACAGTTCCAGGTTCTTAATGGTTTCCACTCTTGGTTTTCCTACACAATGAGCTTCCTCGTCCTTACTCTTCAGTTCCAGTTTCACAATCAGATCTTCTGATATGTTCACCACGTTGGACTTTTACTGGCATACGGCTAAAATGACCCCTAGTGCATGTTGAGTTTTCAGACAGGTTCTTATCTTCTTCTTCTTCTCCTCCCATATGGACCTTTTCACCATCTTTCCCATCAAAATCTAGAATAAATAACAATGGTCTGTCAGTAGTGCTCTATGATGTATAGATGATATGATGATAGACTCCTGGCCTGGGTCTAAGGTAAAATGTGCATGGAGGTGGTATTTCCGTGACGCACGGCAGCTGTTCCTGACATGTCTTGTGGTACTACACTTCTATACTATGTATACTTTACAAATCCCAATAGCTAGGCGCAGTGTCGGACTGGGTTTCCTTAGGCCCACCAGAGTAAATCAATCTGGGGGCCCACTCTTCATTATCCCCCAGGAAATAAACTCTAGCAGCCTCCAAATTGTATTGTTTTCTGATAGACCTCTGGGGTTCAGTATTGGGTTGAGCCAGGGCCCACCGGAGGAACCTCTGGTTCTCTGGTGGGCCAGTCCGACACTGGCTAGGTGATTGGCAGGATCTCACTGATGATGGGACTGATGGTCCTCCCCTCCTTGGGGCTATATACATTGCTCTTACTTGTGTAGTTATGTCGGTATTGTCGGTATTGATGCTTGGATTGTATTCTTTATAATGACCATCTATTGTACTATATAGGTATGTTGTGTGATATTTGCACTTATATGGCAAAGAACAGAAAAATATGGGGCTATAGGTGGGGCGCTAAACTGACCTTGCATGGTGGAGGTCAGTTTAACGCCCCACCTATAGCCCCATATTTTTCTGTTCTTTGCCATATTCATTACCGTCCATGTCCATTGTACGGTTTTTGCTGAGCTTTGGGAGCTCAGTGAGCCACACTGGACCTAAGGACCTTTTCCTTTGGTATTACACGGCTACCACCAAGTGGTAGAACAGGTGAGCGTATTGCTTACTCTATACCCACCGTTACGTCGACAGTATCACACGAGATGCCATCCTCCTGTTGTTCTCTTTTTTCTCTTTTATATATTTCCACTTATATCTGCCTATCATGATAGTGTATGCCTAACTGGTATTGCACTGTCACTTTGCATGTTGAACCCTGGCATCCTAGGAAGCTGTAGTTTTTTCTGGCCTAATTATAATTAGGGTCATGGTAAAACTCTACCGTTTATTGTTTCAATTTTCTGTGGGTTTTTGGTTCTATATGATATAAAAATTGTATGATTGTCTTTTATTTTTTTATTTCAGCTAAGATCTAATATTTCTTGTTAATGAATGTACTTGTTCTGTTTTACATACCTGGGAAGCATTTAAAAGGAACCTGTGACTTAACTAACCCATACTTACTAAACATATTTTTAAAAACTGCCATTATAGTGCGTACACTATCCCTATATGGTTATTCCCCATGCCTGAAAAGTTCCATTAGTAATACTGAATAACCATCTACGCAAATGACCCCATGTGATTTCAATCATTGTATTTCTCTGAGTTCTCTTGTGAGTTCTGTGACATATTCATGTCCTTCCTCCTCGCTGCACCTGCCATTCCCCTCCACTCTCCTAAATCATTCACGCACCTGGCTGTGTGACTTGCTGAATAGAATTCTTGAGGGAGTGGTAGGCTGATTTCTTTTCTGCCATTTACATACGCCAGTGTTCTCTTAACCCCCTCTTTTACCCCTTCATGTCTCTCTCAACCCCCTATTCACCCTTTTGTCAGGAATTCTCTTCAGCGAGTCACACAGCTGCATAAATGAAAATGCAGTAAGCTGGAGACGTGGTGGAGCTAGAAAAACATGAATATGCAAATGTGGTGAGTCAACTTTACAAAAGGACTGTGGAACTTTTCACGCATGGGAAATAATAATATAGGATAGTTATATGCCGTATAAGGAGTTTTCAAAGATATGTTTAGTTAGTGTGGGTTCATTTAAATTACATGTTCCCTTTAAGTATGATCTATATTATCTCTCTGGTATTTTGACTAGAAATGCATGAGCATATTGACAATAACGGCACATTCTCAGTGGTGTAAATAAAGGTCACAGTGGTCACATTTGTGACTGGGCTTTTTTACCTGATATCAGCACATATTCAGCGCCCTCCACATGATCCTACAGGAAAAAAAGCACATCAAAGGATAAAAAACAAGTTACAAAATGCTAGTAAAAGAGCAATGTTAGCCTCTTTAAGAACCAATCAAAACTTCAGGGAAAGAAAAGCCAAACCCAAAAACTCTGATCTAATTAGAGAGATCTTTTCAAAGAAGTAGAGCTTGGTCAAAATTCATTTCTTACCTCAGATATCATTGAATTCTCCATATCAGTCTCAGTATGGTCTTCGGCCACTTCCTGACGCCCAGCTGTAGGTACTCATCCATCCCAAATATCTCTCATAGTTAGTTATTAGGAATTCCACAGCCTGCGCTTGGTTCCCAGAATCTAACAAGCAGGTCATAGGTTTGTCCTGATCAGGAGCCGGGCGAATCAATGTGGGCCCGAAGATAATTCCCAAGTTATTAGGGCTCATCTTGTTGTCCTCAAACCTCTCCGAGACTCTATGAAATTTGGCAGGAAGTTGAACTTTAGTTCTGAACCACAAAAAATACTGAGAAATTGATCAGTGGAATTCATTCCTGTGATGAGGCAAAGAAAAATGACACAAAGTGCAATAGTAGTAGAATTTGTGTCCAGATCTTCTCATCGTTCCTTATTCAGAGATTGTTAGAAGTGCTAACCTTCTACTGATCAATATTCCCAACCTCAATAATTTGTCTTTAATCTGATCTTTTTTCAACTTCAAAAATCCATAACTTTTTCATTTTTACGTGTACAGACCTGTGTAAGGGCTTATTTGTGCGTAACAATTTTACTTTCCCGTAATGTTATTTATTTTAACATGCCGTGTACTGCGAAGCTGAAAAAAATTCCAAATGTGGAAAAATTGAAAAAAAATGTGCGTCACGTTCTTGTGGGGCTCAGTTTTTACGACTTTCACTCTTTGCTCCAAATAACATGCCTAATTTATTCTTTGGTTGCGGTTGCGATCGTGGTGATACCAAAAATTTTGCCATTTTCTGACAGTAATAACTTTTTCATACTTTGGGTGCACGGAGATGTGTGTGTGGTCATTTTTTGCGAAATGAGGCGATGTTTTCATTGCTACCATTTTGAGGCTGTGCGACATTTTGATCATTTTTTATTTCATTTTTTTGTTATGTAAAAAGGTGTAAAGTCGCCTTTCGGACATTTGGGCGCCATTTTCCCGCCTCGGAGGTCACCGCGCCCGTAACCGTTTTTATATTTTTGATAGATCGGGCATTTTGGGACGCGGCGATGCCTATATGTTTGTGATTTTTTACTGTTTATTATGTTTTATATCCCTTCTAGGGAAGGGGGGTGATTTTAATTTTTAATATTTTATTATTTTTTTATTTTTTAAACTTTTTTTTTCACATTTTTTTAGACCATCTAGGGTACATTAACCCTAGATGTCAGATCGCTCCTACCATATACTGCAATACTTCTGTATTGCAAATATTGGCATTTTTTGCAGCACTTCATTACAATGAGCCACTGGCCATGTAGCCTCTTGTCAAAAGAAGACCTGAGGCTACCATGCAACCGATCACCGCCCCCCGATGACGTTCGGGGGCGCGGCGATCACATTAAAGATGGCGGCACCCGTGCGCCGCCGTATTTTAAACACCGCCGTGTGACTTTGCCGTGTGACTTAGCGGTGGGGTTTTCTGCAAAATGCAAACCCCCCACCTTTGTTGAAGAGGACTCCCCCCGTGAGCCCTCTTCATACATCCCTTATACCTAGCGCCGTATAGCTACGGCGCGAGCGTTAAGGAGTTAAGGAGATACCACATTTCTATAACTTTGGTTATGTTTTTAAAAACATTTTAAAAAATGTTTAAAACTTTGTGAAAAAACAACCTGTAACTTTTTATATTTCCATATAAAGTTTTGAAATAAGCATGATAAAACTGTTTCCTCGCAACTATTGCCTTCACGAATACCAGCTGACAGATCTGCTTGTCAAAGGAGAAATCGTTGTCAGCCTGTTTATGCTGCTGCGCTGCTTGACTGTTCCTATTAAAGGAACTGTAAGCGTTTATTGTTTCCACTGTGCACACCCTGGCCTGCTTGTTAACATCGTGGGTCTCCCTTCCCAATTGCCCGGAATTAGTCACAGGGGTGGTTGAAGCTACCCTTACCCGTCAGAAGGCCACTACCGATCCAGACCCCTCCAGTCCTATCCGCTTGATTGCCCCTCCACTGTTGGTCCCCGGTGGGGTACACTGCATTAACAGAATGGTTCCTAGGATATCCCTATAGGAACACAGTTCCATTGCTGAATCGTAACTGAAGCTGAATGGAACCACTGAGATGCCATCATCTCATCTGACCATGAGATTTTCCATCACGGACTCCAATCACAGACCTTGCTCACATATCCATGCAGTAAAAATTGCAGAAGACTGCATGGAGATGGCAGCATATATCAGACTGTCAGAGCCCTGATTGGCTGGCAAATATCTATTTAGTGTACATAAAGCAACCTCATGTTTACTGTGTCGTTCTTATAGCATACATATACATAGACGTATGATAGTAAGGGGCTATGTTGTGAAAGTAGACTGACAGCCCCTCATTGTCTCACCCACCGGTACAATGAGCTGTCAGTGACGCAGGGTGTTGTAATTACTAGCTGGAAGCTGACAAAGGATATCCTTCATCTGCTGAATGGCCTCTTGTCGAACTTCTGTCTCCTTCTTGTCTTCAGGGAAGTCTCTTGAGAAGGCCATAAACTTCTCATATAGGTGATGTGAGACCACAGAGTCTGGGAGCTGATGAAGAAGATTGAAGAAATTTTACTTTTGAGTTTGCAACTGTATAAATATCAGAACTCTGCACATTTGCAGACATCTTGCACGTGGAAGATGCCATATAGCAAAGGTGCCAACATGGTAAATACCTCCTCTGTTTAAACTGATGGAACACCCCTGCCAAGTATAGACAGTGAGATGTTGCGAATGATGGCCCTTCATCTTATCTCCCCAGCATTCTTCTCAGGGAGAATGCAGTCAGTGTTAGGCCTAGTATGGTGTTGAGACCCTGCCTGTATAGCAAGGGTTAAGGTATGTGATTTTTCTTATCCAATTATATTTTTCCAGTGAACTGGAGTGTGAGCCACCACTTGACCAGGAATGAAAAAACCCCTGAACAGAAGGGGAAGGTCTCTTGGCCTAAGCCTTACTTCTGAGCACATGCTCTCACCACATGAGCGGCTCTTAGGCCCCAGCTCTCCTAGAGAGCACACCTTGCAGATTGTCAGTGACCAGAGAGATATTGTGACGCACACCTCCAGTCTATACACAGAACACGCAGGACAAAGCTGCAGCTTCCTATCTGGACACAGCTACATCCTACCCCACACCTGCTCTAGACTGGTGAATATTCTCCTGAGGATCACTATCCATGACCACTCCATAATCCGGACTCCTCCAGTAATCCGGCATCTGTACAAGATTGTTTGGCACGTTGCCTGCAGTTGTTCTAATCAAGAACCGTGAGTTATTTTGCACAAAGCTGCCTCTGTATGTTCCCTGGATACAGCTGTAACACCAAGGCGCCCCATCCATTACCCAGGACTCATACTACCATTCCAAAGCGGTTGCCCCAGGAGATTCATTCCATCAGCCTCTCCCTCCATCTTTCTTGCACAAACCACTTTGTTGGGGTCTCGACAGGTGGTGTGTGCAAGAAAGATGGAGGGAGAGGCTATAGGACAGCCCTCCGGTCCCCATACCAAGGCACCGTGACCACAGCGGTGCCTGGCCACAACTGCCAGCCCTCCGGTATTCTGGGCCCCGGCTGCGTCCCAGGCCCCAAGAAAGGCTAGGCCCCGTGGGGGATGTTGCACTGACATTGACTATATAGGCATAAGCATGGATATAGATAGAAGATGTGCAAGGGGTGAAATGCAGATCATTATAAGTCCTACATAGGAACCCCCAAAAGACCCCAAGAAACTAGAGCCCTATACTTCTAATGAATAAGAAAGGCCAAGCAATGAGCCCTACAGCTCCATTCTCTACGGCGCTGCCAAAGAATCCAAGTGCGTAGATGTGGGGTAGAGAGCACGCTCCCCCATATATAACCAGAACGGGATCATTATTCTGGTTATTGTGGAGGTCCCAGCAATTGGATCCCCATAACAATCATATTATTACAAATAGAGAAAAGCAGACCCTTTATCTACAGCTTTGTATATGTCCTCATTCCTATGAAGAAACATGCCTGGGTGAACTGAATGCCATGTTTATGGGGGTAACTCTGCCATATAGTCACATATAAATCTTAGCAAAATGTTTATGTACTATACCTCCTTCAGAAATGTTTGAGGGCGCTGGTGATGTCGTGGGGTGAATGTCCCACAGATCACAAGTTCTCCTGCCGTTCTCAATGCCTGCAGAAGTTTTTCTAACCCGAGCTTTGGCCCCACTGATACGATACAGGCCCTGGAAACAGATGCGTATAAATGTGTAAAACCGGTTTATGGTCAAAATTACATTTTTGTGTAGATTTCAGAAGAGATGTGTGTTGAATAATTGTTTTGGTTTGTATTAATCTTTTACTTGTTCTGTGGGGTCTCTTAAGGGGTTATGTTCCACAAACAAAGTTATACCTATCCACAAGAGAGATAGGAACCTCTCAGGGAATAGGGAAACCAATGTATATGACTGATCTTTATTTCATTCATTTCTATACGACTTCACAAAGTCCAAAAAAGTTAGGACTTTTCATTTCCCTTCTCTCATGATCGTCAGCATCAGCTATGACTTTTATCACCTGTCCACAAGAGAAACTTCTTTGGTGGAACCCCTGATAATCCGGCTCTTCTGGCTCCTGGACGTCTCCCCTTAAATATATATAGCGAGCCGCAGGCCAGTCATTCCCCCACACCACACCACTTTTAACTCAGATTTTATCGATTAGGGGGCGTGTTGACCATTTAGGGGGGTTTAGTGACCATCCGGCTCACTGAGTGAACCGGCACACGTCGTTCAAGCGAATTGGGCCGCTCTTTGTGTGAACGACCCATCACTAGTCTGTTAGTCTGCTTGGTCTTTACACTCACTCAGGTCCTGCTTAGTGTTTCAGAGGATCAAACCTCACACCCAGAAGCTTGCACCAAATACAGATGCCCATGCAGCAGAGCTCATCTAGCTCCTCTAACTATAATAATCTTTATTTTTACAGCGCCATCAAATTCCGCAGCCTTGTACAAATCATAGGGGGGATAATATACAAATATAATATTAGATTACAGAGTACAAACAGTCATTAGAACAATATGAGGTCTACAACAAGGATAAGATTCTAGCCACAAAGAGACCCATAGTCCTTGGCTGAATATACTATCACAGACAGCCATTGACAGATCTGCCTTAACTCCCAAAGTTTGTTGCCAGCCTGTTACCCTGTACCTTGCTGCTCTTGGAGTTCTCTACAATATCTGTGGATTATTTTCTGACTTACTCTCTTTTTTCTTCGTTTACCCCTGTTTTGGTGCATGACAGAAGTAATAGCCTCCCATAGGACATAGTCTACAGACACTGGTGGTTTGTGATTGCAGTGATTGTGTGGTGTAGTCAAGAAAAGACAGTCCTCATTCAGACATTTGCTGTGCCATGCACTAACCAAAGGTAAGTTTACTAAAAAAAAGAAGCATTCCTCAACAGATCTACAAAAGTTGTGTTTCCCTAAAATAGAAAACTCTAGGAAAGACTCCTTTGAAGAGCCAAAGTTAAGGTTAATCATGACTAAAGTTAGCAACAAGAAATTATAAGTTTTACCCTGTTGCCCCAAGCCCGTAACTCAATCTCAGATTACATTTGGAGATGATGAGGGCACCTCCTCAGGAAAGTATCTTGGGAACTGAGAAAATCTATAACCAAACAGAGGTATTTTGGGTGGCAGTTTTCTGATGACCACATTTGATCAATAAGCTCTCCCCGACCTCTTATGACAGTTAAGTACACTGGCAATAAAGTGATATAATTTATTTGAAAGGATAAAGAAATAAGGATCTTCTGTGCTTAATGTTCTTGTTGAAGATCTAGAGTGACCTCCTCATATCTGCATATAGACATGAGACACTGACCTCTTCACAACTCAACTCCCGAGACCATGAAGTTTTCACACTCCCTGCATTTGCTTGGAACTCTTATACGTTTGAGTTGGTGATTTTGGCAGCTGGTGACCTGGACAACTTGTCCAAGCTGTTTAGTTTTGTAAGCCGTTTTCCGAAGATGCATCTGTAAGTCTACAAAGTCATGAGGACAGTGAGTAAGGTAACACATAAACTACTTACATCAGAAAACACCATGGGGTGTAAAGGTTACAAAAAGAAAAAAATGACTCACCTACATCCTCACCATGGAAGGAATCTCTCTCTTCCAACTCATCAGAAGACTGGTACCTGTAGAGGAGGCTTTGGCCACTCTCTTCACAAAGTGAACTGAAGGAAGCAAGAGAAAATCTATTATTAGGTGTAATCATATGGAGCCCAGAAGCTTCATTGAGCTGTGTGATCAACTTGGTCACAGGTGAGAAGACCTAGCAGTCGAAAATGAGGGTGTTTTTTGAAAGAAATACCGCTACAACATCTCTGGTTTGAGCGCAAAATTAAAGTCACATTCACTTCAAGGAATTGTGCTGCAATACATGACCAAAACACATGAGGATAAAGTTATGGCACGTCGAAGCTTTATTGAGAGTAATTAGGAATTATCCAAAGACCCCAACATGTGACTGGGATCGAGCCGCATGTCGTCGCCATTGTATTCTCTTTGTCCGCCATAAGCTTGGATTTTAATTGGTGAATGCCATGACTTATCTTCAGGTGTTTTTCAATTATTTCTGTCATACGTAGAGCACCACAATCCGAGGGAAGGTACCCGGTGTGGCTGTACAGAGTTTGGTAACCTTGAAGAGTGTGTGACTGACCGGGTAAGTGCAGTTTCTGCATATATATCTTTGATCAGGACACATCTATATCCAGTACGACCATAGCAAGTCATGTTTTCTGTCCTGACAGTATTCCATGCCTTTATGGGTAGCAGGATACCCTGTTTCTTCACCCAATGACTCGGATTTTCATTACCTGGACGTCCATGGAGATTCTAGAGATCTAGGCTCACTGCTGCCCCCTACACTCTCTGAGTCGCTGGGAAGAATCTTTGTTCCCCAAGGCTTCGTTCTCCTTAAATAAAGAATATATTGAGATATTGGGAGAATCAAATGAACATTGACATGCATCAACATGATAATTAGTCTTCTTTATTCATATGACGTATACATATCATTCAGTAGAGTACAAGTATATAATGGGCACATTTATTCCCAGCATCAAGTGAACATTTACTATCGAACACAACCCTGGCAATATCTTTGTTCCGGTTTCATCAATTTTAACATTGAGGTCTGACAAGAGGATGACACCCCGGACCCCTGTCACTGCATTTTTCCGCCTGCCCTGGTGACGACCTGCAAATTATCAAGAATTAACGATATAATGAGGCTATAAACTAAGACTGGCAGTACCCTCAATCACCCATAGATGCCCGTTTTATAGTTATGAAGGCATTTAAAGGGGAAGTCTCATAAATGCCTGACTGTTGTGGCTTTATTTATTTCCAGCTGACATTTAGTATAATGTAATTGTTGTACCATATAGAGGCCAATCTTTGTTTCTAGCCAAAACGAATTACACAACAAGTAGAATATATAGACTATTCCTCTAACCATTACTTTGGCTTGTTGGGGTGTGCTCCTGGAAAGTGAATTTTTCTGGCTCTATATGCTTTCGTGGTAGAGTGAAGAAAATTGAAGATACCGATCGCCAACTTCATATGGTTCACACAGGCTGAACAAGTTTACCGTATCCAAAGGGCAACAGATTCACACTGCGAACGCTATCTCATAAATTCTGCTCCCTGTCAGACATGAGACGAAATACCATCAGAAGTTTCTGCTCATGATCAGGGTCACAACAATCTAAAGGCCCGGTGAACATGGAGAAAACCCACGGCAACATGAGCTTTGAAATCAATAGGTTTGTCTATTATTCAAATCGTTAAAATATTAGATCCTATGTATATCAATCCCACTTTTTTTAAGTACTCCCCCCTAGAGGCCTTATGCTTTGAAATTTATTGGTCATAATCTTAGGGGGTTTCTTGGGCCTGATATAAATGGAGGGACGCACCATTTACTATCCCTGAGAATATAAAAACCTAGTGACCTGCTGGTACTCTGGGCCTGTTATTGTGTTAGAGACTAGGCCCATTCAAGGATTCTCTAGTACTATGGTAGGCCAGACTTTGCACTGGGGCCCATCAGCTTCTAGTAACGCCACTGGCAGTGCTCCATAGCAAACTTGTGAATAGGGCCCCCTTCCCACCTTAAAGGACACTGCCACCAGGATGTAGGGGTATATACACCAAGTCACTGAAAACATACTGTTGTCCCCCCCTCTGCTGGATCTGCACTTCTTTTAGCTACTTATGTCCTTTTTTTTTGTTTTTTTTAAAGCTTTAAAATATCATATTAATATCTTGAGGGGTTCGCATCTCCATTAACACCCATGAGCCCGAGCACCTCAGGCTCTTTTGCATAATTTTAAAAGCCGTTTTTTCCTAAAAACCAGGCTATAAGCTAAAAAGAAGAGCAGATCCTGCAGGGGGTAAACACACCCAGGTATTCGGTGTGTTTGTTTTTAATTGATCCTTCATCCGGTGCTAATGTCCTTTAAAAAATAAACTTCATATATTATTATAAAATCACACAGTGGGCAACATTTACTTACCCCGTCCCGCATTTCACAAAAGTGTCATTGTCCGACTCAATGCACTGTGCAACATTCCCTAGATTGTGCGCCCCATATACAATGGTGGTCGCTTCCCCCTTAGGGTTATTTAGAAGCAGACGATTGTGTTCCGCACGCAAGCGATAGTGTCCAATAGCGCTCTGTCTTGGACACCAATCGGGGGCGGCCGATGGATTCTAATAAACCGCGCATTTAACTTAAAAATTGTGCCAAGACATGCACTTACATACACTACTACGGGAGAAGATGGTGAACTCCGGCGGACTCTGATTCGGGGAAGCGCACATTCAGAAACAAGGCACACGATCTTATTCGAACGCGACAGGACATTGTCTGTCGGACAATGCGCTTTCGGGAATTCTTCCCGGCCGGGTTAAGTATGTCCCATCTTGTGTGTGCCATGTTTTTGAAATTGGTTTCCTGTGCACTATCTATAGACTTAGATGTTCTCAGAGCACTGATTTTGACTGTATTTACAGCTGTCTATGAGTAAACTTTGTTCCTGATATTTGGAATCAGATGGAGCGTATTTGTGACTTGTTATTGTGTATGGTTCCCTTTTGGAGGTCCTGTTAAGCTCCACTGAGGGAAGGGTGGACTGGGTCTCCCTTCTTATCCTTAATGGGGTCTGGCAGGACATAGGGTAGTATGGCGTCTATGAATATCATGCGTGACTTCCAGTAGCCTGCACCCAAGGATCCCAATTTTTTTTTTTTTTTTTTTTCTTTTAACTACTTCACTGTACAGTGTTTGCAACTTAAGTCGATGGTCTGTGCTCTGCTTCTTTCTCCTGTTTAGATGGGATCAAGTATTGTCATATTGAAGCTAAAGCCATAAATAGTAATGACGTCTCCATGAAAATAGCCGTGCTCCCAACTTACACACACCCAATGCAAAACTCCATATACAGGCATCACATCACCCGTGTGGCGCACAGTCCTCCTTCATCAGCACATGGTCCCCTGGTGATGAGCTTTTCGATGGTGTATCTTCCTCTGCGGCCTTCTCTCTGTTGCTCGCTCCCGGGCATTTGCCTCGTGAGCACAGCTCTTATGTCCTCACCTCAGCCTCATGTGCCTGGGATAAAGATCCACCACGAGGAGGGCACATTATACACCTCTAAATGTCCCCTAAATGCAGAGTAAGAGAACTGCTACTATTCACCGGTTTTTAGTTTAATGAAAGTTTATTATATAGTTCAAAGCTTTTCTGCTATAATAATGTCGAACCTGGCATTAAGTATTGCAGTTCTTCCTGCCACGCCTCATAGAGATTTAAGTATTACATCAGAGGCCATGAAGATAGCTGCCTAATGCCAGACCTCGAGAGAACGAGGTTTTTCCGGATGACTCCTTGTACCCATCTAGAAACCCTCTTTGTCCCAAAATTGGATGTCTGGTATCAAGGAGTTGGAAAGCTTTGAGGTATACCTATGACCATGTGAATCACCATACTAGTGTCTACATGTACATGTCCGAGTGAGGTTTCCTTTGGTCCCACCAGATAAATGCTCCATTCCTTAGAAATAGACCTATAGTATGACTTTAGATTCTGTTGTCCCGTTGCCAACCTTCTATATGAAAGTTTGTGTGTCAACAGAATTCTCGGGTACTCTATGAGGACTGTCCACCCTGATACTAAGCACGACCCCATAATATTCCTATCTAAAACATGAGCATTAATATGAAGTTAAACTATTTGTTGATTGGCCACACACATAGGACTACAAGATGCTTCTTACCTGTCTCACTATACTTTGCATCTTACTTGATCGAGCCTCTTCACGGGACTCTTCGTTTCTCCAGAAGTTTGCTTGCACTTTCCAGGGTAGTGTCCGGTGCTTTGCTCTTCTTCTACCTTGGCACTCAGTGCTTGCCCTTCTCTGGTTCCTCCACTGCGTTGTTACGTACTGTGTCGAGCCTTACGCAACGGTCAAAGAATCTGTCCTGTGTGTGAATGCAAATAAAGTGGCAAGTTACTCAACTGAAATGGTGATGTGTGCTTTATATACAAAAAGAAGGAAGGTTAAAAACAGAGTTATCTAGTTTTATAATCCAAATAAGCACATTCGGACAGCTAAAGATCTGTTGATGACCAATCTTCCAGAGGTCATCTCTCGCTCTTCAGACAATAGGGGATAATGAGTCACAGCACTAATTGTGCACATAGACATTAGAGTGGACTGAAAATTTACAGACAGACTTGGTGGAAGTGGTTTTTAGACAATCAACTCATCACCATTTTTTTTCTGTCCGAAGCCATTGTCTCCCATAACCCTCCTTCTCCATCTTTCTCAACTTCCATCTCTGTTTTCTTTGCCTGTCAAGGCTGGAACAGAAACCACATATTGTATTTAGATCCAGGAATGTTATTTTAAAAAAGTTTCACAACAGTTTTTTCATTAGGGCATAACCATGGATAGGCCTATCCTATTCTATACTTTTTTTTGTCCATGTTTTAGTCAGATAAATGGAGCATTCCCAAAACGCGTCACTTTGGATATTTTTAGACTCTATATGATCTTTTATTAACTAGTCTCTGTATACTTTTATTGATATTATTTTATCATTTTATCCTCAATAAACTTCCAGTACCATATGTACTGGTGTGAGTAGAATCAGTTAATTTTTGGCTTTTCTGGTGTAGACACTCCACCGTGTAAGGTCTTTTTAGCGCCCGACCTATAGCCCCATATTTTTGTGTTCTTTGCTAATACTCGTCACCGGTCCATCTTCCAATGGTACCGGCTATTCTGGGAGTTTTGGAGCTGCAGGAACGACTTGGACACTGAGGACCTTTCCTTTGGATATTACACTGCATACCACCAAGTGGTAAACAGGTGAGCAGTATTGCTTACTCTATACACACCGTTACGTCGACAGTATCACACGAGATGCCATCCTCCTGTTGTTCTCTTTTTTCTCTTTTTATATATTTGCACTTATATCTGCCTATCATGATAGTGTATGTCATAACTGGTATTGCACTGTCACTTTGCATGTTGAACCCTGGCATACTAGGAAGCTGTAGTTTTTTCTGGCCTAATTAATATTAGGGTCATGGTAAAACTCTACCGTTTATTGTTTCAATTTTCTGTGGGTTTTTGGTTCTATATGATATAAAAATTGTATGATTGTCTTTTAATTTTTTATTTCAGCTAAGATCTAAATATTTCTTGTTAATGAATGTACTTGTTCTGGTTTACATACCTGGGAAGCATTTAAAAGGAACCTGTGACTTAAACTAACCCATACTTACTAAACATATTTTTAAAAACTGCCATTATAGTGCAGTACAACTATCCCTATATGGTTATTCCCCATGCCTGAAAAGTTCCATTAGTAATACTGAATAACCATCTACGCAAATGACCCCATGTGAGTTCAATCATTGTATTTCTCTGAGTTCTCTGTGAGTTCTGTGACATATTCATGTCCTTCCTCCTCAGCTGCACCTGCTCATTCCCCTCCACTCTCCTAAATCATTCACGCACTGGCTGTGTGACTTGCTGAATAGAATTCTTGAGGGAGTGGTAGGCTGATTTCTTTTCTGCCATTTACATACAGCCAGTGTCTCTCTTAACCCCCTCATTTACCCCTTCATGTCTCTCTCAACCCCCTTATTCACCCTTTTGTCAGGAATTCTCTTCAGCGAGTCACACAGCTAGTGCATAAATGAAAATGCAGTAAGCTGGAGACGTGGTGGAGCTAGAAAAACATGAATATGCAAATGTGGTGAGTCAACTTTACAAAAGGACTGTGGAACTTTTCACGCATGGGAAATAATAATATAAGGATAGTTATACTGCAGTATAATAGGAGTTTTCAAAGATATGTTTAGTTAGTGTGGGTTCATTTAAATTACATGTTCCCTTTAAGTATGATCTATATTATCTCTCTGGTATTTTGACTAGAAATGCATGAGCATATTGACAATTAACTGGCACATTCTCAGTGGTGTAAATATAAAGGTCACAGTGGTCACAGTTGTGACTGGGCATTTTTACCTGAGATATCAGCACCATAATCAGCGCCCTCCACATGATCCTACAGGAAAAAAAGCACATCAAAGGATAAAAAACAAGTTACAAAATGCTAGTAAAAGAGCAATGTTAGCCTCTTTAAGAACCAATCAAAAGACTTCAGGGGAAAGAAAAGCCAAAACCAAAAACTCTGATCTAGATTAGAGAGGATCTTTTCAAAGAAGTAGAGCTTGGTCAAAATTCTAAATTTCTTACCTCAGATATCATTGAATTCTCCATATCAGTCTCAGATTGGTCTTCGGCCACTTCCTGACGCCCAGCTGTAGGTAGCTCATCCATCCCAAATATCTTCTCATAGTTAGTTATTAGGAATTCCACAGCCTGCGCTTGGTTCCCAGAATCTAACAAGCAGGTCATAGGTTTGTCCTGATCAGGAGCCGGGCGAATCAATGTGGGCCCGAAGATAATTCCCAAGTTATTAGGGCTCATCTTGTTGTCCTCAAACCTCTCCGAGACTCTATGAAATTTGGCAAGGAAGGTTGAACGTTAGTTCTGAACCACAAAAAATACTGAAGAATTGATCAGTGGATATCATTTCCTGTGATGAGGCAAAGAAAAATGACACAAAGTGCAATAGTAGTAGAATTTGTGTCCAGATCTTCTCATCGTTCCTTATTCAGAGATTGTTAGAAGTAGCTAACGTCTACTGATCAATATTCCCAACCTCAATAGATTTGTCTTTAATCTGATCTTTTTTCAACTTCAAAAATCCATAACTTTTTCATTTTTACGTGTACAGACCTGTGTAAGGGCTTATTTTGTGCGTAACAAATTTTACTTTCCCGTAATGTTATTTATTTTAACATGCCGTGTACTGCGAAGCTGAAAAAAAATTCCAAATGTGGAAAAATTGAAAAAAAATGTGCGTCACGTTCTTGTGGGCTCAGTTTTTACGACTTTCACTCTTTGCTCCAAATAACATGCCTAATTTATTCTTTGGTTCGGTGCGATCGTGGTGATACCAAAAAATTTTGCCATTTTCTGACAGTAATAACTTTTTCATACTTTGGTGCACGGAGATGTGTGAGGGGTCATTTTTTGCGAAATGAGGCGATGTTTTCATTGCTACCATTTTGAGGTCTGTGCGACATTTTGATCATTTTTTATTTCATTTTTTATGTTATGTAAAAAGGTGTAAAAGTCGCCTTTCGGACATTTGGGCGCCATTTCCCGCCTCGGAGGTCACCGCCGCCCGTAACCGTTTTTATATTTTGATAGATCGGGCATTTTGGGACGCGGCGATGCCTAATATGTTTGTGATTTTTACTGTTTATTATGTTTTATATCCCTTCTAGGGAAAGGGGGGTGATTTTAATTTTTAATATTTTATTAATTTTTTTTTATTTTTTAAACTTTTTTTTTCACTATTTTTTAGACCATCTAGGGTACATTAACCCTAGATGGTCAGATCGCTCCTACCATATACTGCAATACTTCTGTATTGCAATATATGGCATTTTTGCAGCACATTCATTACAATGAGCCACTGGCCATGTAGCCTCTTGTCAAAAGAAGACCTGAGGCTACCATGGCAACCGATCACCGCCCCCCGATGACGTTCGGGGGCGCGGCGATCACATTAAAGATGGCGGCACCCGTGCGCCGCCGTATTTTAAACACCGCCGGTGACTTTGCCGGTGACTTAGCGGTGGGGGTTTTCTGCAAAATGCAAAACCCCCCACCTTTGTTTGAAGAGGACTCAGCCCGTGAGCCCTCTTCATACATCCCTTATACCTATGCGCCGTAGAGCTACGGCGCAGAGCGTTAAGGAGTTAAGGAGATACCACATTTCTATAACTTTGGTTATGTTTTAAAAACATTTTAAAAAATGTTTAAAACTTTGTGAAAAAAAACAACTGTAACTTTTTAATATTTCCATATAAAGTTTGAAATAAGCATGATAAAACTGTTCCTGCAACTATTGCCTTCACGAAATACCAGCTGACAGATCTGCTTGTCAAAGGAGAAATCGTTGTCAGCCTGTTATATGCTGCTGCGCTGCTTTGACTGTTTCCTATTAAAGGAACTGTAAGCGTTTATTGTTTCCACTGTGCAACCCTGGCCTGCTGTTAACATCGTGGGTCTCCCTTCCCAATTGCCCGGAATTAGTCACAGGGGTGGTTGAAGCTACCCTTACACCGGTCAGAAGGCCACTACCGATCCAGACCCTCCAGTCCTATCCGCTTGATTGCCCCATCCACTGTTGGTCCCCGGTGGGGTACACTGCAGTAACAGAATGGTTCCTAGGATATCCCTATAGGAACACAGTTCCATTGCTGAATCGTAAACTGAAGCTGAATGGAACCACTGAGATGCCATCATCTCATCTGACCATGAGAATTTTCCATCACGGGACTCCAATCACAGACCTTGCTCACATATCCATGCAGTAAAAATTGCAGAAGACTGACATGGATGGCAGCATATATCAGACTGTCAGAGCCCTGATTGGCTGGCAAATATCTATTTAGTGTACAATAAAGCAACCTCATGTTTACTGTGTCGTTCTTATAGCATACATATACATAGACGTATGATAGTAAGGGGCTATGTTGTGAAAGTAGACTGACAGCCCCTCATTGTCTCACCCACCGGTACAAATGAGCTGTCAAGTGACGCAGGGTGTTGTAATTACTAGCTGGAAGCTGACAAAGGATATCCTTCATCTGCTGAATGGCCTCTTGTCGAACTTCTGTCTCCTTCTTGTCTTCAGGGAAGTCTCTTGAGAAGGCCATAAACTTCTCATATAGGTGATGTGAGACCACAGAGTCTGGGAGCTGATGAAGAAGATTGAAGAAATTTTACTTTTGAGTTTGCACTGTATAAATATCAGAACTGCTGCACATTTGCAGACATCTTGCACGTGGAAGATGCCATATAGCAAAGGTGCCAACATGGTAAATACCTCCTCTGTTAAACTGATGGAACACCCCTGCCAACGTATAGACAGTGGAGTGTTGCGAATGAGGCCCTTCATCTGTATCTCCCCAGCATTCTTCTCAGGGAGAATGCAGTCAGTGTTAGGCCTTAGTAGTGTTAGACCCTGCCTGTATAGCAAGGGTTAAGGTATGTGATGTTTCTTATCCAATTATATTTTTCCATGTGAACTGGAGTGTGAGCCACCACTTGACCAGGGAATGAAAAAACCCCTGAACAGGAAGGGGAAGGTCTCTTAGGCCTAAGCCTTACTTCTGAGCACATGCTCTCACCACATGAGCGGCTCTTAGGCCCCAGCTCTCCTAGAGAGCACACCTTGCAGATTGTCAGTGACCAGAGAGATAGTGTGACGCACACCTCCAGTGCTATACACAGAACACGCAGGACAAAGCTGCAGCTTCCATATCTGGACACAGCTACATCCTACCCCACACCTGCTACTAGACTGGTGAATATTCTCCTGAGGATCACTATCCATGACCACTCCAGTAATCCGGACTCTCCAGTAATCCGGCATCTGTACAAGATTGTTTGGCACGTTGCCTGCAGTTGTTCTAATCAAGAACCGTGAGTTATTTTGCACAAAGCTGCCTCTGTATGTTCCCTGGATACAGCTGTAACACCAAGGGCGCCCCATCCATTACCCAGGGACTCATACTACAGATTCCAAAGCGGTTGCCCCAGGGAGATTCAGTCCATCAGCCTCTCCCTCCATCTTTCTTGCACACACCACTTGTTGGGGTCTCGAAGCAGGTGGTGTGTGCAAGAAAGATGGAGGGAGAGGCTATAGGACAGCCCTCCGGTCCCCATACCAAGCACCGTGACCACAGCGTGCCTAGGCCACAACTGCCAGCCACTCCGGTATTCTGGGCCCCGGCTGCGTCCAGGCCCCAAGAAAAGGCTAGGCCCCGGTGGGGGATGTTGCACTGACATTGACTAATATAGGCATAAGCATGGATATAGATAGAAGATGTGCAAGGGGTGAAATGCAGATCAGTATAAGTCCTACAATAGGAACCCCCAAAAGATCCCAAGAAACTAGAGCCCTATACTTCTAATGAATAGAGAAAGGCCAAGCATGAGCCCTACAGCTCCATTCTCTACGGCGCTGCCAAAGAGATCCAAGTGCGTAGATGTGGGGTGAGAGAGCACGCTCCCACCATATATAACCAGGAACGGGATCATTATTCTGGTTATTGTGGAGGTCCCAGCAATTGGATCCCCATAACAATCATATTATTACAAATAGAGAAAAGCAGACCCTTTATCTACAGCTTTGTATGATGTCCTCATTCCTATGGAAGAAACATGCCTGGGTGAACTGAATGCCATGTTTATGGGGGGTAACTCTGCCATATAGTCACATATAAAATCTTAGCAAAATGTTTATGTACTATACCTCCTTCAGGAAATGTTTGAGGGCGCTGGTGATGTCGTGGGGTGAATGTCCCGACAGATCCACAAGTTCTCTGCCGTTCTCAAATGCCTGCAGAAGTTTTTCTACCCGAGCTTTGGCCCCACTGATACGATACAGGCCCTGGAACAGATGCAGTATAAATATGTGTGAATAACCAGGTTTATGGTCAAAATTACATTTTTGTGTAGATTTCAGAAGAGATTGTGTGTTGAATAATTGTTTTGGTTTGTATTATCGTTACTTGTTCTGTGGGTCTCTTAAAGGGGTTATGTTCACAAACAAAGTTATTACCTATCCACAAGAGAGATAGGAACCTCAGGGAATAGGGAAACCAAGTGTATATGACTGATCTTTATTTCATTCATTTCTATACGACTTCACAAAGTCCAAAAAAGTTTAGGACTTTCATTTCCTTCTCTCATGATCGTCAGCATCAGCTATGACTTTTATCACCTGTCCACAAGAGAAACTTCTTTGGTGGAACCCCTGAATATCCGGCTCTTCTGGCTCCTGGACGTCTCCCCATTAAATATATAATAGCGAGCCGCAGGCCAGTCATTCCCCCACACCACACCACTTTTAACCAGATTTTATCGGATTAAAGGGGGCGTGGTGAGCCATTTAGGGGCGGGGTTTAGTGAGCCATCGGCTCACTGAGGTGAACCGGCACACGTCGTTCAAGCGAATGGGCCGGCTCTTTGATGTGAACGACCCATCACTAGTCTGTTAGTCTGCTTGGTCTTTACACTCACTCAGGTCCTGCTTAGTGTTCAGAGGATCAAACCTCACACCCAGAAGCTTGCACCAAATACAGATGCCCATGCAGCAGAGCTCATCTAGCTCCTCTAATAATAATAATCTTTATTTTTACAGCGCCATCAAATTCCGCAGCGCTTTACAAATCATAGGGGATATATACAAATATAATATTATATTACAGAGTACAAACAGTCATATAGAACAATATGAGGTCTACAACAAGGATACAGATTCTAGCCACAAAGAGACCCATAGTCCTTGGCTGAAGATACTATCACAGACAGCCATTGACAGATCTGCCTTAACTCCCAAAGTTTGTTGCCAGCCTGTTACCCTGTACCTTGCTGCTCTTGGAGTTCTCTACAATATACTGTGAGTTATTTTCTGACTTACTCTCTTTTTTTCTTCGTTTACCCCTGTTGGTGCATGACAGAAGTGTAATAGCCTCCCATAGGACATAGTGCTACAGTGACACATGGTGGTGTGTGATTGCAGTGATTGTGTGTGTGTAGTCAAGAAAAGAACAGGTCCTCCATTCAGACATTTGCTGTGCCATGCACTAACCAAAAGGTAAGTTTACTAAAAAAAAAGAAGCATTCCTCAACAGGATCTACAAAAGTGTGTTTCCTAAAATAGAAAACTCTAGGAAAGACTCCTTTGAAGAGCCAAAGTTAAAGGTTAATCATGACTAAAGTTAGCATACAAGAAATTATAAGTTTACCTGTTGCCCCAAAGCCCGTAACTCAATCTCAGATGTACATTTGGAGATGATGAAGGGCACCTCCTCAGGAAAGTATCTTGGGAACTGAGAAAAATCTATACCAAACAGAGGTATTTTGGGTGGCAGTTTCTGATGACCACATTTGATCAATAAGCTCTCCAGACACTTCTTATGACAAGTTAAGTAGCACTGCAATAAAGTGATATAATTTAGTTGAAAGGATAGAAGAAATGTGGATCTTCTGTGCTTAATGTTCTTGTTAGAAGATCTAGAGTGGACCTCCTCATGTACTACATATATAGACATGAGACAACTGACCTCTTCACACTCAACTCCCGAGACCATGAAGTTTTCACACTCTCTGCATTTGCTTGGAACTCTTATACGTTTGAGTTGGTGAGTTTTGGCAGCAGGTGACCTGGACAACTTGTCCAAGCTGTGTAGTTGTAAGCCGTTTTCTGAAGAGGCATCTGTAGAATCTACAAAGTCATGAGGACAGTGAGTAAGGTAACACATAAACTACTTACATCAGAAAACACCATGGGTGTAAAGGTTACAAAAAGAAAAAAATGACTCACCTACATCCTCACCATGGAAGGAATCTCTCTCTTCCAGATCATCAGAAGACATGGTACCTGTAGAGGAGGCTTTGGCCACTCTCTTCACAAAGTGAACTGAAAGGAAGCAAGAAGAAATCTATTATATAGGTGTTATCATATGGAGCCCAGAAGCTTCATTGAGCTGTGCGATTGGTCACAGGTGAGAAGACCTAGCAGTAGAAAAATGAGGGTGTTTTTTGAAAGAAATTACCGCTACAACATCTCTGGTTGAGCGCAAAATTAAAGTCACATTCACTTCAAGGAATTGTGCTGCAATACATGACACAAAACACATGAGGATAAAGTTATGGCACTCGAAGCTTTATTGAGAGTAATTAGGAATTATCCAAAGACCCCAACATGTGACTGGGATCGAGCTGCATGTCGTCGTCATTGTATTCTGCCTTTGTCCGCTCAATAAAGCTTGGATTTTAATTGGTGAATGCCATGACTTTATCTTCAGGTGTGTTCAATTATTTCTGGCATACGTAGAGCACCACAAATGCGAGTGAAGGTACCCGGTGTGCTGTACAGAGGTTTGGTAACCTTGAAGAGTGTGTGACTGACCGGGTAGTGCAGTTTCTGCATATATATCTTGATCAGGACACAATCTATATCCAGGTGCAGACCATAGCAGTCATGTTTTCTGTCCTGGACAGTATTCCAAGCCTTTATGGGTAGCAAGGATACCCTGTGTCTTCACACCAATGACTCGGGATGTTCATTACCTGGACTATCCATGGGAGATTCTAGAGATCTAGGCTCACTGCTGCCCCCTACACTCTCTGAGTCGCTGGGAAGAATCTTGTTACCCCAAGAGCTTCGTTCTCCTTAAATAAAGAAATATATTGAGATATTGAGGAGAATCAAATGAACATTGACATGCATCAACATGATAATTAGTCTTCTTTATTCATATGACGTATACATATCATTCAGTATGTACAAGTATATAATGGGCACATTTATTCCCAGCATCAATGTGAACATTTACTATCGAACACAACACCTGGCAATATCTTTGTTCCGGTTTCATCAATTTTAACATTGAGGTCTGACAAGGAGGATGACACCCGGACCAGCTGTACTGCATTTTTCCGTCTGCCGCTTGGTGACGACCTGCAAAATTATCAGAGAATTAACGATATAATGAGGCTACAAACTAAAGACTGGCAGTACCTCAAGTCACCCTATAGATGTCACCGTTGTTATAGTTATGAAGGCATTTAAAGGGGAAGTCTCATAAAATGCCTGACTGTTGGTGGCTTTATTTATTTCCAGCTGACATTTAGTATAATAGTAATTGTTGTACCATATATGAGGCCAATCTTGTTTCTAGCCAAAACTAATTACACAACAAGTAGAATATATAGACATATTCCCTCTAACCTTTACCTTTGGCTTGTTGGTGTGTGCTCCTGGAAAGTGAATTTTTCTGGCTCTATGTGCTTTCGCGGTAGAGTGTAGATAAATTGAAGATACCGATCGCCGACTTCATATGGTTCACACAGGCTGAACAAGTTACCGTATCCAAAGGGCACAGATTCACACTGCGAACGCTTCATACGCATAAGATTCTGCGTCACCTGTCAGACATGAGACGAAATACTCATCAGAAGTTCTGCTCAGGATCAGGGTTCACAACAATCTAAAGGCCCGGAGAACATGGCAGAAAACCCATGGCAACATACTTTGAAATCAATAGGTTTGTCTATATCAGAATCGTTAATACTTTAGTATCCTATGTATATCATCCCACTTTTTTTAAATACTCCCCCTAGAAGGCCTTATGCATTGAAATTTTTGGTCATAATCTTGAAGGGGGTTTCTTGGGCCTGATATAATGAGGGACCACCATTTACTATCCCTGAGAATATAAAACCTAGTGACCTGCTGGTACTCAGGGCCTGTTATTGTGTTAGAGACTAGGCCCATTCAAGGATTCTCTATCACTATGGTAGGCCCGACTGACCCTGACTATATCAATAATAATGACTGCCCATCTGAATGGGCTCTGAGATGTTGTGGTTTGTTTTGGAAAGATAATGGGATTGAGGCAGATTTACTACAGAGGTAGCTGTATTTCCAAGCAGAAAAAAATCTGCTGGATTCATGTACAGTGGTAGCTTATGAGATACACACATAGATACAGCAGCAGGGGTGTAACTAAAAGAGGCTGTGCCCAGGGGTGTAACTTGAGGGGGTGCAGAGGTTGCGGTCGCACCAGGGACCAAGTGGTTTAGGGGGCCCATAAGGTCTCATTTTCCCATATGAGAAGACTATTACTATAAACCATACATTATAGTCGGGGGCCTGGCACAGACTTTGCACTGGGGCCCATCAGCTTCTAGTAACGCCACTGGCAGTGCCCCATAGCAAACTTGTGAATAGGGCCCCCTTCCCACCTTAAAGGACATCTGCCACCAGGATGTAGGTTAATAAACCAAGTACACTGACATACTGGTGTGTCCCCCCTCTGCTGCGATCTACACTTCTTTTAGCTACTTATGTCCTGTTTTTTTTTGTTTTTTTTAAAGGCTTTAAAAATTATCATATTAATTAGCTTGAGGGGTTCCAGTCTCCATTAACACCCAATGAGCCCGGAGCACCTCAGGCTCTTTTGCATAATTTTAAAAGCCTTTTTTTTAGTAAAAACCAGGGCATAAGAAGCTAAAAGAAGAGCAGATCCTGCCAGGGGGTAAACACACACCAGTATGTCAGTGTGTTTGTTTTATGATCCTTCATCCTGCTGCTAGATGTCTTTTAAAAAATAAACATTCATATATATATTCATAAAAATCACACAGTGGGGCACATTTACTTACCCCGTCCCCGCAGTTCACAGAAAGTGCATTGTCCGACTCCAATGCACTGTGCAACGATTCACTAAGATTGTGCGCCCGATATCACGAATGTATCGCTTCCCCGCTCAGGTCCGACAAAGTCCACCATCTTTTTAGTGGTGCATGTAAGTGCTTGGACTTGCGACACAACTTGAGTGTTAAATCCCTCGCTCAGTCCAAATCAGTCGGATTGTCCGACGGCACGCCCCCCCCCCCATTTTTGTCGCATGGAAGCCACCGCAGCTGCGCCTAAAAAAGGGTAGTGTGCGACACAATCACAGCGCACCCACTACTTAAATACATGTGCAAGCCTTTTTTTCCATTGAAAAAGGGTGCATAGTTAGAAAAAGTGTGTTGCAAAGCCATAGTAAATGTGCTACCGGATATATATATCCTGGATGCTGAGGGCCCGTGAAACTGCAGGCCCCATATGGCTGCTACCACTGTAGTTACGCCCCTGTACAGCAGTATGTGACAGACCTGGATAATCACATGGGACCTTGTACACTTACAGCAGGATGGCACAAAAACCTATTCCGAATATTCAATATCAAGAAACCTTAAACCCCAATTCTAACTAGAAAAAAAATTAAGACAATGCAATGGCTCCAATAAACATGAAGATGACTGGTTCCTGGGCACTAGACACGTAGAGCAAAGGGAACCTATTCCTCCAGGAGTAGTGGTGCTCAATGTCGGATTCTCAATCCAGTTTCATCAAATCCGAAAACATGACACACACAATGGGGCTTATTTACTAAGGGTCCCGTGGGCGCATTTCCGTAGGGTTTTCGGGGATCGCGCTGCTGGAACAGGTATTTAGCAGACGATTGTGTCGCACGGAATCAGAATTGTGTCTCAATAGCGCCGATGTGTCACAATAGCGGGCCGATGGATTCTAATAAACCGCGGCATTTAACTTAAAAATTGTGTCGCAAGACATGCACTTACATACACCGGGAGGAAGATGGTGAACTCCGGCGGACCTGATCGGGGAAGCGCCACATTCAGGAAATCAGGCACACGATCTTATTCGAACGCAGCACAGGACATTGTCGTCGGACAATGCGCTTTCGGGAATTCCTCCGGACCGGGTAAGTAAATGTCCATCATTGTGTGTGCCATGTTTTTGAAATTGGTTCCTGGGCACTAGTCTAGACTTAGATGTTCTCTAGATGCACTGATTTTGACCTGTATTTACAGCTTCTATGAGTAAACTTTGTCTGATATTTGGAATCAGATGGAGCGTATTGTGACTTGTTATTGTGTATGGTTCCCTTTTGGGAGGTCTGTTGAAGCTCACTGAGGGGAAATGGGGGAACTGGGTCTCCCATTCTTAATCCATTAATGGGGTCGTGCAGGACTTAGGTATTGATGGCTTATAAATATCAGATGCGTGACTACCAGATAGCCTGCAACCCCAATGATCAGCCAATACTACTTCACTGTACAGTGTTTGCAACTGTAAGTAGATAGGTCTGTGCTCTGCTTTCTCCTGTTTAGGATGGGATAAGTATTGTCATATTGAAGCTAATAGGCCATAAATAGTAATGACGTCTCAATGAACATATCCATGCTACCAACTTAACACCAACCAACGCAAAAACTCCATATACAGGGCATCAATCACCCGTGTGGCACATACCTCCTTCATCACCTGGTCCCCCTGGTTGATGAGCTTTCGGATGTGTGATATTATCCTCTGCCGGACCTTCTCTTGTTGCTCGCTCCGGGCATTTGCCTCTGTGACACAGGATCTGTACGTCACCTCAGCCTCATGTGCCTAGGATAAAAGAGATCACCAAGGGGGCACATTAATACACCTATAAATAGTCAACTAAATGCAAAGATAAGAGAACTGCTATTATTCACCTCTTTTAAGTTTTAAGAAAGTTATTATATAGTTCAAAGCTTCCTTCTATATAATGAGAACCTGGCATTAAGTATGCAGTTTTCCTGCAACGCCTCAGTAGGAGAATTTAAGTATTACACAGAGGCCATTGAATAGCTGCCTAATGCAGGACCTCGAGAGAACAAGAGGTTTTTCAGAATGACTCTTGTAACCCATCTAGAAAACCCTCTTTGTCCCAAAATTGGATGTCTGTATTAAGGGAGTTGGAAAGCTTTGAGGGTACTGATGACACAATGGGGCACATTTACTTACCCGGTCCAGTCGCGATCCAGCGGCGGGTTCTCCGACGCTGATTCGGGTTCTGCCGGGATTCACTAAGGTCCGTGCGCCGATATTCACCAGGTGTCGCTGCTGCGCCGAGGTCCGCCGGAGTTCACCTGCTTTTTTCTGGTGTATGTGAGTGCTTGATCTTGCGACACAAATGGCTTTTTAAATTCTGCGGTTTTTCCGAATCCTTCGGGTTGTCCGGTGGCCACGCCCCCCCATTTCTGTCTCGCGAAAGTCGGCGCGATTGCGCCAAAAATCGATCACGTGCGCCACAATCCCGTGAAATACAGCGCAAAGAGGAAATATTCGAGAAAAACCCGACGGATTCGCGGCTGAGGACCCTTAGTAAATGTGCCCCAATGTGAAATCACACATACTAGGTGTCTACATGTACATGTCCGAGTGAGGTTTCTTGGTCCCACCAGATAAAATGCTCCATTCCTTAGGAAATAGACCTATAGTAGACTTTAGATTCTGTTGTCCCTTGCCAGACCTTCTATATGATAGAGTTTGTGGTCAACAGAGAATATTCTGGTACTCTAGAGGGACTGTCCAACCCTGAATACTAAGCTACGACACCCATGATATCCTATTCTACAACCATGAGAGTAAATATGAAGTTAAACTAGTTGTTGGCCACACACATAGGACTACTTTTTGATGTATTTTGCCATGTCTCACTATACTTTGAGTCTTACCTTGATCTGAGCCTCTTCACGGGACCTCTTACGTTTCTCCAGAAGTTTGCTTGCACTTCCAGGGTAGGTCCCAGTGCTTTGCTCTTCTTCTACCTTGGCACTCAGTTGCTTCGCCTTCTCTAGGTCCTCACAGCGTTGCACGTACTGTTGACGAGCCTTACGCAACGAGGTCAAAGAATCTGCCTGTGGTGAAATACAAAAAGTGCCAAGTTACATCAAATGAAATGGTGAGTGTGCGTTATATTACGGAAAAAGAAGGGAAGGTTAAACAGGTTATCTAGTTTTATAAATCCAAATAGCACATTCGGACAGCTAAAGATCTGTTGAGGATCCAAATCTCCAGAGGTCATCTCTTGCTCTTCAGATCAATAGGGATTAATGAGTCACAGCAGCTAAGTGGCAACATAGAACATTAGAGTGGAGTGAAAATTTACAGACAGACTATGGTGGAAGTGGGTTTAGACAAGATCACTCACCATTTTTTTCTGTTCCCGAAGCCATTGCTCCCTAAACTCCTTTCTCCACTTCTCAATCTCTGTTTTCTTTGCTGTCAAAGGCTGGAACAGAAATCACATGTTGTATTTTGAGTTCCAAGGATGTTATTTAAAAAAAGTTTCACGGGTTTTCATTAGGGCATAACCATGGATTTTTGTGATTGTAATATATAGGAACATTCCAAAAATTCCATACTATTACTGGAGATAAGCAGACCTGTATAAATTCCTTGATGGGCTGCCCCCCCCCTAGGAACTAGTCATAGCTGTGATTGGTCAAGTGTGTCCACCAGGTGTTCAATTGGCCAATCAGAACTAGGGGCTCTGTAGCCCATCAAGCATCATGTCTGGGTTAGGCGGAGCTGACAAACGGAGGACGCCAAAACTATAGTTGGAGTCTACTCATCTCTAATTTCTATATAAAGAAAAGCTCCATAACATGGTCATTGCCCTTACATTTATGAACCAAAGAGTGTTTTCTCTTTCATATTTATCTTGAATTAATGAAGCAAAGAAGTAATGGAGCAGCCACTCACTTGACAATACTTCTTCATCTGTAGCAGACCCGCTGTTTCAAGAATTGAGTTTCCAGTTTGGGCTTCGTGCTCCAAGAGTAAGAGGTAGACATCTTGTAGGGGCATGCAGGTCTAAAAACACATGATCACATGATTTACTTATCCCATTATTGTCCATGTGAACATGGTATGTTTTATCATTTCGCTTTTCTATAAAAAGATTCTATGTTTACTTCCAGTGGACAGATCTGTCATGTGATGTCACACAGGTGCACAAGCCGTTATTATCACTGAGAGTAATCAGAGCCGAGTGATACAGCTTGTGCACCTGTGTGACATCACATGACCATGGTCAGGTTTATATCTACTGGAAGTAAACATAGAAGCTTCTATAGAAGGACAGAAAAAGGAGATCTTGAAAACGGTGCAGAATTGATACTGAAAGTATATTGTATGACTTTTTTTTACAAAAACCATATAAATTATTTGTTGAAAGTGGACAACCCCTTTAACAGCTCAGCCTTCCTACTGCATACTTTTAGTAGTTATTAGGATGATATAGAGAGAAGAACAATCACACTCTCCTCCCAACATACAAAGATGGTATAGTCTCTAGCTGCCCTTGTGATGTTTTGCTGAGTCATCATGAGATAAATACCAGAGAGAGTGAACTCATAGTTAAAATGGCATCCTATCAGAGCAGTTAGTTTTTGTCTGTAGTGCATCTTTAAATGGGTTTTCCCATGAAGAAAAGTAAGGCGCTATCCACGGTATAGGGCTTAACTTGCTGATGAGTGGGGGTCTCAGTGCTGAGACCCCCACAGATCACGAAAACGAGGGGTCCGATGGGTTCCCTTGTCCCTCCATCGGACCCCTCGTCACTTCATCAGACTAATGGAGCAGACATGACCGTTCTGCTCCATTAATCTCTATGGAGCTGACGGAAATTGCAGAGCTCCGCACTCACTGATCTCCGTAGAGATTAATGGAGCAGAAGGGTCATGTGCGGTCACTCTGACAGAGCGATGAGGGGGGGGTACGTGAGACCCCATCGGACCCCACGTTTTCGTGATCTGTGGAGGTCTCGACACTGAGACCCCCACTGATCAGCAAGTTAGGCCCTATCCCTTTAATAATTTTTAATAGATGATTTTAGTGTTGTCCTATGTATTTGAACACTATACTGATCACCATTATATACCCTGAAAAATCTACTACAAAATAATAAGGTAATAAATTTAGAAAATTAATTAAACAAAATTTTAAAAAATTTACTGACTGTAAGTGCCTTTCTTCTTTACTAAGTGGATGGCAATCACAAGTTTCTATTATGCTGACAGCTCTTCCTCCCCTCCCACAGCATCCTCTCCTCATGTATTAGCTGTTACATTTGTACAGTAAAGAGATATTTGGAGAGGCCGAGGAAGTTTAAGAACATTTATAAAAAGCTGATAAACAGAGAAGGGAAAGCAACAGACTGCTGCAAAATTGAGGAAGATGTCTATTTCCTCTAGTCAGATATTTATAGAGTTACAGAAGCTTATACGTAGTAATGATTTCTACAAAGAAGGCATTTATTTGTTATCAGATCTGTTTTTTTAACTCTAGATTTCTTTTTACATTTTTACATGATTATTGGGGCTGCCATCTTGCCTGACAGCAACCACATGGACCATAGACGTAATAGAGCTGATTGAATTTTATGGGAAAGGTTTGCATAGCTCCAAACCGTCCCGGATTTGCCAGGACAGTCCCATTTTTTTTTACCTCTGCCCGCGTCACGGGCAACTGGGAGATTGTGCCGGATATGCGGGGGAATCGCCATTTTGTCCCTCTTTCCCTTCCAAAAATGTTGAGAGGTATGGGTTTGTAGCCTTAGGTAGAGGTCATCGAGTAGGATGGGAAACCATTGTGAAATGTCCCTATATTATCCATAAATGATACCTCTTATCATTATCCTAAATGTGCTAATAATAAGGTGACTGCTGCAAAGAAACCTCCTAAAGAGAAGAAATTATCAGACTATTATCTCAATTCAATCCAAACATCAAATGTATTTAGTAATTTATAGTAGCCCCTTTTATTTCTTCTGCTTATTTAATATTGTGTTATACAATCTTGTGAGAAGAAGGTACAGTATAGTAGAGGGTGGGCAAGGCTCACATAATACAGGCAGTCCCCGGGTTACGTACAAGATAGGGTCCGGAGGTTTGTTCTTAAGTTGAATTTGTATGTAAGTCGAAACTATATATTTTATAATTGTAGATCCAGACAAAAAAAATTTTGGCCCCAGTGACAATTGGAATTTAAACAATTTTTGCTGTAATGGGACCAAGGATTATCAATAAAGCTTCATTATAGACACCTTACAGCTGATTATTACAGTCTGGGACTATAGTAACATCCAGAGAGGTCACCAGAGGTCAGAGGGGTCTGTCTGTATCTATGGGTTGTCTGTAAGTCGGGTGTCCTTAAGTAGTGGACGGAATGTACATGTATTGTGAAATTTTGTTTGTAAACCAAATTACTTCTTTTTGTAAAAATTCAAAACACTTGCAGACCAAGTTACTTGTATGAGAGTGACACCCATACAGGGCGACTCAGGACTTCGTACATCTGCATGCTACCTCCACCCACTGGAAGTCAGCAGGACACAGGATGTCCCCGGAAGTCCTGAGTCCTGCTGTCTGGGAGTCACATGACCCGTGGCTCCCAGAAAACTATACAAGGGTAAGTATAAAATAGGTGACCCTATTAGGGTCTTATACTTGCCCTGTTAAAGTGCTTTGACATAAGTGGCCAACCCCTTTGAATATTGATAGTGGCATGGAAAATAAATAAATACAATTCTTTAAAATATTTGGAACATCAAAACATTATTTGAAACAGAACATTTTCTAATACATCATGACACATTCCGCTCGGTTGAAATTTTACATAGTTTATACAGTTGAAAAAAGACACATGTCCATCAAGTTCAACCAAGGAAGGGAAGGGATTGGAAGAGGCAGGGATTTAGGGGAAACTATTCTATATAACATAACCATCAATGTAATCTGGGTGTAAAAGGCATCTAGACCCTTCTTGGAGCTCCCTGCTGTCCCTGCTGTGACCAGCGCCTGAGGCAGGCTATTCCACAGATTGACAGCTCTCATAGTAAAAAAGCCCTGTCGTCCCCGGTGATTAAACCTTGTTTTCTCCAGACAGAGACAGTGTCCCCTCGTCTTTTGATTTGATTTAATCTTAAACAACTTTCCCCCATATTTTTGTATGGACCATTCATATATTTATATAAATTATTCATGTCCCCTCGTAATCGTCTCTTTTCCAGACTAAATAAATCAAGTTGTTTTAATCTTTCCCCCATACCCCTTATCATTTTTGTGGCTCTACGTTGAACCCTCTCCAGCTCCAGGGCATCCTTTTTATGGACCGGAGCCCAGAACTGGACAGCATATTCCAGGTGAGGCCGAAGCAATGCCTTGTACAGTGGTAATATTACATCCCTATCACGAGAGTCCATACCACTTCAAATACATGACAAGACCTTGCTGGCTTTAGAGGCAGCTGATTGACATTGCATGCTGTTATTGTATCTATGATCTACTAGTACCCCCAGGTCCTTCTCAACAAAGGACTCTCCCAGATTTACTCCCCCGAGGACATATGTTGCCTGTGGATTATTAGCCCCCAGGTGCATAACCTTACATTTATCCACATAAAGTACCCTGTTAAGACATGTGTTAGATCAGTCATGTGTTACTTTCTTCATAGCTTATTCGCTAATCCATAGGGAGGACAAAAGGGTAGATAAAAGAAAGTAACATACCGTATCCCTACAGAATATGAACACACAAAACGCTTTATAGTAACATGTAACCCATAAGGCAAAAAGTGCTGCATACGATCTATAGAAGATTTATAGCCAAAACAGTGGCGTATTCTGCATTCCCATGTGACTGTGTGTCTACAACTTGCTGATCATTTTATCATCTTATTTATCTGTTTTCCTGTGTACTATTTCCTGGGATCTTTTTCATAAAAATTTTATATGACTAAGATTGTCTGTGTAATGCAAAGTTCTACAAATTTCCAATATATTTTTGCTTTTCTATAGAAAGCTTCTATGTTTACTTCCAGTGGACAGAGCTGTCATGTGATGTCACAAGCCGTTATTATCACTGAGAGTGCACCTCTGGTCTATTGTTGGGGTCCAACAAGGGCTTATCTTGCTAATGAGTGGGGGTCTCAGTGCTGAGACCGCCGCTGATCACTTCATCAGACTAATGGAGCAGACATGACCGTTCTGCTCCATTAATCTCTATGGATCTGACGGAAATTGCGGAGCTCCGTGCTCACTAATCTCCGTAGAGATTAATGGAGCAGAACGGTCGTGCACGGTCACTCTGACGCGTTTTAGTGATCTGTGGAGGTCTTGGCACTGAGACCCCCACTGATCAGCAAGTTCGGCCAATCCTGTGGACAGGGCCTAACTTTTATTCGTAGGGAACCCCTTTAATAATTTTTAATAGATGATTTTCCATACCTAAGGTAAACTCTATATTGTAGTTCTATGTATTTGAACACTATACTGATCACCATTAAATACCCTGAAAGATCTCCTACAAAATAATAAGGTAATAAATTAAAAAAATTAATTAAACAAAATTTTGAAAAATCTATTGACTGTAAGAGCTTTTCTTCTTTACTAAGTGGATGGCAATCACAAGTTTCTATTATGCTGACAGCTCTTCCTCCCCTCCCACAGCATCCTCTCCTCATTTACTAGCTGTTACATTTGTACAGTTAAGAGATATTTTGAGAGGCCGAGGAAGTTTAAGAACATTTATAAAAAGCTGATAAACAGAGAAGGGAAAGCAACAGACTGCTGCAAAATTGAGGAAGATGTCTATTTCCTCTAGTCAGATATTCATAGAGTTACAGAAGCTTATACGTAGTAATGATCTCTACAAAGAAGGCATTTATTTGTTATCAGATTTGTTTTTTTACATTTTTACATGATTATTGGGGCTGCCATCTTGCCGGACAGTAACCACATGGACCATAGACGTAATAGTCGGGCAGAGCTGATTGAAGTTTATGGGAAAGGTTTGCATAGCTCCCAACCGTCCCGAATTTGCCAGGACAGTCCCGATTTTTTTACCTCTGCCCGCGTCATGGGCAACTGGGAGATTGTGCCGGATATGCCGGAGGAATCGCCATTTTGCCCCTCTTTCCCTTCCAGAAATGTTGGGAGGTATGGGTTTGTAGCCTTAGGTAGAGGTCATCGTGTAAGATGGGAAACCATTGTGAAATGTCCCTATATTATCTATAAATGATACCTCTTATATTAATCCTAAATGTGCTAATAATAAGGTGACTGCTGCAAAGAAACCTCCTAAAGAGAAGAAATGAGACTATTATCTGGATTTTTTGGGCAGAGGAAAAACTAAGGTTTTTCTTAAAGGGATTTGCCACTTACAGCAAATTTTAATAGAGTCAGTCAAGGTGGAACCTTGTATTACAAACATAATTTAATCATAATCCAAATCCCACATATTTTAAAGCAAGTTTTCCCATAGGAAACCATTGAGATTCAGCCGATTGGTTCCACAATGACTGAATACCTTGGCTTAGAAGCAAAATTTGTGCCCTTAATCCAAATCGTAACCCAATTAATAAAATGCAGACAATTCAATCCGAACAGCAAATGTATTTAGTAATTTATAGTAGCCCCTTTATTTCTTCTGCTTATTTAATATTGTGTTATACAATCTTGTGAGAGGGAGGTACAGTATAGTAGAGGGTGGGCAAGGCTCACATACTACATGTATTTTGAAATTTTGTTTGTAAATCAAATTACTTTTTTTTTATAAAAATTCAAGCTTGTCTTGCAAAACACTTGCAGACCAACTTACTTGTAATCCAAGGTTCCACTGTATATTATCCATATTATACTTATTCTGTTAATGTTGGTCAAGAGCATGACGCCCATTCAGGGTGACTCAGGACTTCATACATCTGCAAGCTACCTCCACCCACTGGAAATCAGCAGGACACAGGATGTCACAGGAAGTCCTGAGTCCTGCTGTCTGGGAGTCACATGACCCGAGGCTCCCAGAAATCTATACAAGGGTAAATATAAAATAGGTGACCCTATTAGGGTCTTATACTTGTCCTGTTAAAGTGGGTTTCCTTTTTATCGACCGGAGCCCAGAATTGGACAGCATATTCCAGGTGAGGCCGAACCAATGCCTTGTACAGTGGTAATATTACATCCCTATCCCGAGTCCAGACGACTTTTGATACATGACAAAATCCTACTGGCTTTAGAGGCAGCTGATTGACATTGCATGCTGTTATTGTATCTATAATCTACTAGTACCCCCAGGTCCTTCTCAACAGATTTACTCCCCCAAGGACATATGTTGCCTGTGGATTATTAACCCCCAGGTGCATAACCTTACATTTATCCACATTAAACCTCATTTGCCAAGTGGACGACCAAACACTCTGTTTGTCCAAGTCCCCCTGCAGCCTATGAACATCCTCCATAGACTGTATTACACAAAACAGTTTGGTGTCATCTGCAAAAATAGACACAGGGGGTCATTTACTAAGGGCCCGATTCGCGTTTTCCCGACGTGTTACCCGAATATTTCCGATTTGCGTCGATTGTACCTGAATTGCCCCGGGATTTTGGCGCACGCGATCGAATTGTGGCGCATCGGCGCCGGCATGCGCGCAATGGAAATCGGGGGGCGTGGCCGAACGAAAACCGGACGTATTCGGAAAAACCGCCGCATTTAAAAACCGAAAATGTGTCGCTTGGGAAGCGCTTACCTTCACCTGGTCCAGCTCGGTGTATTCCGGCACATTCAGATGCTTTTCAGCGCAGCAGCGCCACCTGGTGGACGGCGGAGGAACTACCTTCATAAATCCCGGCCGGACCCGAATCCAGCGCAGAGAACACTCCGCTGGATCGCGAATGGGCCGGGTAAGTAAATCTGCCCCACAGTGTTATTAATTCCTACCTCTATATCATTACTAAATATATTAAATAGTAGTGGGCCAAGCACAGAACCCTGGGGTACACCACTCATAACTGGTGACCATTCCGAGTAGGAATCATTGACCACAACTCTCTGGATACGATCCTTCAGCCAGTTCTCAATCCAATTGCAAATGATTTCTGCCAAACCAATAGCCCTAATTTTACCCATCAGGCGTCTATGAGGGACAGTGTCAAATGCCTTTGCAAAGTCCAAGAACACAATATCCACAGCAGCTCCTCCATCCAGGCATCTGCTCACCTCTTCACCTTACTCTCTATAATGTAATGATTCTGGAATTTTCAAAATGAAAAGGTACTTTCAAAGGACATCTACCACCAGGATGAAGGATTGTAAGCCAGGCACACTGACATATCTTGTGTGTGCCCCCTCTGCCAGGATTTAAGCTTTATATGCCTTTATTTTTAAGAAAAAAAAGGCTATACAATTATGTAAATGAGCCTGAGGTGCTCTAGGCTCCATTAAAACCTTTGGAGCCTGGAGCCACATGGGCTCATTTTCATAATTTCAAAGCCTTTTTTCGTAAAAACCAGGGCATAAGAAGCTAAAAGAAAAGCAGATCCTGCCAGAGGGGGCACGCACCAGTATGTCAGTGTGCTTGGTTTACAATCCTTCATCCTGGTAGTAGATGTCCTTTAACAGCCATGATAAAAATCTCCAACCATTTTTGTCATTCAGCTCCAACAGAGATATGTGTCTCCAGACTACAAAGTACCCTGTTAAGACATGTATTAGATCAGTCATGTGTTACTTTCTTCATATCTTATTCGCTAATCCATAGGGAGGACAAAAGGGTAGATAAAAGAAAGTAACATACCTTATGCCTACAGAATATGAACACACAAAACGCTTTATAGTAATATGTAACCCATAAGGCAAAAAGTGCTGCATACGATCTATAGAAGATTTATAGCCAAAACAGTGGCATATTCTGCATTCCCATGTGACTGTGTGTCTACAACTTGCTGATCATTTTTTACTCCATTTCTATGCAATATAGTGTATAATTCTGTACATAATACTGCAACAATTACATGGTGTGTGTGAACGTGGCCTAATCTTCAGTTACTTACTGCAGTTTACAAAGTGATCTCACCTGTTGGTTCAGGCTGCTCCGTGCAGACTCACAGAGTCGCATCGTGTTCTTAGCAAATTCAGATTCTACAATAGTAGGTTAAAGGAAAAATATCTTACAATTCAGTTGAAACTTGAGAATATACAATTACATATGTGATGACAAAAGGATATCCTTTATTTTATTCCTCCTGTCATAGTCACACAGGGGATTTCATGTCTTTTTCACAGGGAATTTTTCGACTTTATAAAAAAGGCAGCCTTAAGAAGTATAGAGCTAGTAATAGCTAGTAATAGCTCTCAGAGTTTTTAAGAGTCAATGTCAGCATTCTGAATTATTTCAGTACTTTATAAAACTTTATCTCACATTACCTGTGGTGAGTCTCGGGGTGAAAAAGGGGGTCATCTGTAGCAGCCTTTGTGCCCATTTCTCAGTCTCCTCTCCTCCACACTTATGCAGTAGTGATATGTCGTTCACGAACAAGTCGGCTATAAGAGCTCTTGTTCATGAACGACGTGAACCAATGGCTCACTTAACCCCACCCCTAACCAGCTCACCACGCCCCTTTAACTTGATTGTATCCCTAACGGCTCTATTATATACTTAAAAGGGAGCCGTTCAGGAGCCAGAAGAGCCGTCTCTTCTTATTGAGCGGAGCCTAATGAGCCAGTTCACTAAAAGAGCCGTAATTCCTATCACTATTATGCAGCTCTCTCAGCCCCTCCCCTCTTCCTGTCATGTGCATTGAGCAGGCAGGGGAGTGAGGGGGATTGTGGGGTAAAGGAAGAATATATGAGACTGAGACACAGGCAAACAGGCTGCTGCAGCTTCCCCCTTCCCTATAGGACTCTCTACATATCGCTGGTAGGAAGCCAGGTAATGTAAAATAAAGTTTTATAAAGTAGTGGCAGTATACAGTAAAAAGGCATTTTAAAATCAGCATAGCAAAGGCTATTGGAACCTGTCACCAGCTTCAAATGACATTCCTAGCGACAGGTTCACTTTAAGTTCTAAAATATGCACCTAAAGTGGTCTGTTAGTGCTTAGTCGGAGTTTGTGCACACTTCCAGGGCAGTGCAGGGGACACCAGATTCATGAAGAATGTGCACCAGTTTTTAAGAATCTGGTGCACCCTGCACTACACACAGGCAAACTGTGCATAGTACAGACTGCACTAGTTGTGATAAGTGTGGGCCACAGTCTCATCACACTGTGACCTGGCCCGTCGGTCGTCATGCTAATATTGGGATGTCTCTTAAATTTTTTTTAAAATTTTAACTATAGATTATCCAAAAGCTATAAGCTGTAACTATAAGGTTAACCATACCATAGAGCAGCTTTTTTTCAATATACCCCAGCACTTCTCGTACGTATTTACACCAACGCTTGGCATAGTTGAGGGCAAATTCCACTCCTCCCTCATTATGTATGAGGATTTCATCAGCATCATCTGCAAAAGAGACAGAGTCAAATTAGACAGATGTACAGATAATAAAAAAATTTGGAGTTTTAAAGGGAACCTGTAATCAGCCATTGTTCTAATAAATCACTACCAGAATATTGTAAAGCAGCGTAACACCTTCTAGTTTCTGTTTCTTTCATGGTCCAGTGTGGCGGAATCATCCAGATAATCAACTTTAAAGTGAGATGTTTAATTGGTTGTATAAAATCAAGGAGGCGGAGAGTTCAACACTGAAGTCAGTCTCTAAATGCCTCCTCCTCTGTGACTTACATTGTGCATCAGATTTCAGGAGAACTGGTTAGTGATGTCTTTGGATGCAGGACCATCAATTACAGGGAAGGGGCTTCCTGGGGAAGAGAGAGCTTGACTTCAGAGTTAGAACTACGCCTCCTTGACTTTATACAAAAAGTAGGGAGCTCTGAATGCCTCCTCCCTTGTGATTGACATCATGCATCGGACTTTAGGAGATCAGGTTAGTGATGTCTCTGGATGTAAAACCATCAATTAAACTGAAGGGGACTTTCTGAAGAAGAGAGAACTTGACTTCAATGTTAAACTCTCCTCCTCCTTGACTTTATACAACCAATTTACATCTCACTTCAAAGTTGATTTTCTGATAGATGCCATCACCCTGGACCATGAAAGAAACATGATCTAGAAGGTGTTCAGCTGCTTGACAACATACTGCTAGTGGTTTATTAGGTAAATTTCTGATGACAGGTTCCCTTCAAGGTATTCTCTAACCATCTTAGTGGTGGCAGTCTATTGTCTTGTCTTGAATGCAAGAACATTCCATGGTCAGAAGTTTGTTTTAATGCCACATATGTTGCCCGAGGTCAAGGACATCAGTCCTATATGGCAGCAACATTAACCTGTAAAACACAGTGTCAACCACATAGTCCAAGTCCAGAGGTTATCACATGCCAGCTTTCTGTATATACCTGCAGTTCTCTGAACAATGAAGAGACAAACTATAATTGGTACTTACTGGAAAGGGGTGTCCCATCCCGGTCATTGGTTGTACGATTTATCTCCAGAGGTGTGCTGATCTAGGAGAGCAGGATAGGATATGGATATTAATAAGATAAATAGGATGTACCTCAACTTAATAGACTTAACTTGAACTAGAAGGTTTACTCTAAGGCACTGGACTACACAATGTCCCCAATTCTTCATTACGCTTCTAGGATTCATCAAGGAAGGGCTGAAGATCCATGAGCTTTGGAACCTGTATATTCCATGCCCAACCATATCTCATCTTCTATCCAGGCTGCAGGCACCAACAGGCTCCTAGAGCCTCCTTTCAATTGTTTTCCCTGATAAAGTTTTTCTTCTAGCCTATATGATCACTTACATACAGGGGTGGATTAAGACCACCATGGGTCCTGGGCTGTATGAATATTATTTCCCCTACAAGTCTGGAATCACTTCCTACATATGTCACTAGAATCAGCTTTTTGGGCAATGGATGATGTGTTCCTTCGGCCTGCTTTCAATCTGTGGTTTCAGGACCTTTGGAGGACCTTGAAACATCCTGAAATGGCTTTTCTGTTCTTGTATATGGAGAGCAGAAACAGAATGAAGTATATGAAGAATTCATGGGTGAAGGTCCTTCTGATTTGGTGAGTAGTTTGGGTGGCCACATGCCCTAGAATGCTTAAGCCCTGGACTACCACCCAAATCACCTATTTTATAATTCACCACTGCTTACATATATCCTCTCGGTGTAGTATTTGTTTGCCAATGATTGTATTCATTCAAGTATACAACAAAAGTTGGTCAGTGCTGCCATACCACAAAAGAACCCAGATGCAAACCTGTATGCATTAGGGAGTCTGGTAGGTCTTACCCATCATGCCTTTCTGCGAACCTGACACCAACGCATTGCGTGATGCACCATCAATAACATTCAGGCCTTCAGGAAATTATGAGATCAGATCAAAGTGGGGCCAGGGAAAAGAGGAAGTCAAATAGTCCCATAATATGAGTTTTATCTACTGACGCCTAGTAACACTTCTTATAATGTTTAGTTTATTATAAGGCTTTCCAGCTAGTAACTACGATGTGGCAATGATGTTAATGTCGGACCACTGTAATAATAATTATAATAATTATTTTATTTATATAGCGCACACAGATTACGCAGTGCTGCACAAATCGGTCCATGGCAAATCGGTCCATGTCCCCAATGGGGCTCACAATCTAAACAACCTACCAGTATGTTTTGGAGTGTGGGAGGAAACCGAAGGACTGGAGGAAACCCACGCAAACATGGAGAGAACATACAAACTCTTTGCACATGTTGACCTGGGTGGGATTCGAACCCAGGACCCCAGCGCTGCAAGGCAGAAGGGCTACCCACTCACTCACCGTTCCACCCTACTGTATGTGGCGACATGTAAGCGTCCTACGAGGGAATCCCTAACCTCCAAGTATTCAAAGACACAGGTATTTAGTGAAAATGGACATTCTGTTAATGCCATGTAGCCGCTGGATTTTTAACCTTGTGGGTCTATAATTTAGGAATTGTACTTCCTATGTGACTATGGTGTCTATGTGTGGCAATGTGTCCTTCTATATAAGAAATTCTTCTACACAAAAACTAAATAATAACTACATCATAGAATTTCCAAGGTAACATGCCACAAATGTTTTTCTCATGTATTCATTCAGCTATAAATATCATGATAAACCAGCGACTAAATATCTACAGAGACAATACCACCAGGTAGCCACAAAGTAGTAATAGCATGCAAATCCGTACTACATTCCTTCCCTGCATGTGGCAAGGATAATTACCACATAATATACGGTATATAACACCAGTTTCATCACTACCTTAGTCCACAGCAATCCATTTCCCATAACTTTAATAAAAGAAATTAATCCTTTATTACAAGTGTCCAGTCATAAGTATGAAATATTTGCTGCTGTCTAATAGAAAGTTTACTTTTTTATGAATAATTGGGGCCACAACTATAACTCTAGGGGCCACAGCCTTGTAGGAAGATCATTTTTCGCACACTTTGATCTCTTTTGATGTTTAAGTATCATAAATCCTCCCTTGCTCTCTGCACTGAGATTTATGATACAGACTTCAAACATGTCCCGCTCTATTCTATCCAAATTCAGATTTTGGCAGCTGGATATTAGATCTTGTACGCACTATGGTTAAATAACTTCAGGATCAATTCTCTTTTTGTTGTAGGCTCTAAACTTAAAGAAAACTTACCACATGGATGCAGTATTTTACACCAAGCAACCTTACACACTGGGATATGTACCCTGAAACAGGATCCATTCTTTCTTTATGTTTTATTGGCCTAGTTCTGATGAAAACTATCTTATAAAATTATGCAAATGATTTACAAGGTTATTGGTTACAGACACCCATACCACAGATTACCAGTAGCAACCCACTTATCCAAGAGATCAAGACTCAATAAAAACACCCATCCTAAGAATGTGCCAACTTCTCTCTCTGCCACCTAATGATAACATCGCACAATAATTATTCTCAGTGTCCCTATGACGCACAAATGGTACAACGAAAGAGAGTGCCAACCAACACAGCATTACAGAGGATCATTATCAATGCCAGCCTCCTCTGCTTCTGGCAAAGAATGATAATTGGGCACAACAACTGTGCCAACCTGTGTGCTATCAGATAATTGAATCAAGTAATACAACCAGTTCTGGCCTCCACGTTGGAGGATCACAATGATAACACCACATAAAAGAAAATATCTGTGGCTACAAGACATAGACAAGTATTATTCCCATCTCACCAGTGGTTCTTCTTCATCAGGCTGCATCTCAGAGTTTGCTACTCCAGAGTCATTTAAGAACATGTCCACGGTCCTACAGGGAATAGAGACGGTAATCAGTCACATGGCGATCAAACTTTAGATAAGGTAAATATTCATGAAAAGTTTGAAATCTTCTGTCTGTGTGCAGTCTCCGTATCCTGAGTTTTCTGAGAATTTCATAAAATGCTCTTGGTGACTGTCGAGACATAGAGGATGGCGAAGTAGAGCAGTGATGGCAGGCTCAGAACGATTAATTTTTTTCTCGCCTGTCCTATGCTACAATTTCCGTCACCGCACTAAGGTGCCAAAGGTGTTGGCGGTCACAGCATGGCAGGGGTAAATCAGGGGCCTGTTAGACCACAGTGGTTGCATGGTTGCCAACACTTTTGGCCAAGTCTCATAGTAACTCTCATATAACCCCTTATTTTACGTCAACGGGGTCAGCAGGTCCCATGACTATAGACCACTACAATGCTGGAACCATAGCCCGATCAGGGTAACTTAATATTTTTTGCTCAAACCCAAAATTCCTGGAAAATACCATGAAATAGGAAAGCTTCTAGCTCAGTGTGATTGTAAATGTTTTAGTGCCCAAACGACAGCCATTCATTTGTTGCCAAGTGCCAACGAGACAATTTAAGAGGTAACGTGTTGCCCCTTCTCTGTCACAACTTTCAACTGTATCAGTGTCCTGATGACACCAATACAAGACAAAGAAACAGGAGAATTTTGGTTTAACATTGTAGCATCCCTCCAGGATCCCCTGAACCTCCAGGATTCCAGCTATGACCACTCTTTTTCCAGTAGTGACTGGTAGGATGAGAACTGAGTATGGCATGTCCTTGGACTGCAGGAGGAGGCCTTGAGTCCTGTCTGGCTAATTCTGTGCTAAGGGGACCAAAGTGCCACATATTACCTGTGGCACCGGTTCGCCACCACCGTCTTAGCTTATACAATGAACATACTTTATTTATAAGCCAGTTTTAACTCAACGGAGACCAAAAGTGTCCAACTGCTCTATTCTATACATAAGTATCTATAAAGATTACCATAAAATAATGTCAGGAGATGTACCCCAACACTTTGCCTCTGGTTGTGTTACCCTGGATGTGACCTCCCTGATATAATTGCTATGACATCCCCATTGCATAAATAGATGACCTTATGCTTTGAAGCTGCTACCTGGCATTGAGTACTTGTGCTTTGCCTGCTGTGCGGGGTTGTACCTAAGAGTAATTATTCAATCACTGTCTACATCATAAGGTTATATTAAGAGAATATTCCCTTTTCGCCTTTAAAGGCCATTCAATTGCCAATATTGTGATATTTCTGTAACATAACGAACGCTGATTCCTTTGAATCCATATTGCTATATTTTATTCTGTTCTATCTACCTCATGGCAGCCAAACACACAGTGGGCCAACACTAAAAACTTAGAAAAAGTTGTGGCCTACCTTGATACCGATACAATGGGGCACATTTATAAAACTGGCTGCTTGAACGCAGATTTATGAAGCAGTTCGTGCAGTTTGCCTCGGTAATGATAAATCTGGGCTAACGTGGAGAAAGTCAATGGAGAAAGTTTTTCTTTCTCATCTGACTTTTTATATGGATACAAACATAAGGAGAATCCTCATCCATGTAGACCATGTAAAAGTCAAGATGGTGTTAAGTATTAACCCCTGAGATCTGTAATTGCACCTGAGTGAGTTGATACGAGTAGCAGGAAATATGCTTTTATATTCCAGGATTGTAGCTGGACTTGCAATGTGCACTGTGGTGCACTGGTATGTGAGAACTCTTTACTGTGGTGCACTGGTATGTTAGAGTTCTTCACTGTGGTGCACTGGTATGTGAGAGTTCTTCACTGTGGTGCACTGGTATGTGAGAGCTCTTCACTGTGGTGCACTGGTATGTGAGAGCTCTTCACTGTGGTGCACTGGTATGTGAGAGCTCTTCACTATGGTGCACTGGTATGTGAGAGCTCTTCACTATGGTGTACTGGTATGTGAGAGCTCTTCACTATGGTGTACTGGTATGTGAGAGCTCTTCACTATGGTGTACTGGTATGTGAGAGCTCCTTATTGAACACAGCTCCTCCCCTTCCTTCTTACAGCTTTAGTATTTAAACAGAAGCTGCTACAGCGATGACTCAGAGCAGAAAAGAAGTTCTGTGATGAGAAAATCCTCAGGATTCAGTGAAGGTGTTCCTGTGAGAAGACTCTTGTGTGATGTTTGTTCATTTTCAGCTATAAGAATAGCTGATACAGATCGGTACTGCTGGACATGGAGAGCATTTGAGCAGCTTGGGTGCAGAGCCAGGGTCAGGGATGGTCGGACTGACAATACAAGTAGCCTTCACAGCAGCCTAACTTTGTAAAAATTTGGGCACTTTTGCGCTATATCCAGGTACCTGTTTTGGTGTCTATCAATTGTTGTATTATTTGGTTGCAGTTACATTAGCTCCTCACACAACACAAACAAGCCTTTCACTTTTCCACTTTTTGTTTGGCCATTATTGAGATTGGTGGCGTGATGTACTAGAAGCATGTGGTTGCTAAAGAATATCTTGCTGGTGTTTTCAAGTTGATGCCCCAAAGCCCCGGAAGAGCATTGTGGGATGTGTTGTGTTATCGGTGCATGTACTAACTACCGGTGGGACTGAGCTAGTAAAACTTTGGTATTTTTTGAAGGACCAAAAATAATTACTGCGCAGACCAGATTTTGCCCATTGGCCAGAGTTTGCCACCTATGATCTACAACATCATCAATACTCCAAATTCCAAAAATTGGTGATAAATACACCAATAAAACTTACTCATTCCCAATGCTTATCTCCAGGGCATCCAGATCTCGAAATATTTCACTAAATCTCTTCCGACCTTCTGCAGGCCCAATCTGTGCATTGACATCTGTAAGAGGCACAACAAATAAGAATAAGTGTAAGACTGAGATATCTGAGGCCAAAGCATAAATTCTATCGACCTTCGCTCCATCAATCACTGGAAATATACATTAGCTTCATAGTAGGTTGTCCTTAACTGGGCATTTGGAGCCCATAGTTGAATTTGAGCCTTTGTACATTGGAGTAGTCTATTTTTTTCTGGTGGGTCAGTCCCAACCTGATAACAATGTATAGATACTGGATATAGAATGTCAGTACTCCACAAGGTACCACCAATGGTCCATAGGCAAATCCAAAAGACTGAGGGCCCCGATTCAAAAACAGCCTGTGGTCCCCCACTACCATCATACCTGCAACTGATATCATCTCATACTCATTAATCTAGGGTAGTGAAGAGGTTATTGGTAACATTTCTGTTGGGCTGTGGTACCAAAAGGGTCAGTGCTTACATCTCTGGTGTAACTGGGTAGTGGAAAGGTTAAGCACATCCCAGGTGGTCTGGGGCAGTGAAGGGGATAATAGGGCTATCCCTTGTGGGATAGGGGAAGTAAATTATCAATTATCACATCCCTTATAACATACAAACATACTGGGGGTTATTTACTAAGGGCCCGATTCGCGTTTTCCCGACGTGTTACCCGAATTTTTCAGATTTGCGCCGATTTCCCCTGAATTGCCCCGGGATTTTGGCGCACGCGATCGGATTGTGGCGCATCGGCTCTGGCATGGACGCGACGGAAATCGGGGGGCGTGGCCAAACGAATACCCAACGGATTTGGAAAAACCGCCGCATTTAAAACAAAAAATCTGTCGCGGAGCTTGCACTTACCTTCACTCAGCCCGAGCCGGTGAACACCTGGTGGACGGCGGAGGAACTGCCTTAATGAATCCCGGCCGGACCCGAATCCAGTGCAGAGAACGCGCCGCTGGATCGCGAATGGGCCGGGTAAGTAAATGTGCCCCACTGGGGCACATTTACTTACCCATCCCGAATCAGTTGTGTTGCCCGACGTCCACGCCCCCCGATTTGTGTCACATGAAAGCCGGGGGCCGATGCGCCACAATCTGATCGCGAGCGCCAAAAACCAATTCAGCGCAAAAAGGAAAAATTCGGGAAACCCGACAGAATCGCGGTCCACGGACCCTTAGTAAATGTGCCCCACTGTGGACAACACAATAATGGGACCCAGCCACAACAGGTGGAGGATTGGTTGGGCCTCAGTGGCCATGGTTAATGCAAAGTTAGTTATTTTACATAATTTTTTTTTAGAATTTATGAGTTGTAAAAAATGTCATTGTGTAAAAGTTAATGTTTCCTATTCAGTCCATGCAGTTCTATGCACTTCTCGTCCTTCACCCATTTTGTGCAGACAAAAATAAATTCACTGCCTTGTTGTACTATGCCGTAAGCAGGATGTGGTTATAACATCACTAACATATAACTCTATCAGTTCTGGTGCAGGCACGTACCATGAATATGATAAAGAAAGTAAGCCTCAGAGTATACATGAGTGTTATCATCAGGACATTGGGCATAGAATCCCTATATATACAATATAACAGTCATATAGGAAGTGGTGGGCATGATTGTGTACATACAGTAATACCATATACAACTTCACCTATAGTGTTAGAATAGACATCTCGCGGGGTAAGAGGCACATGAAGCAAGGGATATATACTGCAAAGTGTCTATATATATATATATATATATATATATATATATATGTATATATATGATATATACTGCAAAATCTAAATTCGTCTAGTAGGACAGTGTTTGGTGGCCATAATATGATGGCTAAAATGCACCCATCATACAGCCATGTAAAAGACCACCTATACTACGTTCTGCACATAACATATATATTGTACACATATAGAATATGGCATAGTAAACTCATTAAACCGTACAATACACTACAAAGTATAGATGCCTTAGTACGTGGTGCTGTGAACACCAAAGGTAAGAGGTTGCAGGGAGAAGTCGTACATAGAATAAGAGACGAGCCCATAGCTAAGCCATAAGAGAGACAGATATGGGGGGCAGGTAGCAGTTTCTTACCCCCTCCTCTGCCTGACGCCATTTTCCCAGGCCCAGCTGGAGTGGACGCCCCTGCCACTTGTGGAACCCGGGTTTACTGATGTAGTGACAAAAGACCCACAGCTTCCTGACAGTAGTCATCACATCAGGAAGTGCAGAATGAGAGTGCTGAGTACTGCAATCACCCTCATAGGCGTATAGACTCGGCGTATAGAGAAGTCAGTGCTCATTAGACTGAAGGGTTAAAATGTGTATCCTATTTGGTCACAAGTCCAGGGCTCCTTAGTATGTATGGGATAGTGAAATTTATCCTCCACCCCTTCCTACTGTGTCTAGAGTGATTATTACTTTAATTAAATATTAATAATAAATTATAACAATTTAAGAGTCCTGATTACTCTGCCCACACAAAGTGATTGACAGTGAGAGTGCTGATTAACTCGTCCACACACAGTGATTGACAGTGAGAGTCCTGATTACTCCACCCACACACAGTGATTGACAGTAAGAGTCCTGATTACTCCACCCACACACAGTGATTGACAGTAAGAGTCCTGATTTCTCCACCCACACACAGTGATTGACAGTGAGAGTCCTGATTACTCCACCCACACACAGTGATTGACAGTGAGAGCCCTGATTACCCCACCCACACACAGTGATTGACAGTGAGAGTCCTGATTACTCCACACACACTGATTGACGGTGAGAGTCCTGATTACCCCACCCACACACAGTGATTGACAGTGAGAGTCCTGATTACTCCACCCACACACAGTGATTGACAGTGAGAGTCCTGATTACCCCACCCACACACAGTGATTGACAGTGAGAGTCCTGATTACCCCACCCACACACAGTGATTGACAGTGAGAGTCAGATACGCCCCCACACACACAGTGATGACAGTGAGAGTCCTGATTACTCCACCGACGACAATGATTGACCAGTGATTAGTCCTGCTTTCCCACTCCCGCACATAATGATCGACTTGAGATCCTGTTTACTCCCGCCCACACACAGTGATTGAAGTGAGAGTCCTGATACCCCGCCCAACACGTGATTGACAGTGAGAGTCCTGATTACCCCAGACACAAACAGTGATGGACAGTGAGAGTCCTGATTACCAACCACACACAGTGATTGCACGTGAGAGTCCTGATACCCCAGCCCACACACAGTGATTGACAGTGAGAGTCCTGATTACCCCACCCACACATAGTGATTGACAGTGAGAGTCCTGATTACTCCACCCACACACAGTGATTGACAGTGAGAGTCCTGATTACTCCACCGACAGACAATGATTGACAGTGATAGTCCTGCTTACCACTCCCGCACATAATGATCGACTTTGAGAGTCCTGTTTATCCCGCCCACACACAGTGATTGACAGTAAGAGTCCTGATTTTGTCAGCACTTTGCAGCCTAAATGTGTAATCACTAAAACATGACATTGATCTGCATCTTTGAAGAGGGGTCTTTATGGGTTTGGGCTTTAAAGTGTGGGATCAGATTTCCAAGACCTGTGTGTGTCGGTCATCAAGGCTTGTTCCCTTTCTAGTGATGGCTGACCTTGTATAGTCATACATGCCATAGATCCATAATGCCAGTCCTGGTCATACAATCTGTGTCCATGCAAGGTGGCCAATGGCAAGCTTTACATTTTTTTGTAGTAAGGCCACTATTTTGTCATAAGTACATTTATGAATGTGGAGTGGACCTATATCTTCCATAATTCGGACAACACATCTACACACCATTTCATACAGATCATAACTTCCCACCAGTCCCACCATTGTACGCTGCTTAGTAAAGTTGATAGATTCTACTGCTTAGATTGTTGGGCCATAGCTGAGGTAGGTTACAGTCCACTTGTTATTGCTATTGGTCCTGTGGTTAAAAAGTGCCCATATAATACCCCCATACAGGTCCACATAAATCAACGTCAATTCCCCCCAAAAAACTTTTAAGCCAAAACAATAATGCTATATAATGCCATGATAATACATACAGTCATGCTGTAAATGTCTAAATAATTCTCCTATACAACACCCAAATAACACAGGTCAGTGATGTGTAAGTAGACTAAACTGTGAATAGAGGGGACCCCTATATAGTGAAGGCTACTAGATTCAGAGGACATTTTTTTAGCTTTTTCTAATAAGGGTAGACAAACAAAATAGCTTTTCAATGGTGACATTCAAAAATACAATCGATCCTGCAAAAAATAAGCCCCTGTGCAGCAACGTTTGCATAAAATAACTTGAAATCTCTGCTGAATTCCGTCCTGCAAGCGAGATGGCCAGAAGCTCACTGAGGTGTCACATAGAAGTTCTATGGAGAGGGGAGGGGGGAGCACAGAGTCACAGCAGCTAGGTTTCCTCCCTACAGCTAGAATTACAGGTACAGCAAGACAAAAGAGATAAGGCACAGGATGACCTCAAGCAGTACTGTGATCTCTGCAGTTTGTTATGAGGTCAGATACGTTTTAGAGCCATTATATTTTGTCAAGGATTAAACACCTTCCATATATCCATCATATGTAATAAGAGATGAATGACTGGTGTAACATGGAATGACAAGCTCACACATTACATGAATAAATGAGAAGCCTCCAGATAATTACATAGGATTAGGGAGTGACATTTACTGTCCTGGTGTAATTCCGGTAGATATTAATAACATCTCATTGTCTGAATATCTAATAATTTAATTAACTGTGCAATGTCCAAAAGACATGTCCAATGGACAGAAGTGCATGAAGGTTTGTAGTGTTATCCATTGTGGTCTTTTCATGGTAACTATTAGGCTGGTCCTCATGTGTGATCAGAAAAGAACTGCAGACAACAAATGGTCAGGGTTTGAGACAAGTTTAGCCAGATAGAAAAATTATTCAATTCCTGAGATCCTACTTATAGGGAATCTCCCATCAAAATCCATCATGACAAACCAAAGACACTTAGGCTACATTCACACTGCCGTATGGAGGACGTATATACGGTCGATATACGTCCCCCATAGACGGCAATGGGCGCACGGCGCCCTACGGGAGCGGTACGGTGCTGCACACGTGCGGCACCGTACTGCTCCGTAGCCCGGAGAGAGAAAGGACATGTCCTATCTTTGTCCGTAGTACGGCGCCGTGCGCCATAACTTCCTATGGAGAGGGGCGGGGGTGAGCTGTGCTCACCTCCTCCTCTCCCCGTACACTGCCGTTGCCCGCTACGGTACGGGCGGGCAACAGCAGTGTGAATGTAGCCTTACTCATAGATCCAGGCCCTGTGACTGTGGTAATCCTCTTACATATATTGGGGCACATTTACTAAGGGTCCGAATCACATTTTTCCGTCGGGTTTCCCAAATTTTTCAGATTTTCGCAGAATTGCCCCAGGATCTTGGCGAACGTGATCGGCGCCGGCTTTCACGCAACAGAAATCAGGAGGCGTGGCCGTCGGAAAACCCGATATATTCGGAAAAAGCGCAGAATTTTAAGGGAACTTGTGTTGCAAAAATAGCACTCACATACACCAAGACGAAGAAGGTGAATTATGGCGGACTTCAGCGCAGCAGCGGCACCTAGTGGACATCGGGCGCACAACCTTGGTGAATCCCGGCAGAACTTGAATCAGCGTCGGAGAACGCGCCGCTGGATCGCGAATGGACCGGGTAAATAAATCTGCCCCACTATCTATAGCCTCCTTACTTCTAAAACTTTTAAAATTACGCTAATAAGCCATAAGATTTCTTGAGGCGTTACCAGAGTCTGGATTTAGAGGGTATGTCCTATTGACCCATGAGGTGGAACTTGGAAGGTTTGTCCAAGATCTCAACTCTATACAGCTGAATACATATCGCTGAGATCAGCAGGCGCCATGTGATGATGTCATCAGAACCACACTCTGCAGCAGAAGAGGGATCTGGAGACCTGCTACAGCGGAAGCTGGGAAAGGTGAGTGGGGGGCTACATAAAAGGGGGCGATATAAATTGAAGAATAATGAGTGAGGCTACCAAAAAGGAGGAATCAGTGAAGGGCAGTATTATAAGTGGGGGCTAAAATGAAGAGGGGGGATTATATGCCCCTAATGCCGTAATAAAGAATAGAAGTGTGTGCATTGTGTGTGTCTCAACCATCTTCCCCAGAACCACATTAAAGAACATATTAGCAATATTCTGACATCATGTTATCGTTACAGTGGTTTTTCATAGTCGTGGTTGTGTTCCAAATATAACAAGCATCAATATGGGAAGTTTCACACTATATGAAACTATACAGTAGTCAAGAGTATATAATAATATAGTGTAGCATAAAACAATAAAGTACATAATGACCTTGTGTATAACAAAAGAATTAAGGACAATCTATGTTGTAGATATCCTAATGATACTGTCAATTAGCTATAGCTATAGGGGGTCACAGCAGTCACATTTTGGGGATGGGCCTTGAAGTCGCTTTCATAACACTTTAATCTCTTTTAGATATCTGGAAGTTTAAGTATTATAAATACTTCCCCCTTCTTTTAGCGCTAAAATGTATAAGATACAAGCTTCTGAAAACACCCCTTCCTTCCCTCCCGACATCTACAGTGTAATAATTGTAAGGCACTACGGAATTTGATGGTGCTATATAAAGATTATTATTATTATTATTATTAATAAAGGAGTAAAGTACAAAACTACAGCTGCAAGGATTACTTCATTCTCCTAGCACATGTCTGTATATAGACTTTGGAGCGATACAAATTTTATTCCCTTCTCACTACAAACACTACAGGTCACTACTGGTATGTAACTGTACCATAGTCACATCTCACTGCATACAAAGGCTATTAAAACAACCACAAAAAGTTATCTACCATACATAGAACTATTAAAAAGTACAAGGGTGAACCAAGTGTCTCCTTCTGCCTGAGACGAACTATAGAATAATGAGACAAACTGGCCCAGGGGGTTCAGTGCCAGCGCTGAAGATGTTGTCTAATATAATCCAGCAGGGGACGTCACCTGAGGCCAGTGTCTCATGGCATGTGCACCCCTGTTACAATACATATAACTGAGCTGCTATTTCTAAGCTGTCATGTTGACCATGATAGAAAAGTTCTCTAAAAATATAAATGTATATAAATATAAATATTTTGGACCCTAGCAAAAAGCCTGGTTGCTGTTGGAACACTAATAGGTCATATGATGCTGTCGAAGGTACAGACAGACCACAGCAGGTATATGAAGAGGTTGCACAGTGGTTTAAATTTTGCCCTGGGGCTCATAAGTCTTTAGCTATGATGTGAGTAGTGTGTAGTAATAGATTATATAGACATATGTCAAAGTCTAACGCGCTCTGGTGGCCACATATTGGGTCCTACCTCGTACTCTGTTGATAAGATTGGTCATGGCCTCCTGTACACAGGGAGATTTCAGTCCTGGATGTTTGAAGAGCAGGAATACCACTGATTGTAGTAATTCATTTAACTTGAGCTCAATGTGGTCACAAGACGAAATAACTTTATGAAAAGTGGGAAAGCAAGAAAAATCAATTCAATTGCTAAGTGTCACCCAACCATAAACTTATTGATACAATTTTAGGGGACAGGAGTCAAAAACATAACATAAGGCTTCTGGACCCCAATGTATATAATGTGTCATTTATATACCTATTGGCTCGTTGACATTTGCCCCATTGGACACTCATTCAAGTGTGAAATGTATCTCTCCATCCCATAGATTACCATCCCTGATAGGAAGGCATGAGATGGCATGAGGCATGATCGGAATGCTTATCAGATACTAATAGCAGACTATAAAGGAAGGGATGGATTTTGAGGACTATAATTAATTCTCCTTTTAATTGAGATTGACGTCCCCAGCCTTGACATACCAGTAACACATTTGGATCACTACATAAAACCTTTAGAACCCTCCTGATGAATAAATTACTTAAAAATCCAACCCTTTTGCAGTTATCCAATCTTCATAGCTGCCAAGAGTCATTTAAAGTAAAGTTAATCATCTTACATAAGGTTGGTCATTAAGGACATCCCCTAGTAGACCATCTAATGGATTATATTATGAGCTAATGCAGGTTCATGGTGTCCTTCACCAAGAGAAGTTCTATATGGAAGTTATTAATTTGCCAATTGAGTCAATCATCTGGTCAAAGGTCCAGATGATTGACTCGATTGGCAAATTAATAACTTCCATTAGCTCATAATATAATCCATTAGATGGATCATACCCCATATTAGACCTTGTTTTGTAGCATTGGTTTAATCTTTGAGAAGGTCCAATTCAAAGACTGAAAACCTTTCAGTCTCTCAAGGGACATCTGATACTTACAACTGTCCTTTGCACATTGAATCTATATATACCACCCATTCTCTGATATTCGCCTTAGAGTTTACTTTAAATTTCTCACCTGACCCTTGGTAGACTTCTCTCATCTCCTGAAGCTTCTGGTCAACTTTCCTGAGTCGAGTGCAGAACTGGATCAACTGAGGAGAATTCACTGGGGCACCATGACTCCTCATCAACGTTGAGTGGCAGAGTGCCGACAGATAGCACTCACTTACAAGGTGTGCTGGAGTAGTCCCATCTTTCCCTGCACAGCTCATGTCTGAAGTTATATGAAAGGCTTCACCATAAATATCTCCTAAATATCAAGCTCATCTTACTTCTATCATAGCTTCCTGTACAGTTCATGATACTTTATGAACAACTGGACTGCAGAACTGACATTCTACATATAACTTTACATATACCATTAAAGGAAGTGCTTCATATCTACAACTAAGACATGTCTACCTCTAAGCCTTGGAGATACCACTCTCTATAACAGCTGAGCCCACTTAACTGCATAGTCCTTGGGTCTTGTAATCCAGTGATGGCTGCTCTAGTTACTATCCATGCTGCCAGAAATTTTCCCCGTCAGTCTGTCCCAAGATGTGATTCTCGGAATCTGATTGAGATTACGAGGAAATCCTAGCAATGTGGGTGAGAAAAGGAAACTCCCTAATGACTCTGTCACTGCTTCTGGCTAAGCACCCGGCGTCAATGACTAAGACCAGAAGTGAACACGGTGGCTACATGCTGCCATATGTTCTCACATTTCTCCATGTATCCAGGCAGAAAAATGAATCCTGTTCATGACTTTTCAGAAGGGTCCAAACCGGTTTATTAGTAAAGTGCAACATCCACGCGAAAAATTGAACATCAAGGGTTAAATTCCTATAACAGGTGTGTGCAGGAGATTTTAATTATCCTACTAATTGCAGGTAACTTGCTCTGCCGGAAAAGGGAGACAGACCTGCCCATAGCCACTCCTGCACATCCATAAGTGTCCGCAATAGAAGACTGAAGTGCATAAGGGAGGATAAATGATAAAACCACCTCTAGCTACCAGTGTCAGAACAGTGGAAGAGGAAAGTGTTGACCTTGTGGGAGTCAGTGACCTGTCAGATTATGTCAATCCATTAGGAAGAGTTGTCACTGTGACATGAGTGGAAACATGGGAAAACGATAGAGGAAGAGATGCAAATTTTAGCTCTAGCAGCAGGATAGGAGTGTGCTGGTTGTGTGAGTGGCAGTGACCAGTCCACTTACTGTATGTAATTTCTAAATGAGGACCGTTTTCATAATCTCACAGCAGCACAGAGCATTTCAGCTGACCGTGTAGGAGAAAATGACTTACCCGGTCATGTGATGCTGTAGAGTATTGGTTACATAGGTAGTGGTATGACATGCACGGGAGCTATTCAAATAATGGAAAACATTACGGCAGCAGAGGATGACTGTGTTGATCTGGTTTGAGGTAGTGACCTTATATGGGAGTTAAAAGGTAAATGTGATAGTGACAGCAGCATAAGAATTGGGATGGTCACAGACAGAGAAATTAAGGAAGGAACGAGCACAGCAACACAGAGTATTCCAGGAAAACAAATCTATGCATGTCAGGTCAAAGGCAGCTGCCAATAGCATGTAAACTTGGTGATGAGTTCAGGGGATGGGGGCAATATCAATAGGGCATCTTATAACTGTGGGAGCATATAGTCTGTATAGGATTTTCTATAGTATATGTATAAATAAGTATTAATTAGCAGAGTAATAGTTAGATTTCATTTACCCAGGTCCAAAATTCAGTTTTGGAATAGCTCTTTATAAATACCATGGTCAAGGCAGAGTGACTTCATAGTGCCCCCTATGGCATATGCCCTGCCAGTACACTCTGTTTATATCCATAGGACATGGTTTTCTATTCTGCACAATTAGGACAATTTAGGAATGTTTTATCCTCTATTTAGAGAACACTCCTCAACTACAGGCAGTGTATCCCACCGAGACCCCACCACTGTCCATGGTACTGGTGCTGGAACATGGTAAGATCACCCACTGATCAGCCTCTTCTTGTCTTGTATAGAAAATGCTATATGATTACAGAAGGTATTAGTGATATTCCATGTATCTAAGGGTAATTATATGTATTGATAAATAGTCATAGAACACATAATCACAGGAGACTGCAGCTACGTCTTAGGAGTTGTATAAGCAATGGGCCCCTATGGTGTGGGGTTCTTTCTAGTTCCCTCCAAAGGGTAGTTAAGTCATATTCCCCTTCACTGTCCTAAACTGGCACAAAGGGGGTGGGGCTGTCTGCGACTCAGGAGTCATTCAGACAGACACGTCCATTGCGTGTCTGCAAAAAAGTGTGGACGTGTGACATCAATGTGCAAAAAAAACGTATGGTCTACTAATGTATTTTTTGCCAAGCCAAGTTGGTTGCCTAGTAACATTTGTTAAAAAACAAAACGCATATGGATGTTATCCATGTGCCGTACGTTTTCTTAGCAGTTCCATTGACTTCTATGGAGGTCTGTGGTCCGATTGTGAGAAAATAAATAGTGCATGCTGCAATTGCTGCATATTGCTACTGCAAGAAAAGAAACACCAATCTTGTATGAGGAGGGCTCAGCCTCCTTCCTTCTAAAATAAACTTTAAAATAATGCTCATGAGCCAGAAGAACTCCTAGGGGTGTTACCAGAGTCGCTCCATGCTGCGGGTTCACAGGCTGTTACACTTTGCAGAAGCACTTCCTCCTCCCATTGTGTGCTGAAAGTTTCTCTGCTACTTTGAGTTTACATCAGGGTGGAGGGGGGGAGGAGAGAGTGCGGGTGAAACAGTGTAACAGCCTTTGAAGCTACAACAGGGCAGGACTCTGGTAACATCCCTAGGAGCCCTTTTGGCTTATTAGCAAAGTTTTAAAAGTTGATTTTAATTTTAAGATAAAATATATAATATAAGAAGATAACCACCGAAACGGTGCCTGGATGTATGAGTAAGTGTCTCTGGATTTCCATTTAAGTGACTTCATCATGAGTTTTTTCCATAATAAACTGCAGAAAGTGCTAGGTATAGGCACTGGAGAGCTGTGTAACTATACCTTTGTGTGTATAGTAAGTAGCATGGGGGCTGTCAATAGTGAACTTTTAATCCAGGTTTGCACAAGGGCTCTGGGCGGATCTTTCAGTCTGAAGAGCTTTCTGCTCTTTGCATTGAACTGTTCCACAGACCCTCCCCTCTGTTGATTGACTTCTGTAAGTATCCAACCAAAATCCTAGGGGGGACAGTTATAAGTATCCGACCAAAATCTTGGGGGGAAAGCTGTGGAGCAGCACAGTGCAGATAGTGGAAAGCTCTTCAGTTTGAAAGACCCACCCAGAGCCTTTGCAAGAGCTGCAGAGTCAACTATAATTTCACTATAACTGTCACTACTAAGAACAAAGGTATGGTTACACAGATCTCCTGGGATAATAGATAAACTGTCTGCAGCCTTCCATGGCCAAAACTTTGGCTAACGGAAAGAATGCAAAGCAGTTACTTAGAATAAAAAAAAGTCTTAGCTTTTTCATGTCCAAAAAGTCTAATAAATTGAGAAATAAAGGTATACATTCTGAAAGTGTATGCCCGAACACCTGTTACTGGGGTGCAGGGTCCTGGTGCATAGCATAAGTCACCATTAATAGAATAAAGGCGGTCCCCTACTTAAGAACACCCGACTTACAGACAACCCCTAGTTACAAACGGCCCTCTGGATGTTGGTAAGTAACTGTACTTTAGCCATAGGCTACAATAAAGAATTATACCAGTTATCACAGGCGTCTGCAATGAGGCTTTATTGTTAATCCTGGTTCTTATGACAATCCAACATTTTTAAAATCCAATTGTCGCAGAGGCCAAAAAAAATTTGTCTGGGGTTACAATTATACAATATACAGTTCCGACTTACATAAAAATTCAACTTGAGAACAAACCTACAGAACCTATCTTGTACGTAACCCGGGGGCTGCCTGTATTGTGTGTAGGGAGTCCCGTTTTTTTTTGCTTTGGGGCCTGGGAGCTTTTGGATAAGGCGATGCTGTCCTGTGAGGCCGTTTCTATGTGTAATGGAGCCATAGAGGGCTGTATATCACTGCGTATGTGGTAGGAAGTGTTTCCTCACCCGCTATGACACAATCAGCACAGGAAATACTCAGCCCTGGTCTCTTCTGTCAGCTCTCAGCTACTGCCGGCAATGTATGGCCCTTCCTTCATGCCACACAAGGCTTTATTATGCCTCAAAACAGAGGAGACTGAAAATGCAGAATATGTGTGTATCCACCGAGGCACGAGGCACCCAGTACCTCTACTCTAGATTCCAGTCGACTTACTGATATTGTCCGAAAATTAGACTATACAGTCTTATACCGCACCACATTGATTTTTTTTTTTAAACTTTAAAACATCAAACTTTTTGCAAAAAAATATATTTTGTCCTTCAAAATAGCACCATAGAACAATATGACTGACAATAAAGATGGGAGAAAGAAAAAGTCAGGCCCTGATGGTTAATATAGAGCAAATTTTTTTGTGGGTGGCAATTATTTAGTCATTGGGGCACATTTACTTTTGTTTAGGCTTGGCATTTTCTTCTTTTTTTGTCACTTTTCATGGCACATGGCGAGTGTTTTTGCAGTTTTCCCTGAGTTATAACCCAATTGCAGATGTGGAAGTAGGCTCCTGGTTTCAGTAGGCCCCTGGGCGACAGGCCTTTTTGCAGTGAACTCACTTGGCAGCATTAAAAATTCCAAAAACTAAAACAAACTCCAGTTCCCTAAAATATTCCCTAGTTTATCATACCAAACATTTCCCTTATGCCTATCTTATATACATCCCCCCTCACTGCCTATCCATTCATTATATACATCCCACTTCACTCCCATGGATTCCTTATGAACACTTGCCCCGGTATGCCCAGTACTAGCACTGGCCCTTCTTTTTAAAAAGAGTTGCACATTTGGCAACTTTTATTCAAAAAATCACAAATTTACTAAATTCCTAAACTCCTAAAAGGACCCTAAAGACCTTAAGATGTATTAAAATAGAAAAACCTCCTAAGACACATCTGACCAGCAGAAAAGCAGAAGAAAAAAAAATGCTGGCACAGAAAACAAAACTTACTTTACATGTGCCCCATTGGATAGAAAATTGCTGCAGTGACATCTGCTGGCTATGAGGAGTACTGGAATCTTTCACAAATCTCATGACTTATTTTGCCCAAAAAAAAGAATTGTGCGCCTTAATCTAAACCAAGCCCCGCCCCACCTGATAAGCTCCGCCTTCTCGACAAACAACGTGAAAACACATATTGAACGTGGGCCATTATTTGGAAGAATTCAAACCAATTCTGCTCGGTTATGTGAATTGAATGTTTAGCCAAAGATGGAATAATATGGAATAATAATATTGTACTTAGAATGTTGTGTAAAATGTATAGGGTATATGGAAATATTCTCAACTACCTCCTAGACCCAGAGTGTTGCTCATATAAAAAAGGGGATGGACTTAGCAGAGAGGGGCGTGACCTGAAACATTTAGTAACAATGAAAACTTGAACCAGTGTCATAAAAATAAAAAATTGTTAAGAAATAAATGAAAAGTGAAGAGCGGTTACCTTGTGATCATCAGCAGTCATAACAATCTGTAACCGATCCCGATACTACGGGGAGAAGCCTCCTGAAGAACCTCACAACACAAGTAAAGACGGTGTCACCATCGCCCGTGTTTATCTACTAGTCGTATGAAGAAATTCACCAGCTTACACATGCTAGGTGTGGTAGGTTAATTCCTGTAAGTGTTTAATATGCAGATGTTCTGTACAAAAAAACAATGTGTAATTAACCTTTAAGGGAGAGCTGTGTAACTATATCTGAGTGTGTGGTGAAGGTAGTAGCAGGACTGTGGAAAATGCATTTATATTCCAGGATTGTAGCTGGGGGGGGGCGCAGAGTTAGCAGCCACATTAGTTACTCTGGGGAGTGCAGTGTCAGGGGGCCCCGGCATCCACCTGACGCACTAAATGGAGGGTGTGTACTAATTTATACTTGTTATGTTGCGTATTGCATAGCATAATAAGTATATAACAGTGCACTTCTTCCACAGTGCACCCCTGAGTCAGCAGCTCCAATAGGAAATATTGAGGGAAGGAGAAGAGACAGCAGAATGGCAGGACTAGAATCTCTTATCTCTACTTCCTACCATCTATGTGTTTTTCCGTCGGGTTACCCAAATTTTACCGTTTTGCGCCAATTTTCCCTGAATTGCCCCGGGTTTTTGCCGCACATGATCAGAAATCAGGGGGCGTGGTCGTAAGAAAACCCAACAGATTCGGAAAAAACACCATTTTTTTTTTTTAAAAAGTGTACATCGGGCGCACTACCTTAGTGAATCGCCGGAAGACCCAAATCCTCCACAGAGAACGAGCCGCTGGATCGTGCATGGACCGGGTAAGTAAATCTGCCCCACTGTGTGTGTTTATGCCATATGTTTGCGTGGTGTGTATATACTTTATGTGTGTATGTCTGTATATGGTATTGTATGTGTGTGTGTATTTGCTGTGTGTGTGGGTATATGTAATGTGAATATGCTCTATATTTGTGTGTTTATGCGATGTATATATACTATATGTGTGTATAAGATATGTACATACTGTATGTATAAGTGTATATATTTGTGAATAAATGTGTGTGCGTGTGGAAGTGTATAAATCTGTGTATGCGTATAAGATTGTATCAATAATGAACTGTATGTGTATTTTTATAAGTATATAATTCGTTTGAGTATATATTAGTGTATAAATGTGTGTGTATACAAATAAGTATATTTTTTAAGGGGAGCCCCATTCAAAAGTCTCCTATAGGGCCCAACCTCTCCTAGTTACGCCACTGCACACCGCAGAATGCTCCAAGTCCAGCTACAACCTTGGAATACAAATGCATTTTTCACAGTTCTGCAGATACTACACACACAAAGGAATGGTTATACATGTCTCCTAAACTACTACCTAACACTGGCTGCAGATTTGTATGGTCAATTTAAGTGACCAAAACTGCTCAGGGGCTAAAATAAGTAATCCTTGCTATAGATGTAATAGATATTTCAAGCATTTCAGTGTTAAGGAGACAAGTATCTTCTGGATGAAGTCCACTCCAATGGTGTCATCTCACTGCAGGACTCCATCAGAGGCCACCATTGAGTAACTTTTCACAGGGTGTCACGGTGGCTGAGTGGGTAGCACTTCTGCCTTGCAGCGCTGGGGTCCTGGGTTCGAATCCCACCCAGGTCAACACCTGCAAAGAATTTGTATGTTCTCCTAGTGTTTGCATGGGTTTCCTCCCGCACTCCAGAACATACTGGTAGGTTAATTAGATTGTGAGCCCCATGGGGACAGGGACCGATTTGTCATGCTTTGTGCAGCGCTGCGTAATCTGTGTGCGCTATATAAATAAAGGATTATTTATTATTTTCACATAAGAGAAACTAGAGACCACTGATGGACATTTCAGGTCATGTGCCCCTCCACGTTCTAGACTAGAGAGCAAGGGAATGAAGACGTCAGGTCTGATCTCATAACATTATATTAGCAGTTGGCACGGTTTTTCTGCACATTTGGGAAAATAACTATAAAGTGTCTATCCTTGCCAGCATCTTTTGATTTCTCAGATATAATCCACAAAAAATAATCCACAGAAATGACAGAACACAATCCATATAAAACTATTATTTATGACATTGACTAGAGCAGATGGTTTTCCTAGTTAGTACTTCTAGATTGTCCAAAACTTCTGATCACTTCATCTCAGAAGAAACCTGTTCCACCACCACCTCCATCATCATCGTCGTCCCCACCGGGCCGTTCCTTCTTCTTCTTGGTGCTTTCTACTTTGTACTTTATTCTACGGATGGGGTCGCTGATGCTCCTTGAAGCAGTGGAGTCACTAAATTCTGGAAGAAGGAAGCTTCTGTCTATGATCTCAGAGACTTCTTGCCAATTCTTGAAACATGGAGGTCCAAGCCGAGCCACCTCATCCACTGCATTCGGAGAGATAATCTGTCCCGATGGCTTCATGACTACCAGGACCGGTACTTCAGAAACAGAGAACTGAACTTCAAGGTCCCTATGACAGAGTAATATAAGAAATTATTTAAAGAGAACATCAGTCTATGATCTGTCATAAACAAGTATCAGCTCCAATAGCCCTGCTCCTCCCTTCGAGCCCGGCACAAGGTATAACTCACTGAATCAGCTGTTACCGGAGTGTTCCTTAAATTTTATTTCTCTAAATTGTGGTTTAGTTTGTGCACTGAAACACACTTGCACTTCCCCATAATGGGGGGGGGGGGTATTGTGTAAAATGCCAGTCTTGATAACTGCCTGCCCCTTGTTTCTGAGATTCTTATTTTGACAAGGAAGTCAGAGGCTAATGAGAAATCTTGCTGAAAATAATTGGAGTATTTTTTCACACCACAGACTTCAATACAAGCAAATGGGTCCACAAATAAATCAGACTGATGACATCTTTATGCTGTGGTTTTTTTCCCCTCAGATTACGATGTGGAACCAGGTGTTTTGCCCCAATTTTTGGGGATGTAAAAAACAAGATGGATCAATGGGTGCCTTAAGGATGTGTAAGAAAACTGATGCGGATAAAATACTGGCACAAAAGTGACTGAAAATGTTCACGTTTTTTGCGGATGTGCATGGACGTGCCTGTGTGAATTAACCCTTAATGCGACAAGGGGAAATAAAACATGTAGAATAAAAAGTCCAGCTCACCTCTCTCCGGTCCTGGTGCAGGAAAGTCAATACTCCAAGAACCTCCAGCCGACAAATTCTTTTAGCAAATGCTTCAGCACTCAGAGTTCCAGTGAAAACATGGTTTACTTTATTCCATTAAAATCCATATCAACGTGCACAAACAGAGGTGACAGTCACAAAACAGGTACAGGTATTCGACCTACGCGTTTCGCTTATAGAAGCTTAGTCATGGACTAAGCTTCTATAAGCGAAACGCGTAGGTCACCTCTGTTCGTGCACGTTGATATGGATTGGTTCCCAAATGTCCGTTGGTTTGAGGTTTCCTGAGAAATCGGAGGAATGCCGGAGAGAACCAGGACTCTCCTTGCTCTCCTACTAAGGGTTGTTTAAAGAGTGCTAACCATATCTCCCATTCTTTTCAATTAACGGATCCCATCCCAGAAATGATGGGTCTCATTGGAGGTGGGTGAGACATACTTATGGGTCTTATGTACCCATGTATGATGGGATCACACGGTTTCCTGCACTATAGGAAAATCTTTGTTTGCTTATATGTGGACAAACACTCAAGGGAAACACCTTCATGACTATATTGATCTGAAATTTTTCATTAAACCACTCCTCCTGATGGACTGATTGGCTGCCGCCTCATGACTGTTGATACATTCACCCGAGGCCTGCCTGTCTTCTTATTCATTCCTGTTTATCTCAGGGGTTATGCCACTGTTCTTCTTGTTAGTGCCACAGCGTGAGCGTTACTTTCCTTCATTGACTGGACCCGTACGCATGTACGCTTCGGTTTTCCCCCGTTCTTCCCTTGATTTTATTAACTGCTGTGAGTTAGTCAAACGCTAGGATGTTCCTTCTTCACAATCTTAAAATTCTAATACGATTTCGTTTTATGCTGCAATCTATCTGATCTGAGCTGGATCATTCCTTTGGTTTCGTGGCTTCTACTCTCGGGCGAGGACACCTTGCTCTCCATATTCAGCGTATTCCACTCGTGTTTGACTGACTTTCCCCTTGCTTCCGAATTGGAACACCCCTTAAAGTGATTATCCAGCCCATGTAAGTGGTTCCCCTGATCATCTGATCATGTGGTGGGACCCCCATGGAACGTGAGTCTTCTGTACCCCACCCAGACTACACAGCCATTGGTCACACATGCATTTGCTGCTCTATTCATCTCTATGATGCTGACAAAGATGGCCAGACACACCACCTACTTTCATCAGTCCCATAGATAGTGACTGGAGTGGAGTGTGCATATCTGACCTGCCGCTCCTTCATTTGGGATACAATGGATGACTAGGACCCCCCACAATCACATAGTTGTCCCCTATCCATGATAGAGGAAACCTACTGATGGTGGCACTTATATGAGAGGACAACCCCTTTAGAGACAGTCCTTCTGCATAGATACAACAACTGGGGCTCTCAGGAGATCCCGAGAGCACCTATTATACAGTAGACCCCCAGAGCAGACGTATAATACAGTAGACCCCCCAAGTAGACCTGTAATACAGTAGACCCCCAGAGCAATACTATAGATACAGTAGAAACCCCCAGAGCAGACGTATAAATAAGTAGACCCCCCAGAGTAATACCTGTTATATCAGTAGACCCAGACAGACCTATAATACAGTAGACCCCCCGAGCAACCTAATCGGAGACCCCAAGCAGACCTGATACAGAACCATCAGGCAGACCTTAGTACGTGACCCCCAGAGTAACCAAGATCAGACCTAGTAAACTATACACTGAAACCCCCAAGCAGACCTAGATACAGTAGCCCCCACAAGCAGACGTATATACAGTAGACCCCCAGAGCAGACCTATAATACTGGACCCCCTGAGACTATATACAGTAGACCCCCAGCAGACATATGAGAGACCCCCACACAGACTATATACATTAGACCCCCACAGCAGAGACCTATAATACAGTAAGCCCCCAGAGCAGACCTATAATACATATTCCAGAGTCAACCTACCGACCCCCAGAGCAGACCTATAATACAGAGACCCCCACAGAGCAGACCTTACAGGAGACCCCCGAGCAGACCTATAAAACAGGAGACCCCCAGAGCATGACCTATAATACGGAGACCCCCAGAGCAACTAATACAGGAGACATCAGAGCAACCTATAATACAGTAGACCCCCAGAGCAGACCTAAATACTGGAGACCCCCAGACAGACCTAAGATACGAGACCATCAGAGCAGACTATATACATAGACGCCTAGATGTAGAACTGATAATACATGGAACATCCAGATAGCCTATAACAAGTAGACCCCAGGGCAGACTCTATAATACAATAGACCCCCCAGGCAGCCTAATACAGGAGACCCCCCAAGCAACCTATAATACAAGACCCCAGAGCAGACCTATAATACTGGAGACCATCAGACAGACGTTTAATACGGAGACCCCCTGGAGCAGACCTATAATACTGAGACCCAGAGCAGATCAATAATACAGAACCAAGACTAGAATACTGACCATCAGAGCAGAACCAGAATACAGGACCCCCGGTCAGACCCTAATGACAGTGAACCCCAGGGCAGACCTATAATACAGAGACCCCCAGAGCAGACCAAAAAAACAGTAGACCCCCCTAGCAGACCTGATCAGTAGACCCCCAGAGCAGACCTAGAATACTAGATTAACCCCCGCGATCATACCTATAATACTGGAGACCCCCCAGTGAGCAGACCAGAATACAGTAGACCCCAGAGCAGACCTATAATACATAGACCCCCCGGTCAGGCCTATAATAATGACAATAAAATACCAATCAGATGGCCCTGTTCCTGTACGTTCCTAACCACAAACACACAACACATACAATGGAGGTATATAGACAAAAAGTTCATCCACAATCACAGACCAGAAAGCTGCTTATTGGGAATAAAATCAACATCTTTATTAACACATTACAATCAATCAGACCACAATAAAAGTAAAAGATTCCACAAACACAAAAAAGAGTTGTGGTGTGTCCAAAACAAGTCACATAAACATATCACCTCTAATGACATATTCAAGCCAGTTATTATGCAAATTCATATTACCCACCCGGGCGTGACATAATGCAAGAATGCAGAAGGCTTGAAACGCACCACCAACAGCACACCACGCAAACGTTTCGCCTTCGCTTCTTTCCTGGGGGTGTGCTGTGTGTGGGTAGTAGAGACCATTCTATAACGACTATTGTGCTCGATCAGTTGACCAGATTTTAGCCAATGCAAATGTTTCTTACCTGAGTGCGCGTCACTCGTCTTCCGGAACTCCGGTTTCCGCCCCCGGATGCAGGCATGAAGACCGCGGCAGTGCGCTTACATGCACACCTGCCATGCTTTTACAAATCAGGTAAGAAACCACACCACAGCACACCCCCAGCCCTTCTCTTGCATTCTTGCATCATGTCACGCCCGGGTGGGTAATATGAATTTGCATAATAACTGGCTTGAATACTTGGTCATTATAGAGGGGATATGTTTATGTTGACTTGTTTTGGACCACCACCACACTCTTTTTTGTGTTTTGTGGAATCTTTTAACTTTTTATTGTTGTCTTGATTGCTGTAATGTGTTAATAAAGATTGTTGATATTTTATTCCCAATAAGCAGCTTTCTGGTCTGTGATTGTGGATTAACTTTTTGTCCTATATACCTCCATTGGTATTGCTATAATACAGTAGACCCCTGGAGCAGACCTAGAATACAGGAGACCCCCAGAGTAGACCTAGAATACAGTAGACCCCCAGAGCAGACCTAGAATATAGTAGACCCCCAGAGCAGACCTATAATACTGGAGACCCCCAGAGCAGACCTATATACGAGACCCCAGAGCAGACCTATAATATCAGGAGACCCCATAAGCAGACCTATAATACAGTAGACCCCAGGCAGACCTAATAACCATGAGAGCATCGGACCCAATCAACCTATATACTGGAGACCACAGAGCCGACCTATAATACAGGAGACCCCCCAGGGCAGACCTATCATACTGGAGACACAGAGCAAACCTATAATACAGGAGACCCCCCCATGCAGACTAGACTGAAGACCATCAGAGCAGACTAATAACAAGACACCCCATGGAGGCAGACCTAGCTACTGGAGACCCATCAGAGCGACCTATCAAAAATAAATAACAGGACCCCCAGGGCAGACCTATAATACTGTGAGACCATTATAGCAGACCTATAATACAGTGAGACCATCATAGCAATGTAATACTGAGACCATCAGAGCGACTATAATACAGTAGAGACCCCTGGAGCAGACCTAAATACGGAGACCCCCAGAGCAGACCTAAATACAGTAAGACGCCCCATAGCAGGCCCTATGAATACAGTAGACCCCCAGAGCAGACCTAATATACACAGGAGACCCCCAGAGCAGACCTATATACTGGAGACCATCATAGCAGCCTATGTACAGAGACCCCAGAGCATACCAGAATACTGGAGACCCCAGATCAGACCTATAATACAGAGACCATAAGCCGACCTTATACAGAGCCCCAGGCAGACCTATAATTGAGACCATCAGCAGGACGTTTAATACAGTAGACCCTGGAGCAGACCTAGAATACTGGAGACCCCCCAGAGCAGACCTATATACAGGATACCCCAGATAGACCTAGAATACGTAGACCCCCAGAGCAGACCTAAATACAAGTAGACCCCAGAGCAGACCTATAAACATGAGACCCCTAGCATACCTTAAACAGGAGACCATGAGCAGACCTATAATACATAGACCCCAAGGCAGACCTATAATACTGGAGACACCCATGAGAGCAGACCTATAATACAGTATACCCCCCAGAGCAGACCTCTAATCCAGGAGACCCCCCAGAGCAGACCTATATCTGGAGACCATCAGAGCAGACTTAATACGGAGACCCCCGGGCAGACTATAATACTGGAGACCTTCAGGAGCAACCTATAGTACAGAGACCCCCAGACAGACCTAGAATACTGGAACCATCAGAGCGGACGTTTAATACGTATCCCCTGTAGCCAGAGCCTAGATACACTGGAGACTCCCAGAGCAGACCTATAATACTGGAGACCCCCAGAGCAGACCTAGAATACAGGAGACCCCCATAGAGCAGACCTAATACAGTAGACCCCCAGAGCAGACCTAGATACAGTAGACCCCCAGAGCATGACCCTATAATACAGGAGACCAGAGCAGACCTATAATACAGAGACCCCCCCGGGCAGACCTATAATACGGAGACCCTCGAGAGACCTATAATACATAGAACCCCCAGAGCAGACCTATAATACAGAGACCCCAGCTAAGACCTATATACTGGAGACCCATCAGAGCCGACCTATAATACAGAGACCCCCAGGCAGACCTATAATACTGGAACCACAGAGCAGACATATAATATAGTGAGACACCCAGAGCAGACCTATAATACAGGAACCATCAGCAGACCTATAATACAGTAGACCCCAGGAAGACCTATAATACGGAGACCCCATAGCAGACCATATACAGGAGACCCCAGGGCAGCAAATATAGTACGGAGACCCCAGAGCGACCTATATACTGGAGACCATCAGAGCCGACCTATACAGGAACCCCAGGGCAGACCTATAATACTGGAGACATCAAGCAGATTTAATATAGGAGACTCTGGAGCAGATCATTAATACAGGTGAATACAGATCATTATTGAATCACACCATTAGTCCTGCTTCAGGTTCCTCCTGTCAGTCATCTCCATTGACTTTGAGTTTATGGATCATCATATCCAGACGTGTCATCATATAAAATACAGAATCAATAATCCATAGTATGATGTCACATAATACAATAATGTGTAGGGGAAGGCCTATAATCCGGGATTACTCTGTATCTAATTTATTGTTCATAATTGGATAATTTTTCCATATACCTACGTATATCTCATCCTCTCGTTGTCCTAATTCAGTGTATCTGCACAGGCTAGTATAAAGTTATTCTCTTGTATAGTTATATATGATTATTCACGTATGGGTTTTAGCCATTGGCAGATTAATAGCAAAGGATCAAATCACTTTCTCTCTCTTATCCAGTGGTAGGATGGGGCTTGATTCAGCTCGTCAAACATTTAATTAGTGAGTTTTACTTTATTCCAGGACTTTTATAAATCTGGTGATCGCGTCACTACCGGTTCTGCTTCAGCAGCACATACAGTGCGCAGCAGAGAAGGCAGAAGCGGTAATAAACTGCTTACCAGGGTCTCCAGCTGCCTCTAACAACCGGAGACCCGTTCCTTCTTCTGCGATTAGCATGGAGCAGAAGAAAACTATAGCGGTCGGACGCTTCGGACCGCAGCCGCTACATCTTTTGTCAGGGTCAGTTGGGTTGAGCTATTAGTAATAGGTATAAAACTTTTCAGGTGGTAACTAATGATTATACAGAAAAAACTCTCGACAGTCCCAGCCAATTCCGGAAAAAAACTTTGAGACTTTTATTTGGTCAAAATACAGACTCCACACATTGTTTTTCGATTATCTCCCTTTCTCATCCCGCGTTTCAAACGGATTAACCGTTTCTTCTTAGTCAGGTGATACACCACTTTGAGACTTTTATATTTGGTCAAAATACAGACATCCCACATTGTTTTTTCGATATTTTCCCTTTCTCAATCCAACGCGTTTCAAACGGATAACCGTTCTTAGTCATGTGATACACCATGACTAAGAACGGTAATCCGTTTAAACGCGTTGGATTGAGAAGGGAATAGCGAAAAACATGCTGTGGATGTCTGTATTTTGACAAATAAAAGTCTCAAAGTTTTTTTCCGGACTTTGGCTGGACTGTCGAGAGTTTTTTTCTGTAAGCAATTGTAACCTCAGCAACGAGGTGAGCCCGTGCCATTTCCGAGTACACAGAGTTTTCTTTTTATAACGGTAACTAATGATGCTAAACCTGCTGCATAGGAAAGAGGTTATATTATTCCCCTTGTCCTTTAGCAATGCTTCGCACTCATAGTTCCGGTGAAAACATGGTTTACTTTATTCCATTTATCAATCCATATAACGTGCAACGACAGAGGTGACCTAACGCGTTTCGCTATAGAAGCTTAGTCCATGACTAAGCTCTATAAGCGAAACGCGTAGGTCGAATACCTGTACCTGTTTGTGACTGTCACCTCTGTTTGTGCACGTTGATAGGATTTTATGGAATAAATAAACCATGTTTTCACTGAACTCTGAGTGCTGAAGCATTTGCTAAAAGATTTGTCGGCTGGAGGTTCTTGGAGTATGACTTTCCTGCACCAGACCGGAGAGAGGTGAGCTTGGACTTTTATTCTACATGTTTTTTTCCCTCCCCTTGTCGCATTAAGGGTTAATTACACAGGCACGTCCATGCACATCGCAAAAAACGTGAACATTTTCAGTCACTTTTGTGCCAGTATTTATCCGCATCAGTTTTCTTACACATCCTTAAGGCACCCATTGATCCATCTTGTTTCCACGTCCCCAAAAATGACATGGCAAAACACCTGGTTCCGCATCGTAATCTGAGGGGAAAAAAACGACCGCATAAAGATGTCATCAGTTTGATTTATTTGTGGACCCATTTGCTTGTATTGAAGTCTGTGGTGTGAAAAAAGACTCCAATTATTTTCAGCAAGATTTCTCATTAGCCTCTGACTCCTTGTCAAATAAGAATCTCAGAAACAAGGGGCAGGCAGTTATCAAGACTGGCATTTTACACAATGCCCCCCCCCCCCCATTATGGGGAAGTGCAAGTGTGTTTCAGTGCACAAACTAAACCACAATTTAGAGTAATAAAATTCAAGGAACGCTCCGGTAAGACTGATTCAGTGAGTTATACCTTGTGCCGGGCTCGAAGGGAGGAGCCGGTTATTGGAGCCTGTCACCAGTGATACTTGTTTATGACAGATCGACTGATGTTCTCTTAAATAATTTCTTATATTACTCTGTCATAGGGACCTTGAAGTTCAGTTCTCTGTTTCTGAAGTACCGGTCCTGGTAGTCATGAAGCCATCGGGACAGATTATCTCTCCGAATGCAGTGGAGAGGTGGCTCGGCTTGGACCTCCATGTTTCAAGAATTGGCAAGAAGTCTCTGAGATCATAGACAGAAGCTTCCTTCTTCCAGAATTAGTGACTCCACTGCTAAGGAGATCACAGCGACATCCGTAGAATAAGTACAAAGTAGAAAGCACCAAGAAGAAGAAGAAGGAACGGCCCGGTGGGGACGACGATGTGATGGGGTGGTGGTGGAACAGGTTTCTTCTGAGATGAAGTGATCAGAAGTTTTGGACAATCTAGAAGTACTAACTAGGAAAACCATCTGCTCTAGTCATGTCATAAAAAAGTTTTATATGGATTGTGTTCTGTCATTTCTGTGGATTATTTTTTGTGGATTATATCTGAGAAATCAAAAGATGCTGGCAGGATAGACACTTATAGTTATTTTCCCAAATGTGCAAAAAACCGTGCCAACTGCTAATATAATGTTATGAGATCAGACCTGACGTCTTCATTCCCTTGCTCTCTAGTCTAGAACGTGGAGGGGCACATGACCTGAAATGTCCTCAGTTTCTCTTATGTGAAAATAATAATAATCCTTTATTTATAGCACACACAGATTACGCAGCGCTGCACAAAGCATGACAAATCGGTCCCTGTCCCCATGGGGCTCACAATCTAATTAACCACCAGTATGTTCTGGAGTGCGGGAGGAAACCCATGCAAACACTAGGAGAACATACAAATTTTGCAGGTGTTGACCTGGGTGGGATTCGAACCCAGGACCCCAGCGCTGCAAGGCAGAAGTGCTACACTCAGCCACCGTGACACCCGTGAAAAGTTACTCAATGGTGGCCTCGATGGAGTCCTGCAGTGAGATGACACCATTGGAGTGGACTTCATCCGAAGATACTTGTCTCCTTAACACTGAAATGCTTGAAATATCTATTACATCTATAGCAAGGATTACTTATTTTAGCCCCTGAGCAGTTTTGGTCACTTAAATTGACCATACAAATCTGCAGCCAGTGTTAGGTAGAGTTTAGGAGACATGTATAACCATTCCTTTGTGTGTGTAGTATCTGCAGAACTGTGAAAAATGCATTTGTATTCCAAGGTTGTAGCTGGACTTGGAGCATTCTGCGGTGTGCAGGGGCGTAACTAGGAGAGGTTGGGCCCTATAGGAGACTTTTGAATGGGGCTCCCCTAAAAAATATACTTATTTGTATACACACACATTTATACACTAATATATACTCAAACGAATATATACTTATAAAAATACACAACAGTCATTATTGATACAATCTTATACGCATACACAGATTTATACACTTCCACACGCACACACATTTATTCACAAATATATACACTTATACATACAGTATGTACATTTATACACACATATAGTATATATACATCGCATAAACACACAAATAAGAGCATATTCACATTACATATACCCACACACACAGCAATACACACACACATACAATACCATATACAGACATACACCACTAAAGTATATACACACCACGCACACATATGGCATATACACACACAGTGGGCAGATTTACTTACCCGGTCCATGCACGATCCAGCGGCTCGTTCTCTGTGGAGGATTTGGGTCTTCCGGCGATTCACTAAGGTAGTGCGCCCGATGTCAACTTTTAAAAAAAAAAAATGTGTGTTTTTTCCGAATCTGTTGGGTTTCTTACGACCACGCCCCCTGATTTCTGACAGTGCGGCAAAAACCCGGGGCAATTCGGGAAAATTGGCGCAAAACGGTAAAATTTGGGTAACCCGACGGAAAAACACATAGATGGTAGGAAGTAAGAAGATAAGAGATTCTAGTCCTGCCATTCTGCTGTCTCTTCTCCTTCCCTCAATATTTCCTATTGGAGCTGCTGACTCAGGGGTGCACTGTGGAAGAAGTGCACTGTTATATACTTATTATGCTATGCAATACGCAACTAACAAGTATAAATTAGTACACACCCTCCATTGTGCGTCAGGTGGATGCGGGCCCCCTGACATGCACTCCCCAGAGTAACTAATGTGGCTGCTAACTCTGCCCGCCCCCCCCAGCTACAATCCTGGAATATAAATGCATTTTCCACAGTCCTGCTACTACCTTCACCACACACTCAGATATAGTTACACAGCTCTCCTTAAAGGTTAATTACACATTGTTTTTTTGTACAGAACATCGCATATTAAACACTTACAGGAATTAACTACCACACCTAACATGTGTAAGCTGGTGAATTTCTTCATACGACTAGTAGATAAACACGGGCGATGGTGACACCGTCTTTACTTGTTGTGTGTGAGGTTCTTCAGGAGGCTTTCCCCGTAGTATCGGGATCGGTTACAGATTGTTATGACTGCTGATGATCACAAGGTAACGCTTTCACTTTTCATTATCTTAACAATTTTTTATTTTTATGACACTGGTTCAAGTTTTCATTGTTACTAAATGTTCAGGTCACGCCCCTCTCTGCTAAGTCCATCCCCTTTTTATATGAGCAACACTCTGGGTCTAGGAGGTAGTGAGAAATTTCCATATACCCTATACATTTACACAACATTCTAAGTACAATATTATTATTCCATATATTCCATCTTTGGCTAAACATTCAATTCACATAACCGAGCAGAATTGGTTTGAATTCTTCCAAATAATGGCCCACGTTCAATATGGGTGTTTCACGTTTGTTGTCGAGAAGGCGGGCTATCAGGTGGGGCGGGGTTTAGATTAAGGCGCACAATTTTTTTTTTGGGCAAAATAAGTCATGGTATTTGTGAAAGATTCCAGTACTCTCATAGCCAGCAGATGCACTGCAGCAATTTTCTATCCAATGGGGCACATGTAAAGTAGTTTTGTTTTCTGTGCCAGCATTTTTTTTCTTTGCTTTTCTGCTGGTCAGATGTGTCTTAGGAGGTTTTTTTTTTTAATACCTCTTAGGTCTTTAGGGTCCTTTTAGGAGTTTAGGAATTTAGTAAATTTGTGATTTTTTGAATAAAAGTTGCCAAATGTGCAACTCTTTTTAAAAAGAAGGGCCAGTGCTAGTACTGGGCATACCGGCAAGTGTTCATAAGGAATCCATGGGAGTGAAGGGGGTGTATATAATGAATGGATAGGCAGTGAGGGGGGATGTATATAAGATAGGATAAGGGAAATGTTGGTATGATAAACTAGGGAATATTTTAGGGAACTGGAGTTGTTTTAGTTTTGGAATTTTAATGCTGCCAAGTGAGTTCACTGCAAAAAGGCCTGTCGCCCCGGGGCCTACTGAAACCAGGAGCCTACTTCCACATCTGCAATTGGGTTATAACTCAGGGAAAACTGCAAAAACACTCGCCAGTGCACAGTGGCCATGAAAAGTGACAAAAAAAGAAAAAGAAAATGCCAAGCCTAAACAAAAGTAAAGTGGCCCCAATGACTAAATAATTGCCACCCACAAAAAATATTAGCTCTATATTAACCATCAGGGCCTGACTTTTTCTTTCTCCCATCTTTATTGTCAGTCATATTGTTCTATGGTGCTATTTTGAAGGACAAAATATATTTTTTTGCAAAAAGTTTGATGTTTTAATGTTTAAAAAAAATGGTACATTAGGACTTGCAACTAAACTTAATGTGGTGCGGTATAAGACTATATAGTAAAATTTTCGGACAATATCAGTAAGTCGACTGGAATCTAGAGTAGAGGTACTGGGTGCCTCGTGCCTCGGTGGATCACACACTATTCTGCATTTTCAGTCTCCTCTGTTTTGAGGCATAATAAAGCCTTGTCGTGGCATGAAGGAAGGGCCATACATTGCCGGCAGTAGCTGAGAGCCGACCAGGGCTGAGTATTTCCTGTGCTGATTGTGTCATAGCGGGTGAGGAAACACTTCCTACCACATACGCAGTGATATACAGCCCTCCTGGCTCCATACACATAGAAACGGCCTCACAGGACAGCATCGCCTTATCCAAAAGCTCCCAGGCCCCAAAGCAAAAAAAAAACGGGACTCCCTACACACAATACAGGCAGCCCCCGGGTTACGTACAAGATAGGTTCTGTAGGTTTGTTCTCAAGTTGAATTTTATGTAAGTCGGAACTGTATATGTATAATTGTAACCCCAGACAATTTTTTTTGGCCTCTGCGACAATTGGATTTTAAAAAATGTTGGATTGTCATAAGAACCAGATTAACAATAAAGCCTCATTGCAGACGCCTGTGATAACTGGTATAATTCTTTATTGTAGCCTATGGCTAAAGTACAGTACTTACCAACATCCAGAGGGCCGTTTGTAACTAGGGGTTGTCTGTAAGTCGGGTGTTCTTAAGTAGGGGACCGCCTTTATTCTATTAATGTGGACTATGCTATGCACCAGACCCTGCACCCCAGTAACAGGTGTTCGGGCATACACTTTCAGAATGTATACCTTTATTTCTCAATTTATTAGACTTTTGGACATGAAAAAGCTAAGACTTTTTTTTATTCTAAGTAACTGCTTTGCATTCTTTCCGTTAGCCAAAGTTTTGGCCATGGAAGGCTGCAGACAGTTATCTATATCCCAGGAGATCTGGTAACCATACCTTTGTTCTTAGTAGTGACAGTTATAGTGAAATTATAGTTGCTCTGCAGCTCTTGCAAAGGCTCTGGGTGGGTCTTTCAAACTGAAGAGCTTTCCACTATCTGCACTGTGCTGCTCCACAGCTTTCCCCCCAGAGTTTGGTGGATACTTATAACTGTCCCCCCTAGGATTTTGGTTGGATACTACAGAAGTCAATCAACAGAGGGAGGGTCTGTGGAACAGTTCATGCAAAGAGCAGAAAGCTCTTCAGACTGAAAGATCCGCAGAGCCTTGTGCAAACCTGGATTAAAAGTTCACTATGACAGCCCCCATGCTACTTTACATACACACAAAGGTATAGTACACAGCTCTCCAGTGCCTATACCTAGCACTTTCTGCGTTTATTATGGAAAAAACTCATGATGAAGTCACTAAATGGAAATCCAGAGACACTTACTCATACATCCAGGCAACGTGTTCGGTGGTTATCTCTTATATTATATATTTTATCTTAAAATTAAAATCAACTTTTAAAACTTTGCTAATAAGCCAAAAGGGCTCCTAGGGATGTTACAGAGTCCTGCCCTGTTGTAGCTTCAAAGGTGTTACACTGGTTTCACCCGCACTCTCTCCTCCCCCCCTCCACCCTGATGTAAACTCAAAGTAGCAGAAGAAACTTTCAGCACACAATGGGAGGAGAAGTGCTTCTGCAAAGTGTAACAGCCTGTGACCCCGCAGATGGACGACTCTGGTAACACCCCTAGGGTTCTCTGGCTCATGAGCATTATTTAAAGTTTATTTTAGAAGGAAGGAGGCTGAGCTCCTCATAAAAGATTGGTGTTTCTTTTCTTGCAGTAGCAATAGCAGCATTGCAGCATGCACTATTATTTTCTCACATCGGACCACAGCTCCTCATAGAAGTCAATGGAACTGCTAAGAAAACGAACGGCACATGGATAACATCCATATGCGTTTTGTTTTTTAACAAATGTTACTAGGCAACCAACTTGGCTTGGCAAAAAATACATTAGTAGACCATACGTTTTTTTTGCACATTGATGTAACAGTCCACACTTTTTTGCAGACCGCAATGGACGTGCTGTCTGAATGACTCCTGAGTCGCAGACAGCCCCACCCCCTTTGTGCTTTCCAGTTTTCGTAGTCTGATCTTTGTGATCCCATGGGGGAATTTTTGTAGTAGCACCTGTCCTTTTTACTATTTTAGTCACCACCTTTGGATTTTTTTTTTCCCTCTGTCCCCCCGCCTGTATGCAGCAGGTTGCAGGCATCATTAGTTACCACCTGAAACTGTTTTATACCTATTACTAATAGCTCAACCCAACTGACCCTTGACAAAAGATGTGAGCGGCTGCGGTCCGAAGCGTCCGACATCGCTATAGTTTTCTTCTGCTCCCATGCTAATCGCAGAAGCAGGAACGGTTCTCCGGTTGTTAGAGGCAGCTGGAGACCCTGGTAAGCAGTTTATTACCGCTTCTGCCTTCTCTGCTGCGCACTGTATAGTGCTGCTGAAGCAGAACCGGTAGTGACGCGATCACCAGATTTAAAAGTCCTGGAATTAAAGTAAAACTCACTAATTAAATGTTTGACGAGCTGAATCAAGCTCCATCCTACCACTGGATAATGAGGAGAAAGTGATTTGATCCTTTGCTATTAATCTGCCAATGGCTAAAACCCATACTGTAATAATCATATAATAACTATACAAGAGAAATACGCTTTATACTAAGCCTGTGCAGATTACACTGAATTAGGACAACGAGAGGATAATTACGGTATATGGAAAAATTATATCCACAATTATGAACAATAAATTAGATTACAGAGATAATCCCGGATTATAGGCCTTCCCCTACACATTATTGTATTATGTGACATCATTACTATGGATTATGATTCTGTATTTTATATGATGATCACATCTGGATGATGATTCCATAAACTCAAGAGTCAATGGAGATGACTGACAGGAGGAACCTGAAGCAGGACTAATGTGTGATATCACTAATGATCTGTATTCACCTGTATTAATGATCTGCTCCAGGGGTCTCCTATATTAAAGTCTGCTCTGATGGTCTCCAGTATTATAGGTCTGCCCTGGGGTCTCCTGTATTATAGGTCGGCTCTGATGGTCTCCAGTATTATAGGTCTGCTCTGGGGGTCTCCTGTACTATAGGTCTGCCCTGGGGGTCTACTGTATTCTAGGTCTGCTATGATGGTCTCCTGTATTATAGGTCTGCTCTGGGGTCTCCTGTATTATAGGTCTGCTCTGGGGGTCTCCTGTATTATAGGTCTTCCCTGGGGGTCTACTGTATTATAGGTCTGCTATGATGGTCTCCTGTATTATAGGTCTGCTCTGGGGGTCTCCAGTATTCTAGGTCTGCTCTGGGGGTCTACTGTATTCTAGGTCTGCTCTGGGGGTCTCCTGTATTCTAGGTCTGCTCTGGGGGTCTCCAGTATTATAAGTCTGCTCTGGGAGTCTCCAGTATTCTAGGTCTGCTCCAGGGGTCTACTGTATTAAACGTCTGCTCTGATCGTATCCAGTATTATAGGTCTGCTCTGGGAGTCTCCAGTATTATAGGTCTGCTCTGGGGGTCTCCTGTATTATAGGTCGGCTCTGATGGTCTCCAGTATTATAGGTCTGCTCTGGGGGTCTCCAGTATTATAGGTCTGCTCTCATGGTCTCCAGTATTATAGGTCTGCCCTGGGGGTCTACTGTATTATAGGTCTGCTATAATGGTCTCCTGTATTATAGGTCTGCTCTGGGGTCTCCTGTATTCTAGGTCTGCTCTGGGGGTCTACTGTATTCTAGGTCTGCTCTGGGGGTCTACTGTATTCTAGGTCTACTCTGGGGGTCTCCTGTATTATAGGTCTGCTCTGGGGGTCTCCAGTATTCTAGGTCTGCTCCAGGGGTCTACTGTATTAAACGTCTGCTCTGATGGTCTCCAGTATTCTAGGTCTGCTCTGGGGGTCTCATGTACTATAGGTCTGCTCTGATGGTCTCCAGTATTATAGGTCTGCTCTGGGGGTCTCCTGTATTATAGGTCTGCTCTGGGGGTCTCCTGTATTATAGGTCTGCTCTGATGGTCTCCAGTATTATAGGTCTGCTCTGGGGGTCTCCTGTATTATAGGTCTGCTCTGGGTGGGGTCTCCTGTATTATAGGCTGCTTGGGGGGCCCTGGGGTCTATTGTATTATAGGTCTGCTCTGGGGGTCTACTGTATTCTAGGTCTGCTCTGGGGGTCTACTGTATTCTAGGTCTGCTCTGGGGGTCTCCAGTATTCTAGGTCTGCTCTGGGGGTCTCCAGTATTATAGGTCTGCTCTGGGAGTCTCCAGTATTCTAGGTCTGCTCCAGGGGTCTACTGTATTAAACGTCTGCTATGATGGTCTCCTGTATTATAGGTCTGCTCTGGGGTCTCCTGTATTATAGGTCTGCTCTGGGGGTCTCCTGTATTATAGGTCTTCCCTGGGGGTCTACTGTATTATAGGTCTGCTATGATGGTCTCCTGTATTATAGGTCTGCTCTGGGGTCTCCAGTATTCTGTGTCTGCTCTGGGGGCTGCTGTATTCTGTGTCTGCTCTGGGGGTCTCCTGTATTCTAGTCTGCTCTGGGGTCTCCATATATTAAGTCTGCTCTGGGAGTCTCCAGTATTCTAGGTCTGCTCCAGGGGTCTACTGTATTAAACGTCTGCTCTGATCGGTCCGTATTATAGGTCTGCTCTGGGAGTCTCCCAGTATTATAGGTCTGCTCTGGGGGTCCTCCTGTATTATAGGGTCGGCTCTGATGGTCTCCAGTATTATAGGTCTGCTCTGGGGGTCTCCAGTATTATAGGTCTGCTCTCATGGTCTCCAGTATTATCAGTCTGCCCTGGGGGTCTACTGTTATTGATAGGTCGGCATAAGGCTCTGTATTATAGGTCTGCTCTGGGGGTCTCCAGTATTCTAGGTCTGCTCTGGGGGGGTCTCCTGTATTAAACGTCTGCTCTGATGGTCTCCAGTATTATAGGTCTGCTCTGGGAGTCTCCAGTATTCTAGGTCTGCTCTGGGGGGGTCTCCTGTATTAAACGTCTGCTCTGATGGTCTCCAGTATTATAGGTCTGCTCTGGGAGTCTCCAGTATTATAGGTCTGCTCTGGGGGGGTCTCCTGTATTATAGGCCTGCCCTGGGGGTCTATTGTATTATAGGTCTGCTCTGGGGGTCCACTGTATTCTAGGTCTGCTCTGGGGGTCTACTGTATTCTAGGTCTGCTCTGGGGGTCTCCAGTATTCTAGGTCTGCTCCAGGGGTCTACTGTATTAAACATCTGCTCTGATGGTCTTCAGTATTCTATGTCTGCTCTGATGGTCTCCAGTATTCTAGGTCTGCTCTGGGGGTCTCCTGTACTATAGGTCTGCTCTGAATGTCTCCAGTATTATAGGTCTGCCCTGGGGGTCTCCAGTATTATAGGTCTGCCCTGGGGGTCTCCAGTATTATAGGTCTGCTCTGGGGGTCTCCTGTATTATAGGTCTGCTCTGATGTTCTCCTGTATTATAGGTCTGCTCTGGGGGTCTACTGTATTATAGGTCTGCTCTGATGTTCTCCTGTATTATAGGTCTGCTCTGGGGGTCTCCTGTATTATAGGTCTACTCTGGGGGTCTACTGTATTATAGGTCTGCTCTGGGGGTCTACTGTATTATAGGTCTGCTCTGGGGGTCTACTGTATTATACTTCTGCTGTGGGCGTCTCCTGTATTATAGGTCTGCTCTGGGGGTCTCCTGTATTATAGGTCTACTCAGGGGGTCTACTGTATTATAGGTCTGCTCTGGGGGTCTACTGTATTATACGTCTGCTGTGGGGGTCTACTGTATTATAGGTCTGCTCTTGGGGTCTCCTGTATTATAGGTCTACTCTGATGCTGTCCTGTATTATAGGTATACTCTGGGGGTCTACTGTATTATAAGTCTGCTCTGGGGGTCTACTGTATTCTAGGTCTGCTCTGGGGTCTACTGTATTACAGGTCTACTCTGGGGGTCTACTGTATTATACGTCTGCTCTGGGGGTCTACTGTATTACAGGTTTACTCTGGGGGTCTACTGTATTATACGTCTGCTCTGGGGGTCTACTGTATAATAGGTCTGCTCTCGGGATCTCCTGAGAGCCCCAGTTGTTTTACTCTATGCAGAAGACTGTTCTTAAAGGGGTTGTCCTCTCATATAAAGTGCCACATCAGGTTTTCCTCTATCCACTGGATAGGGGACAACTATGTGATTGGGGCTGGTCCTAGTCATCCATTGTATCCCAAATGAATGGAGCGGCAGGTCAGATATGCACACTTCCACTCCATTCACTATCTATGGGACTGATGAAAGTAGGTGGTGTGTCTGGCCATCTTTGTCAGCATCATAGAGATGAATAGAGCAGCAAATGCATGTGTGACCAATGGCTGTGTTAGTCTGGGGGTACAGCAGACTCACGTTCCATGGGGGTCCCACCACTGATCAGATGATCAGGGGAAACCTTAATGTGGCTGGATAATCACTTTAAAGGGGTGTTCCCATTTCAGCACATATTATTATTTGTATGATGAAAATTTAAAGGGGTATTCCAGGAATATGAACATCTGACACAAAATCCCATGATGATATAAATAAATTAATATAACAATACTCAATGTCATTAGTCACAAAACGGAGCTTAAATAATTAGATTTTATGATTTTCAAAATTTATGGCCTCTCTAAAGTAGGTGGAGTTATCACTAAGATGGCCGCCACTGGAAACTACAAATTCCATGATCCTTTAGTTCTCAGTAACTCCTCCTACCACTTATGCTCTGCTAACAGTGATGATGTAACAGGTTTTCTTGCTCTGTTACCAAAGTAATGATGTGTAACTGCCATCACCATACACCGGCCATACTGGATGCACTGCAACCAACCGACTACAGCCAAACATAGTGGTGATCACATGACCCTCCCAGGCAGGTACAGGACATGTGATGTGGACATGTGACCAGCAGCCATCTACTGCCCAAATTTCAATTCGCTGACCTCCACAGCTGGATAACTCAGTAATTTGCAGTAAATTGCAATAATTAGGGCTATTCGTTTTTTAATTCTCTTTTATTTTTTATATCGTATGTATATTGTTTTGTAACATTTTTATCAATTGCATGTTTTTATGTTTTATTTATTTCTCCTTTAGTGTATTAAATTTTTAAAACTTAATGGCCCAGATTTATTATTAGGAAGGCAAACTGCTCGTAGTGCATGGCCTTCATTTATATGGCGCTCCCTGCTTCCAACATAAATGTGGTGGCCGGTGTGACTACGCACCAGAATCCCCCTTTACGTGCACAGTTTCGTGTTGTGCACACACAGTGCAGCCACGACACAATACTGGCGGATACATTTCATAAATACATGTGCAGGCAGTTTGTAGATGTATTTATGTGTAAAGCAGAAATCTGGCGCAAAGAACGGTATTAAACTAGGCCAATAAGTCTCAGCTCGTAGCCTTAGAGAACCTAAGTTTCTGAATTGGTAACGTTACCAAGATTTGTAGTAATCGTATAGACAATTGTGTCATTTTTAATCTGTAATGTGGGTGTCTAAATTGTTGCAAGGTGCCTATTTGCCTTATTATTATTAATTGATAATAGAAATATAGTTGGTGGCAGTGATGATCGGATTGATCATCAGAGCAAAGAGAGAAATTTAGAGTAAAGGCGCCATCTTGCATAGGTGGTCAGTGCTAAATTTGAGGCTCTCTAGTGCAGGTGCACCCCATCAAGAACAGGGGTTCACCACTCTTCCTGCATAAGTTCCTTAAAATTTTATAGATCTCAGCTTGCTGTCATTTTGTAGGAAGCTTCATTGTTTATTTCCTGCATACAAAAACTGGTCCCTGGTCATGTGATGTCACACAGGTGCACATATTGTTACATCACACGGCTCTAATTATTCTCTGTGTTATAACGAGCCATGCACCGGTGTAACATCACATGACCAGGGATATATTGTGCCGTGCACCTGTGTGACATCACATGACCAGAGATATAATGAGCTGTGCACCTGTGTGACATCACATGACCAGGGATATATTGAGCCGTGCACCTGTGTGACATCACATGACCAGGGATATAACGAGCTGTGCACCTGTGTGACATCACATGACCAGGGATATACTGAGCCGTGCACCTGTGTGACATCACATGACCAGAGACCGGTGTTTATCCACAGGAAGTACACAATGAAGCTTCCAGTAGAAGGACAGCAAGCAGAGATCTACAAAATGGTGAGGAATTGATACAGAAAGTATATTGGAAAATTGTATAACTTTCCAATACACCTCTTTAATCATATTCTCTGTATGTATGTACTGTATGTAGTCTTGGTGCAGAATAAAATTTTAACCCTTCTACTAACACTTCTATTTTAGATATCATTCTTACATTGCAGCATTTTTTCCACGCCTACCTAAGAGTTTTGCACAGGAATGTATCTTGGTACTGTAACACTATGGGGCAGATTTACTTACCCGGCCCATTCGCGATCCAGCGGCGCCTTCTCTGCAGTGGATTCGGGTCCGGCTGGGATTCACTAAGGCAGTTCCTCCGCCGTCCACCAGGTGGCGCTGCTGCGCTGAAGAGCATCGGAACGCACTGGAGTTCACCGAGGCCGGCTGAGTGAAGGTAAGTGCAAGCTCCGCAACACATTTTCCGTTCTTAAATGCGGCGGTTTTTCCGAATACGCCCCCCGATTTCCATCACGCGCATGCCGGCGCCGATGCGCCAAAATTCGATCGCGTGCGCCAAAACCCCGGGGCAATACAGGGAAAATCGGTGCAAATCGGAAATATTCGGGTAATACGTTGGGAAAACGCAAATCGGGCCCTTAGTAAATGACCCCCTATGTTTCTCAAGGAAGAAACTGTAATACAAGTTGAAAATTCAGACCAAGAGACAGTATAGTACCATAGTTTATACGGTTGAAAAAAGACACTTGTCCATCAAGTTCAACCAAGGAAGGGAAGGGATTGGATGAGGAAGGGATTTAGGGGAAACAATTCTATATAACATAACCATCAATGTTATTTAGGTGTAAAAGGCATCTAGAACCTTCTTGGAGCTCTCTGCTGTCCCTGCTGTGACCAGTGCCTGAGGCAGGCTATTCCACAGATTGACAGTTCTCATAGTAAAAAAGCCCTGTCGCCTCCGGTGATTAAACCTTGTTTTTTTCGGAGATAGTGCCCCCTCGTCTTTTGATTTGATTTAATCTGAAACAACTTACGACCATATTTTTGCATGGACCATTCATATATTTATATAAATTAATCATGTCCCCTCGTAGTCGTCTCTTTTCCAGACTAAATAAATCTAGTTGTTTTAATCTTTCCTCATAACTGAGACCCTCCATACCCCTTATCATTTTTGTGGCTCTACGTTCAACCATCTCCTTTTTATGGACCGGAGCCCAGAACTGGACAGCATATTCCAGGTAAGGCCAAACCAATGCCTTGTATAGTGGTCATATTACATCCCTATCCCGAGAGTCCAGACCACTTCTGATACATGACAAGATCCTACTGGCTTTAGAGGCAGCTGATTGACATTGCATGCTGTTATTCAATTTATGATCTACTAGTACCCCCAGGTCCTTCTCAACAAGGGACTCTCCCAGATTTACTCCCCCAAGGACATATTTTGCCTTTGGATTATTGGCCCCCAGGTGCATAAACTTACATTTATCCACATTGAACCTCATTTGCCAAGTTGATGACCAAACACTTAGTTTGTCCAAGTCACCCTGCAGCCTATGAACATCCTCCATAGACTGTATTACACTACACAGTTTGGTGTCACCTGCAAAAATAGACACAGTGCTATTAATTCCCTCCTCTATATCATTAATAAATATATTAAATAGTAGTGGGCCAAGCACAGAACCCTGGGGTACACCACTGAAAGGATGACAGACTTCAATGGCTGCCATATAATACATCTGTAAGATACAGTCTGTGCATGAGGCCTAATACACCGGTAATAGAAATATGGTACAAGTTATTTATTTGCCCTGAGAACAAGGTGATCTTAGATATTTTGATAAGGATATGCTTCAATTGAAATTGGTGGTGGAACATCTTGTTGGCACCTGAAGCTCTGTAGATGGAGTCAACATGGGTGGCAAGTCCTATGAGCGCAACTTATCTCTCTACTCCACAATTTCTATGGGTGGGCTCAAAAATAAGAATTGAAAAAGGCAGTAATTGAAGATGTAGTGAATGCAACATGGCAACAATGTCCTCTCTAGGGTATTCAAAAAGAAAAAGTTCATTAGATGAACATTATGAATCAAACACTTGCCACCAGAAATTACCTTCTAAACTCTTCATCCTCAAAAGGAACCAATAGCCACCGTTTTGGCATGTCCTTGATGAAGCTGTCGTAGTCTTCTTCACTGCGGTCCAGGGACACATAAACCAGAGCCAGCTGGGAAGATCTGTTCACGTAGAATTCATCTGTCAGTTTGGTAAAAAAGTCTTTCAAGATTGGAGCAAACTCCTGACATCGTGAGCATCCTGACTCGGCAAAGTACAAAAGTAGTATGCGATTCTCCAGTCTCTCCCAAATCTCTCGCTCCGTGTCCAACTCGTCCTGATCGTGGTTATTTTTTAACAAGACTTTGCCTAGAAATATTTCAGCCATATTATTCTGTCCAAGGTCAACCCCTGTAATGGAGAAAATACTTTAAAATCATAATAAAATGCCACCCCAGGGACTGTTCAAGGGTAGTTCTGCTTGAGTAAGGGGGCACTTACTCATAGATACAGGCACTGGGGTTGTGGTAATCTTCTTATATTTCTTATAAATGGCCTCCTTCCTTCTAATAATCAACTTATAAAATTATGCTAATGTGCCAGAAGGGCTCATGGGAGTGTTACCAGAACCGCTCTGTGCTGTCTCACCCTCCCTCTGCCTGTTCTTATCTCCTGGCAGCAGGGACTTTTAGTACACAGCAGGAGGGGGCCCCTGCACAGTGTAACAGCCTGTGAAGCTGAAGCATTGAGGGGCTCTAGAAACACTCCCAGGAGCCCTTCTGGCTCAAAAACATAATTTTAAAAGTTGATTTTAGAAAGAAGGAGGCCTTCATGTGTCTGGATTTATGACTAATTGTCCCAGATTTATCATGATAGATTTTGCCGATAGATTTTCTTCAAACAGTCCTATTCTTTTAACTATAAAGTTGGTAAGTAAGAAACTCCAGCCTTCTACCCTTCCATCTGTGCCCCCAACATCCTACTTCATATTAGTAATTAAAGGGTTTTTAAGGTGAAACTAAAAATGCATTTCTCTCGTGGCCTGTGATTTGTTTACCTCTAAGGAACTGCAAAACACAGGGAACCAGGGGTCAGATCGCCATTGATCAGCAACTTTCCCCATCCTATAAATAGGTGAATAACAATACTTGGAGAACCCCTATTAAAGCAACACTGAATCCACTGTATTCTCTGGAAAAAAGTTATGGCACACAAGGTCATAGACACTGCGGACAGGACACTAAGTCCTTAAGGGAAACCTACCACTTATAGGGCTTATAAGCAGGACATGCCGTGCACCAGCTCAGGCTGAGCTGGTGCCGGCACTTATCTTCGTTATGTTTGTAAACTGTTTTAAAGCATTTAATCACTTTAATAATGTTTGCGCCGAGCGCGGACCACGGTGCAGGGAAGCTACTTCCGATATAAACATCAATAAAGTGATTAAATTCTTTAAAAACGTTTAAAAACATAACGAAGATAAGCGCGGCACCAGCTCACCCTGAGCTAGTGCACGGCATGTCCTGCTTATAAGCCCTATCCGAAGTGGTAGGTTTCCTTTAAAGGAAATCTACTGTTTTTATTTATTGTGAACCAAACATACCTTGTGAATGCTGTAGCTACACTGATGCAGAAGCATACCTTGTTTAATCCCTGAGTTGAGTGATTGTGCTCAAAAAACAATTACAAAAAAAACACATTACACAGAGCTTCCTGAACTATCCAGACAGGATTACTCAACCCGAGCTGGTTGACTCATACACAGCAGCTGGGGGATGGTGCAGCGATTGATTACTTCTGCCTGTCAGGGACAACACAGTGATTACATCATGCTCAGGAGCAGTGCATAATTAGGGTAAGAGGGGAAGCACCGGGGCAATTTGGACCCCAAATATATTGTTTTGGAGACTGTTCTCATTGAAATCAATCAGATTTTCATGTAAGCATGGCAGGAGCAGAACAGGAGGTGCTTCCTATTGTGGCTAATACATGAGGGTCCCAGATTGTGGCGCCCCCTATTTTGTGTTAGCCTCCCCTCTCAGAGTATTTGAAAGTTGTTTTTTTCTTATTTCAGACAACAAATGATCAAAACGAAAAATTATTCAGAAAAATGGAGAATTCTTAAAAAAAATGCAGAGAATTAAGAGTACTTTGTATGCAGAGCACATAGACATCCAGGGTTAATGAACGAGATTACATGGTAATTACTTAATATTCTACTAACTATGCATTGTAGTGTAAAGCCGTTAAGGTTCTAATTCCTGTAATGACTTCATTAGTTTGTTAATCTCGAAAAGTCTTCAATCCACTTTCAGTGTTGGCAATTATCTAAATACCTTTCTAACTTCAAACACAATGAAAAAAATTAAGTCTTAATAGACCAATTACCTCCATTAGGGACTAGATGTAAATCAGATACCGCAGAGGATTTTTTTTTTCTATTTACAGACAAAATGTAGTTTAAAGTCGACAGAAACCTTTTTAAAGGGAATCGGTCATTAGTTTGGATCAACTGCAGAAATATACGCCATGGAGATCTGTGTAAGCAAAACTTTCTGTGTGTAGGAAGTGGCAGCAAAATGTGAACTTTTAATTATGCAGCTCCTACAAGTGCTTTGGGTGGATCTTTCAGCCTTAAAGGAGTTGACCACTTTTCAATAAATCTCTTCCATCAGACATGTCTCTGTATGTATATGTATCTGGGTCTTTGCCTCCGTTGAAAGCTTCAGCCTTTTCCTGTTCTCACCATGCTGCCCTCTGCATATATACACAGATTCCCCTCTCTCACTGCTCCAGTCCGTCCTCATGGCGTCACCCACTGTGTCTTTCTTCTCACAGTCCGTCTTTAGTGACAGAGCTAGGAAGAGGGGAGGGGGATAAGATGAGTCATAACTCTCCTGCCACAGCTCCTCCTATTCAGCAGAGCTGAGACTTGTAAACCAAGAAGAATGGAGAGATATGTACAGAAGTAAGTAGCAAGGCTACTGAATTACTTGATGAACATTCAGGGATTATTCACAAGGCAAAAAAGGCCCATGGACAACATATGTAAGAGTAGCCAACCCAGAGTGTACTGCTCTTTGTTCCTCCCCTCTGCTTTGAGTGACTGCTGTAAGTATCCAACCAAAATCCTGATACAGCTTCTACTTGTAGTGGAGGGGATGGGTTGTGGTACAGCACAGAAAGCTCTTTAAGCTGAAAGACCTACCCAGAGACCTTACAGGAGCTGTAGAGATGGGTTTTAACTTCACTTCTCACGTTTCTCTCACTACTAACAATACAAAAGAAGGTAAGGTGACACAGATCTCCTCGTCTACAGCTTTGCGTGGTCAAAACTGCTGACAGTTTCCCTTTAAGTTTGCAGCCACTATGGCGCAAAATTTACTGCAATTTTTTTATACAAAGCAAGGAATGGATAATGTAAAAATGGGTCTTTATTAGGCAGAGATCTGAATTGACTAAACAGTTTTAGTCAGGTAGTGCAGGGCAAATAGGGTAAACATGGGCAAATAGAAAGTCACCTTTATAGGACACTGAGAAACCTATTGCTCAGTAACATTCCATCCTTTAAAGTCCATGTTTTGCCTCATCAATGGCAGCAAATTCTAATTAAAAAAAATAACTGTATCTTGAGCCAAAAGGGACTTCCGGTTATCAAAACTCTGAAGGTCTATTTTTAGGATATGCCACAAATATCATATCATTAAAGGAAATGTACCAGCTAAATCAAGCATGATAAACCAGGGATACTTAGATCTTCTTATATTTGTTATCCATGGCCTCCTCCCTTCTAATATTAACTTTTAAAATTATTTCAATGAGCCAGAAGGGCTCTGGGGGGTGTTACCAGATCTCAGCCTGCTGAAGCTTCCATCAGTTCCCCACAATCAGGTCCTTGAAAGGCTCTGTTCAAAGTTTGTCTCCTAAGTGGACATGGTGCAGAGAATTAGAGCTTCTTTCCCTTTAAGACAACAGCATGACACCTACTAGATAGATTGGGGCTCATTTACCAAGGGCCCGCGGTTCGCATTTCCGACGATTTCCGTTTTGCGCATGCGATCGGATTTTGGCTCATCGGCACCAACTTGCACGCAGAAGCAATGGATGCAGGAACTCGAGCTCACGATGTTAGCGAATCGCGGCAGACCAGAATCCTCGTCGGACAACGCACCGCGGGATCGCGACAGGACCGGGTAAGTAAATCTGCCCCATTGTGTTCAAAAACTGAACATGGTAAACACTGAAGAAGCTGCAGTATTTGCATTGGTGCCAAATCCCGTTCAAACTCTTGATCGATGAGAGTGCTGAGAATCTGCGCTAACTCCATCTGTTATTAATGTCCTCTTCTACAGATAAGCCATCAGCATTCTGCTCCCAGAAATACAAACTAAGAAGAATCACTTTCCTTTTTTTCCCAGATTCATTGCATCCTGTAATTTGCAGATTCATCAGACCACATTATACAATTGAAAAAATAATTTTTCCTATTTACAAAAATTTACAAAAAAGACAATTTCAGATCTTCCAAATCAAAATAGATTTGCAATGTAATGACCAACGTATCACATTATATGAATTAGGCAAACATTTTTTAAAAAATTATAAATGCTGATCCCTTTTTTTCTAATTCTTTTAAAATGGGAATTATGAATAAAAATTATTAACATCGATAACATCATGTCAACTAACGTTCCAAGATGTCATGGAATATCATGATAATAATCTATGCCATATATTGTATATATATCTATATGTACAATTTTTTTTTGTGTGCTCCATCAGTAATATTATAATTAATTAATATTTAAAACATATATTTTCTGTAAATAAAAGTGCTGAAAATACTAGAATCATTGCAATGAAAAATTTAAATAGAAAAATACTGAACATAAAATAAACAGATGTAATTCTTAACTATACACAAAGTTTTTTGTAAATTTTTTTGCAAATAAAATAAGCAGCTTTCTGTTATTTTATACATTTTCACTAAATTAATATAGAAATTAATATTAATAGAGATCACTTCCTGCTATTAGAATAAATGTTATAACTTCTGGTCAGATATTGTTTTTTTGTTGAATGAAAAATCTTATTGGCGTTAAACTTTTTCTATAAATAGATTAATTAGTAGAGTAAAATGATATACACATAATAAATGTATAAAATATTCAATGTACAACTTTTGTATCTCATACATCTCTAAGGGTCTCCTTCTATGGACCAATGATATCCGTTGTTTCTCCTAAATTCTTAGGTTCTACAAGAAGAATTTCCTTTATCTTAAGAGTTCCAGGTTCTATATATAGGGTGAATCTGTACATTTTGTTTAGAGATTTCGGATTAGAGAGTTGTGAAAATGTTACTTACCTTCGAGGGAAGAGTAAGGGACACCAATGGCCCATTAGAAAACATACATTCAGACTAACTGGACCTTATCAGCTCACTGGACACTGCAAGGGATTTAGGATGCAGCCCTATTAATAGAGCAGATCTGACGCAAAGGATTCTGGGAGCATAATCAGCTTATGTGAAGGGCTAAGGATATATTATATGTTAGAGTTTGGGAAGTTTTTATGCATAAAGGGATCCAGTTTTGTACCACTAAACAAGTTTTATGACAAGTAAGAAAGTTTCGACCATAAGAACATCCAAGGACCTGCTGCTGGGGACCCCAATGATCAACTAATTTCTGATTAATTACATTTATATACATAAATGAAACATATTTAGTGAAAAAGATACTGGGCAACTGTCCTGATTTTTGTAGGATAGGCCCTCGGCCCCACCAAACTCGGTGCAAAAAAGTTGTGAGCCTTCAAAGCTCCCCCAAGTAGATCTGATGGTAGACTGCTGCCTCTGCTGTAATCTGTATTTAAATAATTCTGGAACCGAACTTAACTTGTTAAAAACTTTATTTATATATGGCTGGGTACTGGGATCTAAGGCTAGTACACGCCTCAGTAGCCCCTGCAGTCAATTTACATATTACTAAAATAAAGTTTTCAAAAAGTTAGGTTCGGTTCCAGGGTTATTAAATTACTGATTAGGGAATACTCTGCTGTGTTCTCTCCATTCAAACGGTTCCCTTCCCTCTGTTGTAATATTAAATAGAAAGCCTGTAATAGAAGAGACTAAGGGCAGAAGGGAGAAGCTGTGCTGTGCTGTGACACCAAGTCCAGCTACAATCTTGGAATATAAATTAATTTTTCACTGCCATAACACTCATCGTTATGATTACACAGATCTCCAGGGGTAACCTGGACCTAACACTTTCTAAAACGTTGTATGGTCAAAACTCCCTTTAAAAGAAAGCTGTCATCAAAGGAAATCTACCATTTATTCCATGCATTGTGAACCAAACATAGAGAATGCTGCATTAACACTGATGCAGTAACATATCTTGTTTGAGGGGTTTTGCTCAAAAAACAATTATAAAATTCAGGACCTTGGGAAAACTTGGTTGCATGCTGGCTTCTGTTCATAAACACATTACACTGAGCTTCCTGAACTGTCCAAACAGAACTAATCAATCTGAGCTGGATGACTCATACACAGCAGCTGGAGGATGGTGCAGCGATTGATTACTTCTGCCTGTCAGGTACAACACATTGATTACAGCGTTATCTGAAGCAGAGCCTCAATATCATTTCTTTATAATTGTTTATTCAGCAAAACCATTACGATCAGGGACTAAACAAGATATATTTCTGAATCGGCGTAGCTACAGCATTCTTAAAGTATGTTTGGTTCATAATTCATAAAAGGAAATGGTAGGTTTCCTTTAAGCTTCGGAACATTAAGCATCACTTTCTTTTTGAACAGCCGTCAATATATAAAATACACGCTAAAAGTTTCTTTAGAGATCTCCGGATGGGAAAAGCCTCTACAACCTGGAGTGACACACTGTACACATCAGGTATTAGGTAACCCAGCAAATATTACTAAATGTAACAGTCTCTGCAAAATAAAAGGGAACTAAACATGTGTAGACATAAAAAAGAATCTTGCAATGCCCTTAGTTCCTGACTTGTCTGACAGGGTGTAACCATGAGAATTATTTCCTAACAAGTACATCTTGGCTTCCAAGTCATTTTGTAGCATAACTTTATTGCATGAGTTTTTTTGCCAGGAGTTTCCTGTAAGGACTTCCGCCCTTACATTACGTCACTTCCTGTGGCGCCTCAGCAACGCTGAAGCGCTACCTGCGGAGTGAGAGCCGCTCACGTCTGCCCTTAGTGAAGCCGCACAGGTAGACGCGGGTGACGTCACTTCCGCCCTCTCACCTGCCAGTTCCCCGCTCTGAGTGCTGTCATTGTGCCGCCCAGTGTGTGCCGGGTACAGTATCCATTATGGCTCTGCGGGGAGTGTGCGGGTGGATGTGAGAGAGTCGAGGGCTGCGGCTCCGTGCTTGCTGCGCCTGTGTGTGGGTGCGGGTCCTGCTGCTGCTGCCGCGCATTGTTCTTCCCTGAGCCGCTCAGGTGCACAGCGAGAAGCTCATCTGCTGTGGGACTGCAAGTGCCAGAATGCCCTGCCGGGATGTGTAGTGCCACAGCAGCCGGGGCCCTTCTAGTCAGGTATATAGTGGTGGGAGATGTCTTTGTTGCTAGGTAACAGCCACCTTTATGGCATGAGCCCCATGTACCCCCCTATCACTGGCACCTGTAGCACGTGGTGCGGTGCCTCAGGGCATTTATTTACAAGTCTTAGATTAGCTTCTGCCTAGTAACAGGGTGCCAGTGTACGGAGCGCTGCCTAGTAACAGGGTGCCCAGCGTACAGCATGGTGCCAGTGTGCCCAGTTTACAGCAGGGTGCCCAGTGTACAGCGTGGTGCCAGTGTACAGCAGGCTGCCCAGTGTAAGGCACGGTGCCAGCATATAGCACGGTGCCAGCATATAGCACGGTGCCCAGTGTACAGCAGGGTGCCCAGTGTACAGCGCGGTGCCCAGTGTACAGCGCGGTGCCCAGTGTACAGCGCGGTGCCCAGTAACAGGGTGCCAGTGTACAGCAGGGTGCCCAGTGTACAGCAGGGTGCCCAGTGTACAGCAGGGTGCCCAGTGTACAGCGCGGTGCCCAGTAACAGGGTGCCAGTGTACAGCAGGCTGCCTAGTGTAAGGCAGGGTGCTTAGTAACAGGGTGCCAGTGTACAGCAGGCTGCCCAGTGTAAGGCACGGTGCCAGTATACAGCAGGGTGCCAGTGTGCCCAGTGTAAGGCAGGGTGCCAGTATACAGCAGGGTGCCAGTGTGCCCAGTGTAAGGCATGGTGCCAGTATACAGCAGGGTGCCAGTATGCAGCGTGGTGCCTAGTAGCCGGGTGCCCAGTATACAGTCCGGTGCCAGTGTACGGCGTGTTGACCAGCATACAGCGCCATCTGTGTGGGGGTCGTGTATGATACATGATATATACGAGGTGTGTGTATACAGTGTATATGAGATATTACACGGATGTGTATATGTATTCTGGTAGATAACGTTTGCTGTTGTAGCGTCTGTCTATACTACTTATCGCTAAACTTATTTCTAGTATCTGATTTATTTCTAGTGATAAAGATATTCTATAATCCGATCAGTCTGTCTGTCACTTGTGTTGCCTTTCCTTAATTTATTAATTCTAGGATGAGTTCTATCTGTACAAGTCTTGCTTTTTCCCACCACTTTGGAGTGTAAATTATATTTGTATCTGTATAAGTCATGAAGTTTGTTTGCATGCGCCCTTCTATTGGATATATCATTGGATATATAGACGGCTGCTCTGGAATCTAGTATCTATCAAACATCCATAAATCCAACTTTCGTTCATCCATTTTCATGACTTTCATTGTTTTTGATAAATCTGTCTGTCTTATGTTGATGTATCTATCTCGTATAACACACTGATGAACCAGTGGAAACATTGTATCTATAATTTGGTTGCTATGAACAACTTCTTTCTCGTCCTGTCCTGGTGTGACCCCGGGGTGTGTATTGATACAAGGAGAGGTTTCCTTAGTGATGAGGGAAGGGTTGTGTGTGTTCAGGTAGCTGTGCCCGGATGGCATTTATACACCAGCTCCTGGATTAATGGTTTGATTTATGATCAGATGACCCATTGTATCTACAATAATTTCTTTCTCTGTCCGGTGACATTGGAAGTTTCCCTCATTCCTTAAAAACATCTCATCTCCCAAGAATAAAATCCCCAGGTGAGACTCCGTCATAACAAGTGTAACATTGTACCAGGTTCTGGTCTCTGAGCAGCCGAGATGCTGCATCTGTCACAGGAGGATTGTAGTTACCTAGGAACCAGCTCCCCGCTGCCTACATGACCCAGTATGAGAACATCTGGGGCCCTGACGGCAGAATGTACATAGTGTCCTATTTATAAGCAGAATGTTATAGAGAGGGAGGAGCTGAGCAGATTGTACATACTGTCCTATCTGCAGGCAGCATGTTATAGAGCAGGTGGAGCTGAGCAGATTGTGAAGTGTCCTATCTGCAGGCAGCATGTTATAGAGCAGGAGGAGCTGAGCAGATTGTACATACTGTCCTATCTGCAGGCAGCATGTTATAGAGCAGGGGGAGCTGAGCAGATTGTACATACTGTCCTATCAACAGGCAGCATGTTATAGAGCAGGAGGAGCTTAGCGGATTGTACAAAATGTCCTATCTGCAGGTAGCTTGTTATAGAGCAGGAGGAGCTGAGTAGATTGTACATTGTGTCCTATCTGCAGGCTGCATGTTATAGAGAGGGAGGAGCTGAGCAGATTGTACATAGTGTCCTTTATGCAGGCAGCATGTTATAGAGCAGGAGGAGCTGAGAAGATTTTACATACTGTCCTATCAACAGGCAGCATGTTATAGAGCAGGAGGAGCTGAGCAGATTGTGAAGTGTCCTATCTGCAGGCAGCATGTTATAGAGGAGGAGCTGCACAGATTTCTGCAAGCTGCATGTTATAGAGAGGGAGGAGCTGAGCAGATTGTACATTGTGTCCTATCAACAGGCAGAATGTTATAAAGCAGGATGAGCTGAGCAGATTGTACATAATGTCCTATCAGCATGCAGCATGTTATAGAGCAGGAGGAGCTGAGCAAATTGTACATTGTGTCCTATCTGCAGGTAGCTTGTTATAGAGCAGGAGGAGCTGAGCAGATTGTACATAGTTTCCTATCTACAGGCAGCAAGTTGTAAAGCAGGAGCAGCTGAGCAGAATTTATAAAATGTCATATCTGCAGGCAGCACGTTATAGAGCAGGAGGAGCTTAGCAGATTATACATAGTGTTTTATCTGCAGGCAGGAGGGGCTGCTGTGACTATAAAAGAAGCTCATTTACTTACCCGGCCGCTGTAGTTTACCCAACGTGCATTGTCTGACGATAATGCACTGCCGCGCCACAATCTGATCGCGTGCGCCACAATCCCCAGTTACAAAAACCTGTCACAGTCGTGCATAACCTGAAAACGTCAGAAAATCTGATGAAAGTGCGACCACGGTCCTTCCTGCAGGCAGCATGTTATAGAGCAGGAGGGGCTGAGATGATTATATATAGTGTGCTAACTGCAGGCAGCATGTTATAGAGCAGAAGAAGCGGAGTAAATTGTACATAGTGTTTTATCTGCAGGCAGCATGTTATAGAGCAGGAGGGGCTGAGCAGATTATACATGGCGTCCTTTCTGAATGCAGCACAATATACACCTGCATTGTGGTTTACATCATATATGGATACAATCCATAAAATTCCTTTCAGTTCTGGTGGGATGTCTGAGGAGTAGCATTATATGGAGTCACTAGGCAGAATAAATGCTTCATGATCTCTTGTACATAAGTCTTGGTGTAGTTATTGCCTGGGAACATCCCGTATGGAAAGAATTGTGGGTATATCGTCAACCCCCGCAGACTGGAAAACTTCTGCTGCGGATTCCTCCCCACCACAGGAGAGCAGTTAGAGAGGGGAGGGGGGGGGGGGTTGGTACAATGTTTTAGTTTTTCTCGGTAAACATGTAGAGTTTACTTCTCCGAAACTAGACAATCCCTTTAACTCATTAGAGACGAACTGTTTTATGGTATTAGATTTTCATTGAGAGGAAGAATCGGAGACAAGTGTAAATATTAAGCACCAGGCGTTCTGCTGCACATCCAGGTATTGATAGAGTATCATGCACAATAAATTACAGCGCGGTTCTCGTAGATTGCCGGGTTCCTGATGCAACAGCTGCATTGGTGCACTACTACTGTGCGCAGCTGTTCAACCCATTAGATGCTGCGTTCTATGCAGACTTCAGCATCTAGTGGTTCCAGGCACCTGTTGCCATTCGTTCCCTAATTGAAGGCTAATCTGTTCCTAAAACCCATAGATCTGTCATCACCGGAATTAATATACCGGCTGACAGTGATCAAAAAGTTATAGTACCCCGAGATAGGACCAGTAAAAGGTACAGCTCATCCCTCAACTAACTCTGAGGATGGAGTTAAATGCCCCAACTAATGACATGCACAGCAGCAGCCTCCCCCCTCGCTAATGACATGCCCAGCAGCAGCCTCCCCCCTCGCTAATGACATGCCCAGCAGCAGCCTCCCCCCTCGCTAATGACATGCCCAGCAGCAGCCTCCCCCCTCGCTAATGACATACCCAGTGTACTCCCCTCAATATATACAATAATATAAACTTAGTACTTACCTCTTGTGCTCCCCGCAGCTCCTCTTCCCTCTCTGCACGGGCGCAGTGCATAGACCTGCCTATAACTGTGCTGCTAAAATAGACGCCAAGAGGGAAGAGGAGCTGCGGGGAGCGCCAGAGGTAAGTACTGATTTTATTTTTGTGATATACTTCAGTATAAGCCAAGTGGCACTTTTGTGAGCACAATAATTTTTCTGAAAAACTCAGCTTACGGTATATTCGAAATGGATACTTATAAACGATTTTGCACAAAAACGTAAAAAAAATAAATGCTGTAAAATGTGCAGAAATGGTATATTGTCAGAGATGCAGGCTACGTATATTACTCTGGTGGCACAGCCGGGGGCTGGGAAATCCGTCCGGTGTATGGTATATCTCTGGTGGAAAGCAATAACAAATGGTGACCAGATCTTAGCAATCCCATCTGTGAGCGTTCAGACATTTCTAAGAACCATCTGCATCCAGTCCTACTGTCCATTAATAATCCTGCCACTGCCTATATTCATCATTCAGTAACGCACCGTGTCAGGACCTGCGGGGTTAACAGCGGTAACACATCTGTGCCTTGTCATCGTTTTCTTTGGGAATTAGAAGTCTGGAAAGGAATCTCCATAACGTCCTGGATAAACATACCCCTTCATCTGTTACTAATACGTGTAATCCCCTGACAATAGACAGATCACAGGACGTCCCGCTACTGAGGGCCATAGAGATCTCCTGTGCTCCATTATCCTACACTGCCTCCAGAGGAAAGGTGCAATATTACACTCTTATAACCAGTTTATTATAGTGCTCCTAAGATAGGTCAGAGGTGAAGGGTGACATCCAATACCCTCAGAATCGCGTCCCTCAGTCACATGGTTTATTTATAGCTATTCTAGTAAATTATACTGAGCTGCAATACCATATACAGCCACAATACTATGTATGGCGCTGTGTCATTTGGCTGAAGGATGTTTTTGACTCATTCGTGGCTAGAGATGTCCTATAACCTGTTATTTTTTTTGTTTTTTTTCCAGATTTGTGATGTCCTCCAATCGACAGATCCGTGTGTTCCCCTCTCCAGCAGAGCTTGCCCTCTCCCTGTCGCAGCTCCTGGTTCATGAGTCCAGGGGGGTAGATAACTTTAGGATTGGCTTGTCCGGTGGGAGCCTGGTGCAGCTCCTGAGCCGCGAATTACCTAAGACTGCTGGTCTGAATACAGAGGGGTGGAAGGTGGCCCTGTGTGACGAGAGGCTGGTCCCCTTCTCCGATTCGGAGAGCACGTATGGGGAATACAAGGTGCGTATGATGAGGAGGAAGAGGCTACATAAATAATCCACACTTGCTCTGTAGCTATAAGTGATGTGGCCATATTTAAGCTGGAGAAACGGCTCCATTGTCTGTGTAGTGGTTGTTCCTAAGAACTGCAGCAGCGCACCCCGGCCACTACACAGAGGACGGAGCTGATCTTGTGACTCCATTTTCCATGGTAATTCCAGAGCTCAATTAATCTGATCAGTGGGGTCCTGATTGTCTGACCCCTTTCCAGACTGATCTTGATGGTCTGTTCTATCAATAGATTATTAAGTCAGTATGCTGGAAACTCCCTTTAAGGTTGTCATACACATTCAATTAAAAAAAACATACAAACCCATTGATTTTCTCAGGACCAGTTTGTCATCTAATGTATTTGGGGGAAGACTCTCCTCTGATGACAGATGTAAGGGGACAGAGGGAACACAAATATTTGGTATATCTCAAGTGTATGGGTAGCTTAACACTCCTCTGATCTGCTATTTACCTCTTGGCTCCACTGTGCCACTTATGCACATCCTAATAAGCTGGTGCAGGGACGCTTACTCATAGATCCAGGTACCGTGACTGTGGTAATCTATCTACTCATGCCCATGCCTTATGCCTCCTCACTATTCAGTACTTCATGTCATGTGACCAGAGTGATGTCATCTAAAGTCAATAACTTACTAATATTTGCAAAGTCTACCCCATGTATATATCTGATCTCATGAAATCACAGCAGCCTCTATGGACTTCAACTCATCCCACATCCTTCATGGAGGCTGCTGTGATGTCATGTGATCAGATTCATGCATGGGGTAAATAAGGCAAATTTTAGCAGGAAAACGACTTTGAATGACATAATCCTGGTCACATGACATAAGTGTAACTCAAGGCACCATGTAAACAATTGGACACAATATTTCCTATAATTAAACAGAGCTGTATATGTCTGTAGTTGAATATTGTCAGACGGTCACTAAGTACTAATTCTATACAGCAGTTTGTCCTAGCAGTGAGACCTGACAATCGGGAACAAGGAGGCAGAGCAATGCCACGGATTTGAAGAGACACAGAGCCGTCCCTCAAAATAAGGGGGCGTGGTTCACTGACAGCCTGGGAGAAAACATGAGTCATATCTTGAATAAAAGAGTCAAGTATGCTACTTTCATATCAGAGAAAATATTTAGTGCTCACACCACTTGTTTTTAATCTCCATCCAAATAATATAAAAAAAGAACATGAACCCTAAAAATTCCAACTTTGTCCAAAATACAGCCCCAGAGATGGTAAAATGCATTATTAACATGTCCAAAAACATTTGCACAAATTTGGTGTCTCCAGAATTGTAGTGACCTTGAGAAAAGTTATTCTATTATTTATAACACGTGTTGAACACTGTTTGAATTATAATATTTATAATTTCCCCCCAATTTAAAGTTAATAAAATGTTATGAATACAGTCTATGTACCCCAAAGTGCTGCCATTAAAAAAAATTCAGCTGACCTGCAAAAAATCAAGCCCTCATATGGATATGATGGATAAAAAAATGTTTAAAAAGTTTTTTGAAGTGGGAAATAATGACATAAAGGGCTTGGACATCTTGACCCAAAACGGCGAGGCATCGAGAGGTTATGGGGTACAGACTGTAGGGACGCCCTCCTCACTGTTACCACCCAGTTTCCGGGAGAAATGTTATAATATGGGAATACAACACTGTAAAGAACCTGCCACTTCTCCCCTCAGTCATTGTAACGCTGTCCTCCTGCTGTGCCCGGGTCTCACAAGTCAAACCTCTCACAAACCAGGACGAGTAGTGGTGCAATTCTGGAAGTTACACAAGAGACACGCAGCGTGTACATGGACGGTATCACAAGCCGAGCCCTGACCCGTTGCATAACAATGTTATCCTGTAAGAAGTGCTGTCCATGGGAGAAAACTGACCAAAATGTGTCATGGACCTTGCCATACCCTGACCAGGGGTCATAGGTCATCTGCTGCTACACCGGACTCCAGCCCTGTACTTTCAGGCTGCATGAACATATACAATGATGTTCTGCAGAAGCCGAGAAATAAATTATACAGTTGTTGTGCTTCAGTTGCTGCAGAACTTCCTATAAACTCAGTCCCAGCTACTGCAGAGCTTCTTATAATGCACACTCCGGCTGCTGCAGAGCTTCTTATAATGCACACTCCGGCTGCTGCAGAGCTTCTTATAATGCACACTCTGGCTGCTGCAGAGCTTCTTATAATGCACACTCCGGCTGCTGCAGAACTTCTTATAATGCACACTCCGGCTGCTGCAGAACTTCTTATAATGCACACTCTGGCTGCTGCAGAACTTCTTATAATGCACACTCCGGCTGCTGCAGAACTTCTTATAATGCACTCTCCGCCTGCTGCAGAGCTTCTTATAATGCACACTCTGGCTGCTGCAGAACTTCTTATAATACACACTCCGGCTGCTGAAGAACAATTTTTTAACTAACTGAAGTTATGGAATGCTGCTGCAGAACTTCTTAATGAAGTGAGACAGGTGTTTTCTATTACTCACTGTTTGATTAAAAACTCCTTCCCTGTTATAAAGAGATTCTGCAATAGCTGTAACTGGGAAGCAACCATAGGGTTAATGCAAAGATTCAATCCGGGGTCCTGATGACACCTTGGAGGAGGTTTCCTTGTAAATTTAGCTTTGGGAATTGCATTACCCCTCTGATATGGTGTGTTATATAATATCTGTGATAAGTCAGTTGGGGGTATTGCCGGCCCCCTTAGAAGTTTGTTCCACGCACTTTTCCACAATTCAGTGTATCTAGACTTTACTTGTGCAGGACATGGCCGCATCAAAGGCTAAAAGTGTCATGTGGGGGCTGGGACGTGCTTTCTCCCAGAATGTAACCACAGGACCACATTAGGCGGCTCCTCGGCCTCCAGCCCTGTCTTATGGTTACACCAGTCCTGCTGAACATCCCAAATTACAACCACAGAGGAGCCGGATGAGGCCACCACATCTCCCACTACTAAATATATGGAGACCATAGATGATGATTGTGTTGTTCTTATATATATAGCGCACATTGCTTATCCACATCTATCCTCTTCTCGTCACAGCGTCAGCTCGTCCCTCTCGGCCTCCTGTCCGAATCTCAGTTTATCGTCATTGACCCTTCATTGCCGGTGGAAGCTGCAGCAGCGGACTATGAGAAGAAGCTGCGAGAGGTGAGGAGCTAGCACTCTACTGCACCTCTATTACTTGTTATACTAGGACCAATCTGACCTGTGGTACAATAGGGAGAGAGACCACGTGTTATACAGATGAGAGAATATATGTATATTCATGATTGTTCTCATCTCAATAATAATAATCGCGTTGTGTTATTAATACGTTTCTGTTCCCTGCGGCTCCTCATTCCTGTTGACTGAAATGTTGTTTGTTTTCCTCAGCTCTTCCCTGGAAATGACCTTCCGAACTTTGACCTGCTGATATTAGGAATTGGCCCAGATGGACACACAGCGTCCCTCTTTCCTGGACACCCTCTCCTGGAGGTAAACGCATAATACATCACCCACCGTGTATGAATGAGTACTCGCTGGGATCACCCCTCACCCCCATTAGTATTTCACTAGGTCATAATAGAAATCCCCCCCAAAAAAATGAAAGAATAAGAGTGAAGTAATAGTCACCTTGGTCCTCTAGTCTTTATATCACAGGATGGACCCGCTGTGGCCTGTATTAGACTATCAGCGCAGGCCTCTATATACCAACAGAGACTGGGGAAGTCCCACTGGGCCACAACTAAGTATTCGTTCTTTCCAGGGGTGCACCTAATCTCTCTGCTGCCTGAGGCCAGCTATAGCATGGCTCCCCCTCTTCTCCATCCAATAGTGATAGATGAGGTTGTTTTTCAGTAAGTGGGTTCTCCATCCAGTGTCTAACACACATGCTGACATCACATGTAAAGAGACATATTTTTGAGTGTCGTGTCCTGCTTTGTAGCAGGTGACTCCGTCCCTGATGCTGCCCCCCATCTTGCTACAGGTGGTGCTGCCTGAGGCAAGAGGCTCAACTCGCTTCATGGCCTGTGCCCCTAGTTCTGAGGCTAAATTCACGCTACCATCGGCATATGCAAAAGAAAAAAAAACTGACACTAACTGAAAGACAAATGTAGATGATAAATAAGCGACAGTAACTTCCTGTTAATTTAATTGATACATTTGTCTTTCAGTTAGTGTCAGTTTTTTTTTCTTTTGAAGAATCCGTTTTTTGTTAATGACACTTTCTATTTTCACTTTCAATACATCGATCTTCCATCTATCCCTCATAATAGTTGCCATCTATAGATGTCTAATTTTTACCTACCTATCGATCTCTCCTTTCTAATCACCTCACTACCTATTGATCTCTTATTTCTATTTGCCTTCCTATCTTTCTCTCTATACCTCACATTTATCTATAATCTATCCATCATCTCTTTTTCTATGGTATATATGAACTATTTCTGTCTATCCATATCTATTTCTTAATCTTAAAAAAAACTGACACTTACTATCCGTCCCCATTGTCTTCAATGTAAAAATAACCTAAAGGGTTTGTCCACTTTCAGCAAATATTTGCTATGGTTTGTATAAGGAAAATTTCTACAGTTTTCCAGTATACTTTCTGTATCAATTCCTCACAGTTTTCTAGATCTCTGCTTGCTGTCCTGCTATAGAAAGCTTCTATGTTTACTTCCAGTGGATAAAAATTTGTCCATGGTCATGTGATGTCACACAGGTGCACAAGCCGTTAGTATCACAGAGAGTAATAGGAGTTATGTGATAATAACGGCTCGAGCACCTGCTTGTCCATTACATCACATGGACAGACCTCTATGCACTGAAAGTAAAAATAGAAGCTTTTATAGCAGGACAGCAAGCAGAGATCTGGATAACAGTGAGGAATTGATACAGAAAGTATATTGGAAAATTGTAGAACTTTCCCTTATACAAATCATATCAGATATTTGCTAAAAGTGGACAACCCCTTTATGTCATCTGTTATGGTCAGTTTGGCAACATCCGTTATGAATATTTTTTTACTTTTTTTTTTTTTCCCAACCGGAAAAAAAGTACTGCAAGCTCCGTCTTTGTTTCCATGAAAAATAGCAGAACGCTGTACTACTGATGACAACGGATGACATTAAATATTTACATTGGTTTCAATGGGCTTTAAAACTGATCAGTTCCATTTCAGTTTTTTACTTTTCTAGGAGGATACTAGAAACTGAAATCACAACTGTAGTGTGAACTGAGCCTTACTCAGTTTTGGCCAATCGCAACAAAAAGAATTAAATAGTCCAAAAAAAACAAACCTTTTATTATCTCTTATTTAAGGGGTTAACAACTTTTTAATTAATCTCTTCCATTAGACATGCCTCTGCATGAATTTTCCTTCTTTGAGAGCTTCAGCCTTTCCCTGTTCTCACCATGCTGTCCTCTGTACATATACACAACTTCCAGTTTCTCACTCCTTCAGTCCATCCTAATAACGTCGCCCACTGTGCCTCTTTCTCTCTCACTGTCAGACATGGGGAGAGGGGAGGGGGGAAATCAGGATGATTTATAATATCCTGCTGCAGCTCCTCCTATTCATCAGTGCACAGACATGTAAACAAAGATCCACAGAGAGTTTACAGACAGCACTAATGTAAGTATCAGGGATGATTTAATCAAGTGATGAACATTCAGGGATTATTTTTAAGGCCGTGTTAGGCCCTTCACTTGACGGGAAGTTCTGGGGGGATAACAGGACCTGTTTTATCCTGTGATTGGCCTCCGTGGACACTCATGTTTTCCAAAGGAACTTAACTTCCTGTGTTGGAATTTAAACGACCTGGGAGCAGTGTAAGTGGTGAGTTATTCTTTTTTTTTAAACCAGGCTCTTGCTGACATATTCATGGAAAACCCCTTTAACAAAATTCTACAAATACAAGATTTTATTGATTCTCTGTATGATCACACACAGTTTTAAGAAATATGGGTAAACGTGTCCATTGTTCTTCCTAACACCTCCCTGTCCGCTCTCTCTTCAGGTGACGGATAAAATTGTGGCCCCCATAAGTGACTCCCCCAAGCCACCTCCGGAGAGGGTCACCCTCACACTGCCCGTCATCAATGCAGCTAAAACAGTCGTCTTTGTGGCCACAGGAGAAGGCAAAACCACAGTTCTGAAGGTAAGTTGATGGCTTTAGGGGTTTTCCCACAAAACAAGTTGGGCCTCATACACAGTGATGAGACCCCCACAGATCACGAGAACAAGGGGTCAGATTGGGTCCCAGGTATTTCCATCGGATTGTTGGTCGCCCCCCGAGATTAATGGAGCAGATAGCCACACATGACCGTTCTGCTCCATTCTCTGTGGACCCGACGGAGATTGCTAAGTGCTCGGCGATCTCCGCCAGCTCCATAGAGATGAATGGAGCTTGTGCGGCCCAAAGTATCTGGAGGAGAAATGTCTTAATAACTAGCCCCTTTTAATTTTGATGACCCAACTGTAGGCCAGATCTCCAATCTGAGTCTCCTACAAATTATCTGTTTGAAGGGGTAGAACTAGAACTTCAGCTTCTTTTAAAGCATAGCACCATCTATTATATTGTGGCTTTGCCTGGTACTACATGGTAACCTCACTAACTACAACCACTTTTGTGTCTGCAGCGGATCCTACAGGAGGAGTCCGATCCATTGCCGGCTGCTCGGGTCTCACCAGTGAACGGTAAACTGCTCTGGTTCCTTGATGAATCTGCCGCTAGGGATTTAACTTGCCCTGTAGAGAAACACTCAGTCCTGTAATGTTACTCTAAGAACCGGCTGTATCCGGAGCTGGTTCAGAACCAGAGTCCGGAGCTCCCCACACTTCATCCCTGGACGTGCCAGGGCCACAGGCAGAAGCAGAGAGCTGGACAGAGCAGAGCTACAGACCATAGTCAAGCCAAGGAAATCTCAGCCATGGGCTGATAAGAGACACAACCAAAACAAGTTCTACATAGTGATTGTTCTGGAGATGGGCGCCGTGACTTCCTGGACCAAAGACAGAACTGGAACAAAAGCCAAGGATACATACACTCCGCCACGGACAGAACTGGAATCGGGACCAGGATAGATGACCATGACAGTAGAGAGGAACCCATAGAACCACAACCAAAACCTCAACCCATAGGCAGGAACATGAAGCTTTGCCTCTCATCGCCGTACCCTTCATATTCTTGACTCTGCCCGCAATCTGTCCCCCTCTCACATCTGCCTCTTGCTAGGATCTGCTCCTCTGGGTCAGACGAGCCACAGCTTCCAAACGGTTTGCACATTGCGAGCGCGTCACATGAGTGCACAGTAATAAAATGCTAACTCGTCCCTCTCCGGTCTGGGTTTTTATTTTTTTTATTTATTTTTTTTTTAATCAAAGCAGAACAATTCAAAGGAATAGATATAAAAACAAATTTGAGTAGTGAAGCAAATGCACTGAAATATTACAGCTGTAATCTCCATGCCCAGGCCACTGCTTTGACCTGCCACATAACATTTTCAAGGTTTTTTTTTCCTCCTAAAGTGAATGAAAGCACAAGATGCGTTGTCATAGAAGTAATGTATGAGCAACATCTGCAGCATGGAGATTAATAAATATATCACACAATGACCTGTATAGAATGAGGGGTTAGGTTTCAGGCTATGTATGGACTGGCCTGGACGAGTGTTATAGGCGTCATAAGCTTTAGAGGCTGAGATGTGGATCAATTAGGTATCTTTGGTCTACCCAATGTGCCCTTTAAGGAAACCTACCATGAGGAATCTGCTATCAGTAGTAGATGTGATGGTAGATTCCTCCTGCCGGCCTCTGCCCTAATCTAGAATTCGATAATCCTGGAACCTAACTTGTTAAAAATGTTTATCTTGGTAATATGTAAATGAACTGCAGAGGCTACTGGGGCGTGGAGTAGCCTTGGCTCCCAATATCTGACTAGGCCAGTACACGCCCCTGTAACCTCTGTAGTTAAAAACGTTATCTTAGGCTCCATTCACACTGCCGTATGGGGGACGTATATAATATATACATCCCCATAGACGGCAATGGGCGCACAGGGCCGTAACCGTACCGTTCCGTAGCCGGGAGAAAGATAGGACATGTCCTATGTTTCCCCGGAATACGGTGCTGTGCCCCATTTTTCTCTATGGAGAGGGGTGGGGGGGAGCGGCGCTCATCCCCTCCTCCTTTCCCTGGCGCCATACGGCTGCAGCGAGTGCATAAGTGCAGGGAAAGGAACGCCCTGTGCTGGACCCCCCTCCAGTCGGCCTTGACCCACCTTTACGGCCCCCTGGCATTCATGTGGCAGAAAGTAATAATTGCAAAGGCTAGCAATATGTGTCTGTCTCTGGGGCCACCCTTTATCTTCTCTTCTATATGGATGTCAAATTCTTGTGTTGTACATTGAGAACATCAGTCATATCATCATTACAGACGTAGCATGTGCCTGGGAATGAGAAGACGTGTCCGGTCTGGTGATCCACCAGTGGCTCCATAGACAGGAAGGGATTTCTAGAACTGAAGGAAGTAAAACCAGAAGCTGCAGACTCAACACTGCAGTCTATAAGAGGGATTTCATTCTGAACAAGTTTAGTCCAGGTCCTTCTATACAATCTACAGTCAGTAGTCCAAGCAATCCCACCACACTGTCACTAAAGGGGGGTTCTCCATGAAGCTTGGTTGATGACCTAGTCTCAGGTCCCCAATTCCCCTGCCCTTAGACCATTAAGCTGTTCAGGGCCAGCATAACACAGAGCAGGTATAGAGCGTAGTCCCTTCCCTTGGACGCAAGACAATTATATAATGACCTTGTGTGGCTCATCAGAATCTTTTCCTAGTTCCTGGTTACCCAGATACTGTGAATATAGAAATAGTCTGATTGCCCTGTATACCTCTTCTGCAGTGAGCTCCCCCTGCTGGCAGATGCGTTTAGTCAGAGTATTATTACTGGCTCTGAGGTACAGTTTTTCAGGTATTTACATTGAAATGTAAAAGCAGATAAGTATGTTAGTCATATGATGGAGTGATAAGCAGTAGCTGGCATTCACTGTATTCTCTATAAAGTACATTAGTACAATATAGAATTAGTACAAAGTAAATTACATTATTTGCAGTCCAGCGGTGGAATATAGAGGTGTTTCCTAATACCGGGATATCATTACGAACATTGATCTGAAGAATATCCCATGTATTGTACATACAGTGTATTTATGTTAGACTGATGAATGGATTACACATTAAGTTTTTTTTCTCGTATTAAAATTTTGATCACCTATCCTTGGACATTCAGCTTCCCGGATAATCAGCTGCCAGGGATGGGAACCTGAATAAGAAGCTGCCGGTAGTTTGTAGGGGAAATTTCTTCACTAAACTGCTGCAACCACATGTAAAGATGTGAATTTCTGGGCCCCTTGTCTGCCATAGCTTTAAATTGTATTGGCGTCATGTGGCTGCCGATATGTTTTAACACAGCTGGTGGTGGTCGATTTTTAAACATCTGGTCCTGGATAACTTACATTTGCCCGATCCCCTGATCTCAGCAACTCAGTGGGTTACTTTAGGGTAGCTGACACCAGGGCCGGATTAAAGGAGGGGCTCCTGTGGCTCTAGCCCCGGGGCCCCCACCAGTTACCGACTCAGCTGAGTCACTGACTGTCTCTGTGTGTGATGTGGATCTAGGATGTCAATTGTGTCAGTGAGACAAAGGTGCCATCGCTGGGGGAGTTCGCCGATGCACTGTTTGGCGGCAGCAGCTTGTGATGGGACGCCGGCGGCGAGTGATGACGTCACGCTGTTGCGTCCGATCACTACATGCTGCTGTGTCTTCAGTGGCCGGCGGCTGCCTGAAGAGCGAGGAAAAGCCTGCAGCATCGTGGGATCACTGGAATGGAATATGAGGTAAGTATGAAGTTTATTATTTTGTGGCCATTTTCTACAGGGGACTGGCAGCTAATTTCTACAGGGGGCTGGTGGCTGTATTTTACAGGGGGCTGGTGGCTGTATTTTACAGGGGGCTGGTGGCTGTATTCTACAGGGGGCTGCAGGCTACATACTACAGGGGGCTGCAGGCTACATACTACAGGGTTTGGCAGGCTATATACTACAGGGGGCTGGCAGGCTATATACTTCCAAAAACATTGTTGGAAGGGCCCCCACCAGTTTGCGCCCAGGGGCCCCCACCACCCTTAATCTGGCCCTGGCTGACACGCCCGCCTCCAATGAGGGCTATTAGGGTCACAATTTTGCAAGTAAATTGCAAAGGTTTTACCAAAATTGTGGGTCTATTCCCCACTGCAGAAGGGCTGGGGTCACGACTTAAACCAAAACAATATTAGGACAATATTTACACGACTGCAATGGGCCAAATATCTATATATCTAAATATATAATAGATATATATATATTATATATATCTAGAGGAACCCTGGTGTAACAGGGTCAGCCTGGGTTGGCTGTATTCCTTAATAGTCTTCACATCGTAGAATAACACAGTGTGTACGGTTTCCTTTCCCCTCACTAGCACTAGTTCTGGGCTGTGCCCCTCCTAAATACTGAATGGGGTCTTTCACAGACGGACACATCAGTACGGTGCAGCTACTAGGTAGAATACGTCCCTTCTCATCCCACGCATTCACACATCTCAATTCATCCTACGCGCATGCGCTTCTAGGCGGTACATTACGGCTTTGAGTTGGCAGTGCGCCCGCCCCTTTAAGACTCCGCTCTGGAGTGACAGCCGCGTCGGCGGTGAAATATTCCCTTTCTTAAAGGCATTTTCCCGTCTCGCAGCCAATCCCTGCGCTGTGGACGCGTTGGCACCGCCTTCCCCTTTAAACTATCGCTCGTGCCTCAGAGTTGTAGTCGCGGCTGCCGCTATGTCCCGGGTGTGGGCGCTGCTGCTGCCGGGGCTGCTAGCCGCTCTGCTGGGCGCCGGGGCCGGATACTTCCCGGAGGAGCGATACAACCCGGAGTCTCCGCTCAGGCAGCCCACCGTCCTGCTCGCCCTGCTGGCCCGGAACACCCAGGGGTCCCTGCCCGAGGTGCTGGGGGCCATAGACCGGCTGGACTACCCCAAGGACAGGATTTCCCTATGGTGAGACCCCGGAGCCCCACATCTACCATTCATGTCATCCTACCCTGTGTTATACTGCAGAGCTGCACTCACTATACTGCTGTGTACATACATGTCATTACCTATCCTGTGTTATACTGCAGAGCTGCACTCACTATACTGCTGTGTACATACATGATATTACCTATCCTGTGTTATACTGCAGAGCTGCACTCACTATACTGCTGTGTACATACATGATATTACCTATCCTGTATTATACTGCAGAGCTGCACTCCCTATACTGCTGTGTACATACATGTCATTCCCTATCCAGTGTTATACTGCAGAGCTGCACTCCCTATACTGCTGTGTACATACATGATATTACCTATCCTGTATTATACTGCAGAGCTGCACTCACTAACTGTGTGTATCGTACATATTATTACCGTATCCTGTGTTTCTACTGCAGAGCTGCACTCACTATACTGCCTGTGTACATCAATGATATTACCTATTCCTGTGTTATACTGCAGAGCTGCACTCACTATACTGCTGTGTACATACATGTCATTACCTATCCTGTATTATACTGCAGAGCTGCACTCACTATACTGCTGTGTACATACATGACATTACCTATCCTGCATTATACTGCAGAGCTGCACTCACTATACTGCTGTGTACATACATGACATTACCTATCCTGTATTATACTGCAGAGCTGCACTCACTATACTGCTGTGTACATACATGACATTACCTATCCTGTGTTTACTGCAGAGCTGCACTCACTATACTGCTGTGTACATACATGACATTACCTATCCTGTTATACTGCAGAGCTGCACTCACTATACTGCGGTGTACACATGCATACCTATCTGTATTATACTGCAGAGCTGCACTCACTATACTGCTGTGTACATACATGTCATTACTATCCGTTATACTGCAGAGCTGCACTCACTATACTTGCTGTGTGTACATACATGAATTACCTATCCTGTATTATACTGCAGAGCTGGCACTCACTATACTGCTGTGTACATACATGACATACTATTCCTGTATTATACTGCAGAGCTGCACTCACTATACTGCTGTGTACATACATGCATTACCTATCTGTATTATACTGCAGAGCTGCACTCACTATTCTGCTGTGTACATACATGCCATTACTATCCTGTGTTATACTGCAGAGCTGCACTCACTATTCTGCTGTGTACATACATGACATTACGTATCCTGTATATACTCCAGAGCAGACTCACTATTCTGCAGTGTGTACATACATGCACTACGTGTCCTGGATATCGGCATGCTGAGCTGCACTCAGTATTACTGCTATGTACATACATAGCAGTACTTACCCTGTACTGATCCCACGTTACATCTGTTATATACCCAAGCTGCACTGCACTATTCTGTGCGGGCAGTCACTGGTACATACATGACATTCTTACCTGACGTTCCTGAGTTAATACCCTGTATTATACCCAGGTGCACTCACTATTTGCTGTGTACATACCATGATATCTGTATGATCCGAAGTTAAATACTGTATTATCTACCAGAGATGCATCACTATTCTGCTGTGTACATACATGACATTACGTATCCTGTATTATACTCCAGAGCTGCACTCACTATTCTGCAGTGTACATACATGACACTACTTGTCCTGTATTATACTGCAGTGCTGCACTCAGTATTCTGCTATGTACATACATAGCATTACTTACCCTGTACTGATCCCAAGTTACATCCTGTATTATACCTCAGAGCTGCACTCACTATTCTGCTGCTGGTGCAGTCACTGTGTACATACATGACATTACTTATCCTGTACTGTTCCTGAGTTACATCCTGTATTATACCCCAGAGCTGCACTCACTATTCTGCTGCTGGTGCAGTCACTGTGTACATACATGACATTACTTATCCTGTACTGATCCTGAGTTACATCCTGTATTATACCCCAGAGCTGCACTCACTATTCAAATTCTTGTGTTGTAAATGAGAACATCCGTCATATCATAGTTACAACGAGCATGTGCCTGGGAATGAAGACGTTCCCGTCTGGTTGATCCCACAGTGGCTCATAGACAGGAAGGGATTTCTAGAACTGAAGGACGAGTAAACCAGAAGCGCAGATCAACAACTGCAGTACTATAGAGGGATTCATTCTTGAACAAGTTTAGTCCAGTCCTGCTTACCAATCTACAGTCAGTAAGTCGCAAGCATTCCCACCTACACGTACTAAAGGGGGTTCTCTCCATGAAGCCTGGGTTGAGACCTATCCTCAGGTCCCCAATTCCACCTGCCCTTAGACCATTAAGCTGTCAGGGCCAGCATAACAAGAGCAGGTATAGAGCGTAGTCGCTTCCCTTGGACGCAAGACAATATTATAAGACCTTGTTGGCTCATCAGAACTTTTCCTAGTTCCTGTTACCCAGATACTGGATAAGAAATAGTCTGATTGCCCTGATAGCCTCTTCTGCGTGAGCTCCCCGCTGGCAATGCGTTTATTCAGAGTATTTTACTGCTCTGTTAGGTACAGTTTTCAGGTGATTTTACATGAAATGTAAAAGCAGATAAGTATGTTGTCCATGATGATGGAGCATAGCTGGCATTCACTTATTCCTATAAGTACTTAGTACAATATAAGAATTAGTTACAAATTAAATTACATTATTGCAGTCCACGGTGGAATATCGAGTGTTTTCACTAATAACCGGGCAATCATTACGAACATTGATCTGAAGATATCCCATTATGTACATACAGTGATTATGTTAGCCTGTGATGGATCTACACATAAGTTTTTTTTTTCTGTATTAAATTTTGATCACCATATCTTGGAACATTAAGCATCCCGTATAATCAGCTGCCAGGGGATGGGAACTGAATAAGAAGCTGCCTAATGTTTTGTAGGGAAATTTTTCACTAAACTGCTGGCAACCACTAGAAGATGTGAACTTTCGGGCCCCTTGTCGCCATACTTAAATTGTATGGTCATGTGCGCCAGGTCGCATATGTTTAACACATCTGGTGGGGTCGATTTTTCAACATCGGTCTGGATACCTTACACTTTGCCGCGATCCCCTATCTCAGCAACTAGTGGGTTAACGTTAGGTAGCTGACACACCGGGCCGGATTAGGAGGGGGTCCGTGGCTCTAGCCCCGGGGCCCACCAGTTACCGACGTCAGCTAGTCACTGTACTGTCCTCTGTGTGTGATGTGGATCTAGGATGTCCAATGTGTCAGTGGAGACAAAGGTGCCTCGCTGGGGGAGTCCCGATGCACTGTTGGCCAGCAGCTTGTATGGGGACCGGCGGCGAGTGATACGGCACGCTGTTGCGTACCGATCACTTACCTGCTGTGTCTCAGGGGCCGGCGGCTGCCTGAAAGCGAGGGAAAGCCTGCAGCATCGTGGGATCACTGGCTGGAAGTATGACGTGTAAGTATGAAGTTTTTATTTGGTGGCCCATTTTCCTACGGGGACTGCAGCTAATGTTTACAGGGGGCTGGTGGCTGTTTTTTACAGGGGGTGCTGGTGCTGTATTTTTTACAGGGGGTCGGGTGGCTGTTTCTACAGGGGCTGCGGCAACTACTACGGGGGCTGCAGGCTACTACTTACAGGGTTGCAGGCTATATACTACAGGGGGCTGGCAGGCTATATCTTCAAACACATTGTTGGAAGGGCCCCCAACCATTTTCGCGCCCAGGGCCCCCACCACCCTTAACTGGCCCTGGCGTGACAGCCCGCCTCCATGGAGGGCGCTACTTAGGGTCACACATTTTGCAGTAAATTGCAAGGTTTTACCAAAATTGTTGGGTATATTCCACTGCAGAAGGGTGGGTCACGACTTAAACCAAAACAATATTGGACAATATTTACACGACTGCAATGGGCCAAATATATATCTAAATATAAATAGATTATAATTCTATATATATCTAGAGGAACCCTGTGTAACAGGGTCAGCCTGGGTGGTGTATCCTCTAATAGTCTTCACATAGTAGAATAACACAGTGGTACGGTTTCCTTTCCCCTCACTAGCACTAGTTCTGGGCTGTGCCCCTCCTAAATACTGAATGGGGTCTTTCACAGACGGACACATCAGTACGGTGCAGCTATAGTAGAATACGTGCCCTTCTCATCCAGCATTCACACATCTCAATTCATCCTACGCGCCATGCGCTTCTAGGCGTACATTACGGCTTTGAGTTGGCAGTGCGCCCGCCCCTTTAAGCTCCCGTATGTGACAGCGGGGCTCTGCCGCGTCGGCGTGTGAAATATTTCCTTTCTTAAAGGATTTCCCGTCTCGCAGCCATCCCTGCTCTGCGGTCGCGCGTTGGCACCGCCTTCCCGTTTAAACGATCGTCGTCTCAGAGATGTAGTCGCGCTGCCGCTATGTCCGGGTTGGGCGCTGCTGCTGCCGGGGCTGCTGCCGCTCTGCTGGGCGCCGGGGCGGATAACTTCCCGGAGGAGCGATACAACCCGGAGTCTTCCGCTCAGGCAGCCCACCGTCCTGCTCGCCCTGCTTGCCGGAAAACCCAGGGGTCCCTGCCCGAGGTGCTGGGGGCCATAGACCGGCGGACTACCCAAGGACAGGATCTCTCTATGGTGGACAACCCTGAGCCCCACATCTACCCGTCAATGTACTACCTATCCTGTGTTATACTGTAGAGCTGCACTCACTATATGCTGTGTCATACATGTCATTACCTCTACCTGTGTTATACTGCAGAGTGCACTCACTATACTGCTGTGTACATCCATGATATTACCTATCCTGTTATTACTGCAGAGCTGCCTCACTATATGCTGTTGTACTATCATGTCATTACCTATCCTGTATTACTGCAGAGCTTGCACTCACTATTGCTGTGTACATACATGACATTACCTATCCTTGTATACTGCAGAGCTGCACTCACTATACTGCTGTGTACATACATGATTACTATCCTGTGTTATACTGCAGAGCTGCACTCACTATACTGCAGTGTAATAAGACATACCTATCCTGTTATACTGCAGAGCTGCACTCACTATACTGCTGTGTACATAACAGTCATTACCTATCCTGTGTTTATACTGCAGAGCTGCACTCAATTACTGCTGTGTACATAAATGTATTACATCGTATTTACTGCAGAGCTGCACTCACTATTGCTGTGTACATACATGTCATTACCTATCCGTGTTTATACTGCAGAGCTGCACTCACTTATACTGCTGTGTACATACATGTATTACCTATCCTGTGTTATACGCAGAGTGCACTCACTATACTGCTGTGAATAATAGTATTACCTATCCTGTATTTACTGCAGAGCTGCATCACTATACTGCTGTGTACATACATGACATTACCTATCCTGTGTTATACTGCAGAGCTGCACTCACTATACTGCTGTGTACGTACATGATTATTACCTATCCGTTTCTACTGCAAGCTGCACTCATTACTGCGTGTACATAATGAATTACCTATTCCGTGTTATACTGCAGAAGCTGCACTCACTATACTGCTGTTGTACATACATGTCATTACCTATCCGGTGTATTACTGCAGAGACTGCACTCACTATACTGCTGTGTACATACATGATATTACCTATCTGTGTTATACTGCAGAGCTGCACTCACTATACTGCTGTGTACATACATGACATTTCTATCCTGTATTATACTGCAGAGCTGCACTCACTATCTGCTGTGTACATACAATGACATTACCTACCTGTTTTACTGCAGAGCTGCACTCATATTACTGCTGTGTACATACATGACATTACCTATCCGTGTTATACTGCAGAGCTGCACTCACTATACTGCGGTGTACTACATGCATATACCTATCTGTATTATACTGCAGAGCTGCACTCACTATCTGCTGTGTACATACATGCATTACCTATCCGTTATATGAGCAGAGCTGCACTCACTATACTGCTGTGTACATACAGACATTACTCTATCCTGTATTATACTGCAGAGCTGCACTCACTATACTGCTGTGTACATACATGACATATATTCCTGTATTATACTGCAGAGCTGCACTCACTATACTGCTGTGTACATACATGCCATTGACCTCTCTGTTTATACTGCAGAGCTGCACTCACATTCTGCTGTGTCATACATGCATTACCTATCCTGTGTTATACTGCAGAGCTGCACTCACTATTCTGCTGTGTACATACATGACATTACCGTATCCTGTATATACTCCCAGAGCTGCACTCACTATTCTGCAGTGTACATACATGACACACTGTCCTGGATATCGCAGTGCTGCTGCACTCAGTATTCTGCTATGTACATACATAGCATACTACCCTGTACTGATCCCACGTTACATCTGTATTATACCTCAGAGCTGCACTCACTATTCTGTGCTGGTGCAGTCACTGGTACATACATTACATTCCTTACTGACGTCCTGAGTTACATCCTGTATTATACCCCAGGTGCACTCACTATTTGCTGTGTACCATACCATGATATCCTGTACTGATCCTGAGTTACATCCTGTATTATACTCCCAGAGTGCACTCACTATTCTGCTGCTGGTGCAGTCACTGTGTACCTACATGACATACTTATCCTGTACTGATCCTGAGTTACGTCCTATATATACCCCAGAGCTGCACTCACTATTCTGCTGCTGGTGCAGTCACTGTGTAATACATGACATTACTATCCTGTACTGATCCTGAGTTACATCCTGATATACCCAGAGCTCACTCACTATCTCTGCACTGTGTACATACATGACATTACTTATCCGTATGATCCTGAGTTACCCCTGTATTATACCCCAGAGCTGCACTCACTATTCTGTTGCTGGTGCAGTCACTGTGTCATTAATGACATTACTATCCTGTACTGATCCTGAGTTAACATCCTGATTATACCCAGAGCTGCACTCACTATTCTGTGTGGGCAGTCACTGTGTACATCATGACATTACTTATCCTGTACTATCCGAGTTCATCTGTATTATACTCCAGAGCTGCACTCAACTATTCTGCTGTGGTGCAGTCCACTGTGTACATACATGACATTACTTATCCTGTACTGATCCTGAGTTACCTCCTGTATTATACCCCAGAGCTGCACTCACTATTCTGTTTTCTTTGGATGTAGAAATGTAGAATGATAACCTTTCCTCGGTATAAATCCTCATAGCAAGTGTTCTGCAAACAAGGGAATGAATATTGAGGAAAGCGAACCTTATGGAAGTGTGACTGCAGCTCTGAAGTATAACTAGAGTTCTCTTGGGATTAACCTGCGCAAAGGTTGAAATTTTTGGTCAGGGTGTAAGACCCCCCAGCAATGAGATTCCCACCCGGAAAGTGGGAGGTCTGGGGGCAGGTAATCCGGTGCTGAGGAGATCCCTGATATATGGGGCCTGGGGCTACTTTGTCGGCACACACCCAGGAAGGCTCTGCTGTGTCAGCACCTGTACTGCAGGCGTAGCAGAGCTGAGATTGTTGGTGTGTGTGTACATGTACACAGTGCTTTGTGGGTTATAGCAAGGGACTGCTGTAATGCTGAGAGCAAAGAGCACAGCAGTGTGAGGTCAGTGCACCTAGAATATCATCTCATATTTACAGTCCTGCTGCTACTTACACACAGGTATAATAATAGAACTGCAGGGCTGTATGACCAGAACTACTGACTGATGCCCCTTAAAGGGCTTGTCCAGAATTGGGCTCCTTTCACACTGCCGTATGCTCTCTCAGGCAAGCATATAATAACGCGCTGGAGAGAAGGAGTGAGCGCTGCTCCACTAACACTCTATCTTCTCTCTTTCAGGGTGGCCACAGATCACAACGTGGACAATACCAGTCATATTCTCCGGGAATGGCTCATCAACGTCCAGAACCAGTACCACCATGTGGAGTGGAGGCCGCAGGAGCAGCCCAGGTAATGGTCATTGGGTCTCTTGTAGTTCTCTTTTTCCAGAAGGTCTCATTTCTACTGTGTGTGAGCTTACAGTTGGGGGGAGACCTAGCTGCTGTGACTCACTGCCCCCCCCCCTCCCATCTCCATAGACTTCTATGTAACCTGACACCTTAGTCAGCTTCTGCCTTGTTTCTAACAAGATGGAATTCAGCAGAGATTTCAGAGCGAAAATGAAGGAAGCAGGGAGGATAATAAGAGCTAAAGCAAGTGAAAAATGAGATATATTACACCGTGTCTAGTAGTGACTTTTACCACAGATTCATCTAAATCTCCTTCCTAGAATTCCTTGTTTTTATGTGAAATCTCAACCATTTACCTGTACAAATAAATCTCCCTCAAAGTCATGTGAAAATGAGCAAAAAAGAGTCATATTTTGCATGAGAGGAGTCAAATTTAGAGGAGGGAGGGTCACTTCAGACACCCCTATCTTCAGTTCTGTAATATCTAGAAATATGTTATTGGTGTCATTTTAAAGATAGAAATGTCATCTTTCCAGATTGAATTTGACTTTTGCACCTTTGTCTTCATCTCCAGTTCTGTAGATCACAGAAACACAAACCTGATGCTGTCTAAATAACACGTTTTTATCTTTAATATGACACCACGTTTCTCGGTCCTATAGAATAAGAGATTATATATATATACGTGTGTGTGACATTTCACGTAAAAGAGGGGGCTGTAGAAAGGACATTTTATCCCCTACCTGAGGGGTCTAGTAATTTAATGGGCTAAAATCTGGTACTAGGATTCCTTTATGAGTGTTGGCCCTTTTCTGTACATTCTGGTATTTCTGGGGTAATCTCATAGGGGACTTGATGGGAAGAACAGATGAGATCTGCAGTGATGTCACTAGTCTGTGTCCCTGTAATATTTGGCATAGGGGCTCAGGAGTCAGGACCTTGCTCCTCTAGAGATGGTCCCGTTATCACTTTGTATTATAGACCATTCAGCTCCTGTTTTAGAGCTATTTCTCTTGGTGTGTATTTACCCTTCGGATTTGGAAGATGACCCCCTCGTTCCCCGGCCGCCATCCTGTCTTCACAGTACAGTGAGGTGTTTGCCCAGTACACAGCGGCGAGCCCCTGCGATTACTAGTGTAGGGTCTGTAACCCTTTCACCGCCGGGGACAGAGAGAATAACTATAACTGGCACTTATAGCGTATAACCAAGACCTGGGCTTTATATTCTATATAGAATGTCTGTAAATTCCATGTGTGACAAGTTGTGGACCCTTCCATGTGGGCAGCACTACGCCCAATCGGATAAACCTATGTGCCCTGATATTTTACTGTACAGCACCCAGATATACCACCTAGCACCCGGCCAATTGTGTAGCACATTCCTTAATCAATTCCTGGTGGTCTAGGGAAGGCAGCGGCTGATCTCTGGAGCTCTGCTGGTCTGGGTCACCGGTGTCCCTGGTGGGCTTGGGCATTCTGCATTCATTTCAGGATGGTCAAGTGCAGTGACAATACTATATCCATTGATGGAAGGATCCCTGGGCATCTAGGTCACTGAGTGGTCCCAGGATCCCTTATGGTCATGGTTATGGTTTTGAGATACCTGGCAGTCTAGGTCATTATAATAAATATAAAAATACAGAATATGATGGTGCAATATGAAAAAAAATATTATTATTTCATGATCCTGGTGGTGTGGTTACTCTCATTCTGTGTTTTTCAGGACCCTTATGGTCATGGTTTTGAGATCCCAGGCGGTTTAGGTCATTATATTAGTCTCCTGGTGGTCTAGGACCCTCAATGGGTTTTTCTCAGGATCACTAATGGTCATGGTTTCTGGTTCCATGGCTGTCTAGGTAATGATTTTGGGGTCCCTGGTGGTATGGGTAATGATTTTGGGGTCCCTGGCGGTGTAGGTCATTATTTCAGGATCCTGGTGGTCTAGGACCCGTGTCAGTCTAAGGAATGATCTGAGGATCCCTAGTGGTCCAGGGCAATAGCTATACCTGGTTAACACCCTTGATGGAAGAATCTTTGGCATGATTTCAGGATTTAGGACCCTGACTGGGCTGGCCTTTGGATTCCTTATTGGCTTGTAGTGTCAATTTAATTTAATGTGGAGCAGTGAAAGGGTTAATGCTCCATCCCTGTCCAGTCTCACCGCAGTATTTCCCGGGCTGTAGGAAAGTGATCGCTTCACTTTCAACTTCGTTGCGGACTGCAAGAAAAATATGAAGGGCTTTGTAGCCGCCCAGTCCTGGATTTAGCAGAAATTCCAGATATTTTTAGTGGTTCGGAGAATATTAAATTGCAGATACAAAAGCCCTTGATAAGTACCATAGTGTCTTCCATAGCCCAGGCCAAGGTACTTCTTATGCCAACCTAATGCAAAGTGACCCAGACAGATTCATCCCCATAATAATCTTTATTTATGTAGTGCCCTCATATCCCTGGGGCATCTTCTATAATCTGCATGTATGTGCCATCCTGTGCCCCGCCAGGGCCTGGTGCCCATGTGTTCAGAATTTTCCACTAAATGTATGACCCCTGTCTCATGATTCTCCATCCTAATATTTTCCAGGTGGTTCCAGGATGAAGAAGGCCCGAAGCACTGGTCGCACCAGCGTTACGAGTATATCATGAAGCTACGCCAGGCCGCCCTAACCTCTGCCAGGGAAATGTGGGCAGACTACATAATGGTATGTACTGATGTATGTGCCCTGGCGCTGGGGTATGCTGTGTTATTAAAGGAGAAGATCCCCCTCCATGTGACCCGAAGGACCTCAATCGGTGCTGGTGTAGGGATCAGGAGGGTGCACCAGTGACATCTAGTGGTAGAATAGGGAATTACAGAGGTTTCTGAACATTGATATCTCTGATGCTTTATGAAAGGCGATCGGTGCAGCAGGAAAGTACAGGGAGATCTGACCAAGCACACTTTAAGGGAGTTCATTTAGGAAAGCTATACTTTAAAAGCAGAAGGGCCTGGATAGAGATCAATAGAATTTGACAAGAGCCAATGACTCCTTAGTAGTTCGCTGGCTATATAAACCCCCTCTCCAGGACCTTGTTGACTTCTAGAGGCCCCCGATGTATAATCTTGTATAGATGGCGGCTCAGGTGGATTCCTCTTGCGGTACTTGCTTCCTGTCTGCAGACAAGTCCTCATTGAGTTATCACATGAAGCGTAGCCCGCACCTGTAATCCCTGTAACACTGCGGCCATTGTCTCCTGAGCTGCCGCTATATCATTACAGTATATAATTAAAGCCATATGATACAGGAGGCACAGACTGCGGCCAGATGTACCCAAGCATGAGAGGACATGTGGATCTGCCGGCTACTTCCTTGCTGCTGTCACTTTGAATATTGTCCTATTAAGCAGATGGATCCTTATATGGGAAATTCTATGGCTGCCTCTCCAGCGCCACCTGTAGGTGGTTACCCTGTAAGTCAATGTCCGACCCACTAAAAAGCCTTGGGAGTCAACGTCGGAATATTAATATTTACTTGGGTTTGGAGAAGATGGTATCTACCTCATATAATCCCTCGATCTTGGAGACCGTCTCCTATGAATGTTGTCCTCTCCTTCAGTTTATAGATGCAGATAACCTGCTGACTAATCCAAACACCCTGAATTTACTGATCGCCGAGAACAAGACGGTAGTCGCCCCCATGCTGGAGTCCAGGGCAGCCTACTCCAACTTCTGGTGCGGGATGACCACTCAGGTAAGGACCTACCTGGGAACTTGGATTATGCTTGTATAACTCTTCGCCTCCTTCCATCTATGTATCTTTTATGTGATCTACATGTATACACAGGGATATTACAGACGCACCCCGGCCTACATGCCAATCCGGCGCAGGGAACGCCGCGGCTGCTTTGCCGTGCCCATGGTCCACTCTACATTTCTCATCGACCTGCGGAAGGAGTCCAGCCAGTACATCGACTTCTACCCGCCCCACCCTGACTACACCTGGGCATTCGATGACATCATAGTCTTTGCCTATTCCTGTCGGCAGGCCGGTGAGTGCAGAAACCCTTGCGACATGGCCACACAATTTGCAGCCAGATCACAGCCACAATAGAAGTCTATGGCACCCGGTCACTGTTTGCTGAGCACATGGGGCCGCTTGTCTTTCAATGGAGAGGGGAGGGGTGAGGAGCGCTCACTTCCCCTCCCATCTTCACCCGCCCCTGTGCTCTCCCAAGAATGCACATGGCCGTGTGAATAAGGCTTTAGATGAAACTGAAGACCATCCTAATTGTACTGTAGAAGGAGGATAGTTTTGTGTTATCTATTATAAGAAGTAGGGTTTGGCCTCACATAATATCCCACTTACAGACCGTTACCTGTAAACTCCTTCTTCCCTCCAGAGGTGCAGTTGTTCCTTTGTAATAAAGAAGTATACGGGCATCTACCCGTCCCTCTGCGGGCACATAGCTCCTTGCTGGATGAGGCCGATAACTTCCTTCATACCAAGCTAGAAGTGATGGGTGAGTATCAGAAAACAGTATGGTCTAGGAAAACTCCTACTTGTTAGGATCAGGTTTCTTTTCTTGGTTTATTTTACCTTATATATTGTCCCTCATATTGTATTCTGTCTGCAGTGAAGGGTCCTCCAATCGAACCATCAAGTTTCCTGTCTGTTCCACCAAAAGTCTCGGACAAGCTGTCCATGGATGAGGTAACTAGATGCTTATTGGTGTATCCACCTTTGCTGGTCCCCAGATTTTACTCCATTAAACTACCATCAAGTAGGGGACAACTTTTAACTATAAAAAAAAAAAAAATCTCATGTGCAAATGAGCTGAGAAGAGTCATATTTTGAGATGAATCAAGTTTAATTTCAGTTCTGTAGATCACAGAACCACAAGCCTGATTCTTATCTTTGTTTTTTATCAGATATTTCTTTATTCATTTTTCAATTTTTATGAACAATAAAAAGAAAAACAGTCCCCCATCCCTGCCAGGACTACAGATTATTTATGACAGATTTAGCATATACACCTTACACTCTTAAGTCGCCACGCAGGGCTATAAAAGGTTGGCACACAAATGCAATAAACTTAACAATGTATAGTAAGACATATGTTGATTATACACTTAAGGCAGCACCTTATCTCGCCTTTCCCTCAACAATTCTGCTGACAATACCCCCGGTGTATCCACCATGGGTCCGATTCTTATCTTTAATGTTACACCAGCATATTTCTACGTACTAAAGAACTCAAGATAAGGGTGTCAGAAGTGACCATCCCTTTCTGCCTCTGAACTTATAATAATAATAATAATCTTTATTTAAATAGCGCCATCAAATTCCGTAGCGCTTTACAAATCATAGGGGACATATACAACTATATTACATTACAAAGAACAAACAGTCATATGGAACAATAGGAGTGAGGGCCCTGATCACAAGAGCTTACAGACTATGAGGATGAAGGGGTGACACAAGAGCTTACAGTCTATGAGGATGAGGGGGTGACACAAGTGCTTACAGTCTATGAGGATGAGGGGGTGACACAGGAGCTTACAGTCTATGAGGATGAGGGGTGACACAAGAGCTTACAGTCTATGAGGATGAGGGGGTGACACAAGAGGTTGTATAATGGTCCAGCCATTCTTTATAAGGGAACAATATAAAATAATTTAATAAATAATTTACTGAACAAGGATGTTGCTGCTTGAACCAGCCATCAGCCGCCATCTTATTTACAGGGTCCTAGGTGAAAAAGACTGCAGAGAAGCCTGGAGCTTGGTATATATCAGCTGTTTGCCAGATAACAGATGGGAGATAGGACATAGGATGGATTAGTAAAGGGAGAGTTGACATTTCATGCAGTTAGCGAGTGTGATAGGCTTGCCTAAAGAGATGGGTTTTAAGAGCACGTTTGAAGCTTTGGAGGGTGGGTATTAGTCTCAGAGTCTGGGGAAGGGCATTCCAGAGAATTGGTGCAACTCGGGAGAAGTCCTGGATACGTGCATGGGAGGTTCGAATTAAGGTAGAGATTAATCTAATGTCACTGGCAGATCGAAGAGCACGGGAAGGGCGATAGACTGAGATGAGAGAAGAGAGATAGAACTTCACTAATGTCAGGCAAAATGTGACTCTTCTTGGCTCATTTTCACATGACTTCTGAGGAGATTATAAGAAATCTTTATTTCTGTAGCACCATCATATTTTGCAGGACTGTACAGGTCATGGGGGACATATACAGACAATATAAGACATTACAGAGTAGGGTCATGCTTGCACAAGTTTAAAATCTGAGATTATTTTTTGAAGTAAATGGGGGAGATTTCACATGAAAGAGGGAATTCTAGAAAGGACATTTCATCCCCTACATGAGGGGCTGGTAGATTAAATCTGGCGACAAGCTCTCTCTAAATCTGGAGTTTGATGGAGACCTCCCTGTATGAAGAGCGTCTCTTTAAAATGGTGAACATCATCACGTGGGCTCATTAGATCAGACGCCTCATCCTCTTTGTATCCATGGCTGACCTCGGCTTCTAATTCCTTCCACAGATTTTCCTCATTAATTTGAAGCGTCGGCAAGACCGGAGGGACCGGATGAGAAAGACCCTTTATGAGCTGCAGATTGACTTCAAGCTTTCTGATGCTGTGGATGGCCGGTGAGTCAGGAAAGTCCTCGGAGGGATCGTGCTGTGATGTCCGTCCAGGACTCCGTACACTTATATGACAGTGTAGTAGGTGACAGTCCCATAGAAGTGAATGGAGCTCTGGTCGGGCATGTGCATTAATACTAATTCTTTACTTATATAGCGCACACAGATTACGCAGCGCTGCACAGTCCCTGTCCCCATGGGGCTCACAATCTAATCAGCCTACCAGTATGTTTTTGGAGTGTGGGAGGAAACTGGAGGTAACCCACGCAAACACATTCTGGAGGCACTGGCAGAGCCCTTTCTCATGTCCCCTTTAAAGGAAACCTACCACTGTGAGGGCAGGTTTCAAGAGAAACCGAGCACCAGCTCAGGGTGAGCTGGTGCCGGAGCTTATTTTTGTAGTGTTTTAAACCCGTATTGCGTGTTTAAACACTTTTTTAAACTTATAGCCGGCAGGGGAGGTACGCGCTCGCGTACCCTGCGCGCGGCTACACTAGGAGTTAAGGAGGCCGCCGGGGCGCATGGTAAGCCCGAGCGCGTACCTTCCTGCGCCGGCTATAAAGTTTAAAAAGTGTTTTAAACCGCATACAGCGGTTACATGTTAAAACACTAACAAAAATAAGCTCCGCACACACTCACCCTGGAGGTGCCCGGTATTTCCATCAGAAACCTGCCACTACAAGTGGTAGGTTTCCTTTAAGCTCTTTCTCAGAGATCCTGCCCCATCTTGGGTCTACGCTCTATTCTGTTAAGTCTTGGAAACATTCACAGACTTGTATTAAAAACTAGTCAGGTGTATAACATAGGAACAGAAATCCTTGGCTGTCCCTGCAGAGCTTTGGTGTCCTCTCCTGCTTCTCCTTTATTCTGGCTGGAAAGGTCTTTTCCATTTCTATAAAATAATGTATTATAAGTCCTGTAACCCGAACTTGGCAAGTGAGGCGTGTGGCTGAAGCATCTGTTTTCCTATGTATCTGTGACCATGTTTGACCTTGAAGTAGTGTTTTATGTCTTGCGGGGCCACAGCTATGAACAATGGAGCAAGACGGACCAGCGCCAGTCACCTCTATATATGTTCTATGGACCCCCAGCCCCAGGTCATACATTACCTACTACATAGGAGTCTGTGATCATAGTGACCCCTGTACCTTTTAGATGTTATGGAAATGACCTCTAATACAATAAAGAATTTAACTCCTAAGAATATTTACACGGCTGGAGACTGGATGCTCTGAAATGACGGAACAATGTAATAATAATTCTTCGGAAAACTGGAAATTTGGCTCCATGTGTTGAGTGTATGAATCCCCCGCTGGGCCCAGGCGGCGTCTCATCTGGATATCTGTTGTTTTATGTCTTTATACTGCAGTGTCATGTAGTCTGATACTTCTACTCTCCTCCAATCCACAGGTAATAATTCACTGGTGACTGGAGACTTTGTGCTGCAGTTGATTTAGGGCTTTCTTATTATAAATCTGTATTTCAGTTATCCCCAATTCATGAGAAACGCAGAATCTTTATAGTTGGTGGGTGTGATGTGATCATCTCCTGCTTTATAATATGCTGTTTGCAGATTGTACATAGTGTCCTATCTGCTCAGGTCCTCCTGCTCTATAACATGCTGCCTGCAGATAGGACACTATGTACAATCTGCTCAGCTCCCCCTGCTCTATCACATGCTGCTGCAGGATGATAGGACACAATGTATAATTTGCTTCAGCTCCTCCTGCTCTTATACACATGCTGCCTGCAGATAGGGAAACACAAATGTATAAATTTGGTCAGCCCTCCTGCTCTATTTCTAAACATGACTGCCTGCAGATAAGGATAACACTGTACAAAAAAAAAAAAAAAAAAAATTGGATCTGCACCTCCTGGCTCTATAAACATGCTGCCTGCAGAGAGGGACACTGTGTACAAAAATCTGCTCCAGCACTCCTACTCTATAACCAAAGTTGCTTGCCGCTGGGGCACGATAGGACACAATGTATAATTTGCTCAGCTCCTCCTGGCTCTCTAACATGGCTTGCCATGCAGATAAGGGGACACAATGTACAAATCTGCTCAAGCTCTCCTGCTCTTATAAACATGCTTGGCCTTGCAGATAGGCACAATGTAATAATTTTGCTTCAGCTCTCCTCTAGGGTATGGCTGCCTGCAGATATAGGACAACTTGTACAATCTGCTCAGCTCCTCCTGCTCTATAACATGCTGCCTGCAGATAGGACACTATGTACAATCTGCTCAGCTCCTAGGGGACACTAGTATAGACCACCATTGTGTTGGAACCTGTTTTCCTGCCAAACATTGAATGCTTTGCGTTTCTTGTAATGCCTGGATTGTTTAGGGTTAATGTGGTGCTCCATGACTATTTTTGGATACCCTTGCTCTTTGGTATCGGAGAGCTTCCTTATTTCTCGGCTATTGTAGGGTTCTTGAGAACGTTCCCATATGTTAGTGACGCTGCAGGTGCCTCCCCGCGTCTCTTATAGAAGCCATTTCAGTCTCAGAAACATAAAATTATGAGCTCCGTCCCCACATTATTTATTGGTGAGGTCATAAGCCCTTCACGACTTCCCGTAGCAGAAACAAGGCGCAGATGTCGGGATTTATGGGAGAAGCCAATTCATTCCACAGCTGTCCATGACTCCTGGGAGACCCCGCACCTCCCAGCCCCATCGCATCCCGGATAAAGAAGTCTGTTTCTCCACGTTTACACCACAATACAGAGAGTATTGTATGTACTACAAGGACAGCCGGACTGTGACCTGACCTGATGGTCATCGTGTGGACCCGCTTATTCTCCAGAAGTGAAATTATTGAGTATAGAAAGAGAAAATATGTCCACAGAACCGAGACAGTATCACTAACCTGGATTAAAGGCAGTATGAAAAAAGCAGCATGTTATAGAGCAGGAGGAGCTAAGTAGATTGGTACATAGTGTCCTATCTGCAGGAAGCATGTTATAGAGCAAGAGGAGCTAAGCAGATTGTAAGGAGTGTCCTATCTGAAGGCAGCAAGTTATAGGAGCTGAGCAGATTATACATAGTGTCTTGTCTGCAGGCAGCATGTTATAGAGCAGGAGGAGCTGAGTAGATTGGTATATAAAGTCCTATCTGCAGACAGCATGTTATAGAGCAGGAGCTGAGCAGATTGTGCATTATGTCCTATATGCAGTCAGCATGTTGTAGAGCAGTAGGAGCTGATCAGATTCCTATAGGACCCAATTTGGCAGCTTTCCCTATATGATGATTATGCATAGTGCAGAGAAAGACCAGGGGCTGTCAAAATGGAAGTAAAAAGAAAAAGTGTTTTTGCCTTCCTGTTGCAATAACGTGTATTTTTCTTTTCTTTGAGTGTGGATGATTTTGGAGAGAACAAATTGTATTGATCTTTTACTTTTTTGACTTTTACATAACATAAGGAAATTTGCATAATTTTTCTGCTAGTTGTGTGCAGGCTTGTTTTTTGTGGTCTGGGCTGTTGCTTTTTACTGTAATGTTTTCAGGCCCTTCTCTGGTTTTTGATTTTCTTTTGATGCCTCTTTTCTGATGACCAACTCAATGGCCGTCACACTGATCAGACTGGAGGCAGGTTGTCATTGCCCAGGCATCTGTTCTGCAATATTTCATGCAGTGCTTTTATATATTGGGTAAAAAGTTACAAGCCGTGACCCGTGTCCAATAAGAGTATCCTGTCCTCTGAGCTCAGGGATGGGGAATCTTTACCAGTAAAGAGATGTATATGGTTACGGTGTGGTCCATCTTCAGGATCTGTGTATCTCTCCATATAAGACATGAGCAGTACCATGAAGAAGGGTCATGTATGTGCATGCAGTGCAGTCTACAGTGCACATTCCTCAGTACTGTATGTATATTTATGCTATATGTCCTCGGGTTGTGTAGACTACATCCTGATGTCACATGTATCATCCCCAGAGGGGAAATAGGGGGCTCTGGATGAACACCTGCATGCAAACAACTTGTTTTACTGGATTTCCCCTGATTGTATTTGAGCTCCATGGTCCTAGTGCCGCCTGCTATATTCTGTATATCTCCATCCAGGGCACTGAATGAAACCCAAGTTACTGCTATGGGCATAAAGATGTTACCGGGGTATAAGGACCCGTATCATGGGCGTCCATTGACGCGAGGAGAGATGGGCTGCTTCCTGAGCCACTATAACATCTGGAAGGAGGTGAGTGCTCTCCTATCATTGGGATCTATTGAGTTTTATGTAACATGTTTTTGTAAACAATCCAAAAATGAATCTCTCTTCTTCCTCCTTCAGATCTCCGAGCGCTCGCTGGCCGTGTCCGCCGTATTTGAAGACGATCTGAGGTTCGAGATCTTCTTTAAGAGGCGTCTGGAGAACCTGCTGCACGATTTGGAGGAAGCGGAATTAGATTGGGACCTCATGTAAGTGTAATGATATAGGGGGGTGGGGGGTGGTTTCTCTGTGATTTGATAGACTTGGCATCGATACCTTCCTCTCTGCATGAATGAGGGCATTGTCTGTCTCTTTTAGAGGATCTGAATGCTAGGAGTTTAGCCAACTATTGATTTGAGTAGTGGGGAAGGGGTTAATTATACAATGGAAAAAAGTTATAATCATGGGATTTAGGGAAGCTGAATGTCATTAATATTCCCGTGGGTGAAAATGAACAATGGAAGAATGTGGTCCCTTATTTTAAAAGAGAACCGCACAAAATTACCGAAATGAAAAATCAAACAAAAAGTTCCTTATTGCACATTAGGGAGGGGGTTTAAAAAACTTTTATAATAGATGATTATAAGGGTGACTTGCCAGACAGGGGCAGTATCATAGGGGTGCTTCTAACTCTAGAAACTTCTCCTGCCTGTAAGTGTTAAGTGTAACTATTTCTTTTTTTTTTTCGTGCAGATATCTTGGTAGAAAGCGGATGCAGGTGGATGAGCCCGAGGAGCCCGTACCTGGGGTCCGCAATCTGGTGGTCTCTGACTACTCCTACTGGACACTGGCGTACCTCATCTCTCTGCAGGGGGCCAGGAAGCTGCTTGATGCCGAACCTCTAACAAAGATGCTTCCGGTGGATGAGTTCCTGCCGGTCATGTATGACAAGCACCCCATGTAAGTGGAGCTTATACCATGAAGTGTATGGATACCTAACACTATACACACTCATAGGTCATTGTACACTACCAGGCGGGCTTGGTGCCTACAAAATGCTGCATAATGTACATAACATAGTTCATTTTTGGACTACAGGTGCAGCGTAGTAATGAAAAATTTTTCCAAATTTAGGACACCATCTATATCAATCTTACTTTATAAAGTTGAAGGGAGTCTACTATCGATTGTGACCATAAAAAGCTGCAGGCCGTGTTGAATATTGTCCCTGACAATCTATGTTACCCTATCTTTCTGTCTGTTAGTATAAGTAGCGTTAATATTCCAGAATTGTTGCTGGACTTGGTACACTGGTGTGTGAGATCTCGTCTATGAGTGCAGCACCTGGCCTCTAACCACCTGGTTAGATATTAAAGCGAGTGGAAACAAGAAGTGATCCAAAAAAATCTCCCCCATGTGTCTCAGTAGTGGAGCCTCAGGCTACATATTTCCTGGGAAATAGTGACCATGAAATGTGCTGGTCCTGCAGTCTATTATGGAAGGTCTGGTGCCCAGCTGTCAGACAAAGCTTAGAACCATGAACAATAAAAATGTATTACAGATGTGTCGTCTTCCAATTTCCAATTGCACAGTGAGCACTGGGAGGCAGCTGTACCTCCTGCCATCACAGTCCTGTGTGTAATGTCACCATGGTGGGGGGTTTGTTTTGAGTTACACATTCCCTCTTTCACCACTTTAAGGCCTATAAACTATCACTGATTCGGTCATGTTGGCTGAGAACTATAGTGCGGCATGTAGTATTAACAGAAAGTATTGGTATGCCATCATCTCTGATGTCCATGAGGAAAAGTGGCCATTGGGCGTTCTTGGTGTCAATCATAGGACAAATCGGGCAGTGGGTTGTGGTTTCAACTCTCAACACCACCCACAACCTAGTTGTGTCATCCAGAGTAATGTAAACCTCTACTCTCTCCACAGCTCGGACTACTCCTCTGCGTTCTCTCCACGGAACCTACGTGCCTTCTCCGTGGAGCCATTACTGATCTACCCCACCCATTACACCGGAGACGAGGGCTACGTAAGCGATACCGAGACCTCTGTACTGTGGGACAACGTGAAGCAACCAACAGACTGGGATCGGGCCAAATCCCGAAAGACCCAACAACAGGAGAAGCTCCGCAGTGAAGCTATAAACACCCCTTCCCTCAGATCACCTTTTGACAGCGCGGCCAGGGATGAACTATGACCTTCATGATTGTCCGTGACACCACCCATTCAACACCTGAGATCTATGTGTAGGGATGTTTGAGGACTGATCATGACTGGGCAAGTGGACCTTATGGGGTGACCAACGCTTGGTTTGTTCAGGCACGTGACCCCAGAATTGACTACCCTTCTCTTCCTAGTAGAACCTCACAGCTTGGGAACATTGCTATCGATGAGGGAACCGGGTGCTTTTAACTACATGGAATCGCCTCGGCTCTGGGTTAATTAATAATTATGATTATTTATATATTTACGTGTGCAAAAAATGAAATGGCCTCCTTCTACTCGGTGTACGCCAAGAACAGCTGAGCTGTTTTAAGGGAGATGTTTCTACTTGAGATCCTTAAGCGTGGTCACAAAGATAGAGAGATGTTTAAAGGGCTGCTTGAGTTAGTCACGTTTGGTAATAAACTCCAGGGATAGACCTTGAGTATCCTTACCATCTCCTTAGGTTTTATCATCATTCATCTTCATTAGATCATGTTCTTCGTGGTGTACCCCATGCATGTATAGGACGAAACTCCTTGTGCCTTAGCTATATGACTGGTCATGGTGGTAGGCTTGTCATGGATAACGGAAGGCCTTGTGACCACATGGTGTGATGCCCCATTTATATGTATCTGTAAGCAGGTATAGAACAATGTAGTTCTCAAATTTAAAGGTGTGGACCACCCCTTTCCCATATCGATCAGGGTCAAGCTCCCAGATGCTGAAGAACATCTGAGGTGAAGTGTTGGACCTTCACTAATCTGATCCTATGGACGAGTCATCAATATCATTAATCTAGGAAACCTTCTTTAAGGTCTTGAGTTGGATCAGGTAGAGAATTGAGTTCCTGTGTGAATTCTTTATCCAAAAATATATATTTTTCACAAATTTTAATTCCACGTTGATTGTAGTGTCCTAGTATCTTCTAAGTAAAATATTTTTTTGGCTCTTTTTGATATTTATTTGTACTTTTTGCCTAAACGCAGTGGAATACTAACACTATAGGGAGAAGCAGCAGGATGGTTGACACGTCCGCATTGATTTACATGACTATCGTTGAAGGGGAAACCCCTCGTGAATTAGGCTTCCAGTCTCTCTTATGGTATTATCTTCTCAGAAAACTGTTTAACTCAGTAAATCCTTCCTTCCCCTTGATGAGAAATGACCCCATCTTCTGCCATAGCAGCTTTTTTGAACATGTCATTGAACTTCCCTTCTGCTTTAATAATTTGCTTTCGGTTACGCACCTTGTACTTGCATCGAATGTAGGGATTGGTGATCCCTATAGAAGTCTCCGGAGTCCAGTTTAATCATATTTGTAAAACCCAGACTTCTTGTTTCTGCTACCTCACTTTCCAGTCTTGGATGGGTCTGAGATGCAGTACCAGAAATGGCCATCAGATAATGGGGGTGCTGTTTACCCTTTGTATTTTTCCCTCCTCTGACCCCTCCGCCAAGCGTTTTTGAAGCCTCATTCCCATGTCTAGCCAAATATAAAATGAAATGGTTCTCAGCTGAATAAAGTAGGAAATCTGGAACAAATCATAGACAAGGAGAAGCAGTTTTTTCCTTGCTTCCCTTTTATGGGCTTTGTTCCAATTTTGGGTTGAAATGGATATATAAAGCTTAGCATGTCCTAATGGTAGCAGAAGGGTGAAAAAATTTACAGTTTTGTCCACTATGATGTCATTGCTAGAGGACTACAACTTGCAAGCATCATGTGACTGATTATGACTGATCTTCATGTTCATTAAAGGGGATGTCTCATATAGACAACCCCTGGAGATCACCTTTGATCTCCAGGAGATGTTGCAGTCCGCTATCACCTTTCCCACTACAAGGGAAATCTGGTTTTACATGTAGACCATTGAGATTAGCTTTGATTATCTTTGCCTCATGGGTGGGGCTTCCAAGCTCCACCCATGAGGTTCATGTGCTCTATTATGATCAGTATTATAAGCGATTTTTAACTATTTTTAACAGCGCCCTCCCCTAGCTGCCACAGGAAAGTGTATAACGTTGTACAATAACTTGTGATTAACGCTTTATACAAACACAGACAATCTCTTGTCAATGTGCTAGGAGTAGAAAACTACAGATTTACCGACTGTAATCCAAAGGTTTCTTCATTGGGAGGGATTTCTTGTACTGGTGACTAAGGAAGGCAGAAGGGTATTTGGGTGTGTGGATGGTCGCTCATAAGCCCGGTACTGGGGTCCACCTGTTGTTTACAGAGTTCTTTATATTTTTGTGCTTATGTTGAATACATTTTTACAATAATTTAGTCTCTGGTGTATATCTGTGTCAAAGTCTATTGGAAATTAAATGTTTTTTGTTTTTCATATGCATAGTACTGCTTTATTCACATTCCAGAACCATCGACACCCTGAGCAGGTCCGTACAAAAATATGATGGGAGGAGCCACAGCCGGCTGCACTGCATTGCTTCGTATATACGAGACCAAAGGGGGGAGATGCCGTAGATGGATGATGGTTCTCCCTGCGCCACTCCTGATGAAGGTGTAGGGATCTCTGGCTAAGTGGTAAAAGGGCCACAATTGATGTTATGCTGCTTTAGGCAGGAATCACACAGAGACAAGGGATGTCGACCATAAAACTCACAGCTCGTTTATTCCGGCAACAACAGCAAATAACGTTTCAACTGGCTCAAGGTTGCTGGTTGGATGGTGTTGGGCAAAGATCGCTCACAGCCTGGTATAGGTGGCTTCAGACTTGAGATGAGCTGCTATGAAGTGCTCCAAGGCAGGCTCTGGATTAGGCTCATGTGCCCCAGCACACTCTGAACTGTCCCTGGAGAGACCTCAGGAGAAAAGACCAGAACTTTCCAGCCCAAGGGTTTATATAATCTTTTGGGAGTAGTCCGCTCAGCCTGGGCTATCCAACCACCACCTTTTGAACAATGTAAGAGTAAAGGGGTTGTCAGATAGCATAAAAACCTATTGGTGGCCAGGAGGGGGCTGGTTAAAAAATAAACTTTTTACTTAGCTTTGCAGTCCCTCCCAGCGCCCTGCTTTGCCATCACTCTGGTCCATGTCCCATGTAAACAAACGGGCATAGAAGCCGCACTGCATTCAGCTTCCAGCTTGTCCCTTTTCCCAGCACTGTATCATGCGGGACGGGTGTGGCAGGCCCCCTTAGCCGGCCAGAAGCTGAACGAGAAGCGGCATCTGTGTCCCTGTTTGTTTACATGGGGCACGGACAGGAGTAATGGCAGCATGGGACACCGGGAGGGACCGCGAAGGTAAGTTTAATTTTTTTGACCGGCCACCAATAGGTTTTTTTTTATACTCTCGGACAACCCCTTAAACAAAACATTTAATTGGTCTCAGTCTCGGAGATTCCTCATTACATCTATTGATAGTATGTATTTCACATTGACCTCATGCCACTACTCTCCAAGTCGATAGTCGATTAGTGTAGAGCACCATGGTAATGGGGGTCTATTCACATTTTTGTCTTGAACACAATAGCAATAGTAATTACTCTTCACACATAATGGAATGGGTTAACACAATGTAAGGGAGCTGGACAATGGCAGCTTTCATGCTCAGTACTCGTGGAATTCGTGGAAGCAGTGGTACGGCCATTAATCCAGAGGAGCGGCTAATCTCCTCCTATGGTCTGCAGCATATCAGGACTTATCTTTCATCATTTATGATATCATTGGTCAGAAATTGCAGAAGAAGCTGTCAGAGGACCATTGATATCCTCTCTGATACCCTTCCAAGGTGTGCAAATTTATGTAACTCCGTGTAAGGAACACCTAATACTGAATACATGTTGTTTTGAATATTTTTCTATTTTTTTATCATTTACATATCATTAACATGTCTATCAAATCTGAGATTTCCATAATTCCTTCACCTTTTCCAATGTTCCAGCGTAAATGATAATCCATCACTATGGACATGAGATTGGTGATTTCCCTTAGTAATCCTTTGCATGTATATTATAATGGCTTCCAAATAAAACTGTATAATCCTCCATTAAGTAGAAATTGGGTCATTGACTATTGTGAGGAGTTACACAAATGAGTATTTATGTTTTCTTCCTCTTTCTTTTTCTTGGTAAACACAGTATAATTTGAGAAAAACCCATTAGTTATGTAAAGTCCTATGTGGACAATTAACTTCCTCCGCTCTGGCGCTGTAATAATACTTTCATAGAAATCCTGTTATACACAAGGATTTGTACTGTTTATAGTTTAGATTTTTATTTTTACTGCCATCTATAATGGTGGTGGCCGGGGGTCACATTTGCGTTACCTTCTTTAGCTGGCATGGACGGTGGCTGCTGGGTCATGAGACCATCAAAGAGAGGTACCGTAGTTAAAAGTACCAGTGCTCAAAGCAAAGATGCACTTTTATCTGCTGTTTTCTGTATCTAACCCTGGTTCCAATCCTTGGCTTTGATAAGTAACTCTGGTGACAACCACTGTTTGACCAGACTCTGATCCATATCCAACTTCCATTCTGTGTCCTGGATTCTATTTATTTCCTGCCCTGACCTCTGGCTTGTTTCCTGGTTTCTGCTGGATTGCCGCCTGCCCTGACCTTGGGCATGTTTCCTTGTTTCTGCTGGATTGCTGTCTGCCCTGACCTCGGATTTGTTTCCTAGTTTCTGGTTAGTTCTTGCCGGCCCTGACCTCGGGCCTGTTTCCTGGTTTATGCTGGACTGCCATCTCCCCTGACCTCGGGTTTTTGGGCGTTTGGTGTTAATCATAGGACAAATCGGGCAGTGGGTTGTGGTTTCAATCTTAACCCACCCACAACCTAGTTGGTCATCCGAGTAATGTAAACCTTACTCTCTCACAGCTCGGACTACTCCTCTGCGTTCTCCACGGAACCTACGTGCCTTCTGTGGAGCCATTACTGATTCTACCCCACCCATTACACCGGAGCACGAGGGCTACGTAAGCGATACCGAGACCTCTGTACTGTGGGACAACGTGAAGACACCAACAGACTGGGATCGGGCAAATCCCGAAAGACCCACAACAGGAGAAGCTCCGCAGTGAAGCTAATAAACACCCCTTCCCTCAGATCACTTTTGACAGGGGCAGGCCGAGGAACATGACCTCATAGAGTCCGTGACAACACACAACACTGAGAATGGAGGGAGGGGAGGAGATCAGACGGGGAAGGGACTTATGGGGTGGAACAAGTTGGTTTGTTAGGCACGGAACCAGAATTGACTACCCTTCTTCTACCAGAACCTCACAGCTTGGGAACATTGCACGAGAGGGAACCGGGGTGCTTTAACTACATGGATAGCCTCGGCTCTGGGTTGTTAATTAGTAATTATGATTATTTATATATTTTACGTGTGCAAAAATGAAATGGCCTCCTTCTACTCGGTGTACGCCAAAGAACAGCTGAGCTGTTTAAGGGAGATGTTTCTACTTGAGATCCTTAAGCGTGGTCACAAAGATAGAGAGATGTTTAAAGGGCTGCTTGATTTAGTCACGTTTGGTAATAAACTCAGGGATAGACCTTGAGTATCCTTACCATCCCTTAGGTTTATCATCATTACATCTTCATTAGATCAGTTCTTCGTGGTTGTCACCCCATGCATGTAGACGAACTCCTTGTGCCTTAGCAATATGACTGGTCATGGTGTTAGGCTTGTGCCGTACCTATGTCATGGATAATGGAAGGCCTTTGACCACCTATGTGTGATGCCCCATTATATGTATCTGTAAGCAGGTAGTAGAACAATATAGTTCTCAATTAAAGGTGTGGACCACCCCTTTCCCATATCGATCAGGGTCCAGCTCCCAGATGCTGAAGAACATCTGAGGTGAAGTGTTGACCTCACTAATCTGATCCTATGGAACGAGTATCAATATCATTATCTAGGAAACCTTCTAAGGGTCTGAGTTGGATCACGGTAGAGAATTGAGTTCCTACTGATGTTCTTTATCCAAAAAATGTATTTCACAAATTTTAATTCCACGTTGATTGTAGTGTCTAGTATCTTCTAAGTAAAGATTTTTTTGGCTCTTTTTGATATTTATTTGTACTTTTTGCCTAAACGCAGTGGAATACTAACACTATGGGAGAAGCAGCAGGATGGGTGTGACACGGTCCGCATGATTTACATGACATCGTTGAAGGGGAACACCCTCGTGAATTAGGCTTCCAGTCCTCTCTTAGGTATTATCTTCTCAGAAAAAATGTTTAACTCAGTAAATCCTTCCTTCCCTTGATGAGAAATGACCCATCTTCTGCCTAGCAGCTTTTTGGAACATGTCATTGAACTTCCCTTCTGCTTTAATAATTTGCTTTCGGTTACGCACTTGTACTTGAATCGAATGTAGGGATTGGTGATCCTATAGAAGTCTCCGGATCCAGTTAACATATTTGTTAAAACCACGAATTCTGTTCTGCTACCTCCACTTTCCAGTCTGGATGGGTCTGAGATGCAGTACCAGAAATGGCCATCAGATAAGTGGGTGGTGCTGTTTACTCTTGTATTTTTCCCTCCTGCCAGTTTCGAACGCCAAAGCGTCCAGGTCTAGCCAATATTAAAAGTAAATGGTCTCAGCAGAAATAAAGTAGGAAACTGGAAACAAATCATGAACAAGGAGAAGCGTTTTTTTTTTTTCTTGCTTCCCTTGTATGGGCTTTGTTCCAATTTGGGTTGAAGGATATTATAAAGCTTAGCATATCCTAATGGTAGCAGAAGGGTAAAAAAATTACAGTTTTGTCCACTATGAATGTAATTGCTAGAGGACTACAACTTGCAAGCACTCATGTGACTGATTATGACAGATCTTCATGTTCATAAAGGGGATGTCTCATATAGACAACCCTGGAGATCACTTTGATCTCCAGGAGATGTTGAGTCACGCTATCACCTTACACTACAAGGGAAATCTGGTTTTACATGTAGACCATTCGAGATTAGCTTTGATTATCTTTGCCTCACTGGGTGGGGCTGCCTTCAGGCAAGAATAGACAAGCGATGTGGTAGAGAAGTGTAACCAGAGGTGCCAAGACTGAAAGATACTACGAAACAGCGACAGGAGAAGTGTAAATATAACTTGTGATTAACGTTTATACAAACACAGACAATCTCTTGTCAATGTGCCTAGGAGTAGAAAACTACAGATTTACCGACTGTATCCAAAGGTTCTTCATTGGGAGGGATTTGAGCGGTGAACCATGGAAAAAGGAAGGCCGAAGAAGGGGAGTGGGGGTGGGTGTGTATCGACGTCTCTCCATTTCTCAGCCGGATGTAGAAAAGAAGGGGGCGGTCCACCGTGTTGATACAGAGTTCGTTTATTTTTTGTGCTTATGTTGAATAAATTTTGTACAATAATTTAGTCTCGGGTGATATCTGTGTTCAAAGTTTATTGGAAATTAATTGGGGTTTTGTTTCAAGCTAGTAAGGTTATCAGCTCAGGAAGCATGCGAGCCCGCATGTCCGAGCAAATATAGATGGGAGGATATCCTGCACTGCAATTGCCGACACTTACTAGGGTCGAGATTACACCAAACGTTTGGAGGGAGATGGCAGACAAAGCTAGTGGAATGGGGAAAAGAAGCGCTGTAGGACGAGATGAGCGGGCGCTTGGCGGTAGAGTGACCGGGAATGGAAGGTAGGAGAAAATTGGGAAAAGGGCAGGGGAGGATAGACTCTGCTTAGGCCAAGTGAATCAACAAGATCGAAACTGGATCGAGAACCATAAAAAACCGAGAGGGATCGTACGGAATCAACAACAGACAATAACGTTTCACTTGCAACAGAAGAATTTGCTGGGTGATGGTGGTTGGGCAGACGATTGCCCCACAGCCTGGTATAGGTGGCTCAAGACTTCGCAGATGACTGCTATAATGCTCCAAGGCAGGCTCTGGATTAGGCTTATGTGTCCCCAACACCTGAACTGTCCCTGGAGAGACTCGAGATAAAGACCGAACTTTCCAGCAAAAGGGTTAGAGATATCTGGTTGGGAGAGTCCTCGCTCAACCTGGGCGATCCAACCAGCACCTTCAACCAATGTAAGAGTAGTTGGAAACTATAAACAAGCTGGTAATAAACATTAATTAGAATTCACAGGTTCCTGGTGCAATGGTCCATCCAGTACAACTGGGGCCTACCTCTACTGCCCTATAACAGTTCAAAAAAGCGGCCTTCAGCACTGACCTGGCGGAAAAGAAGGGCGGCGCAGAAGTCAGGATAGCACCTCAAGTGCCTGATGAAAATTAAGCGAAAAGATGGAATGGACAGGGCACAGGGAACATAGAAAGCGAGAATCGGAGTGGCTTCCAAAGGAGCCCCAAGATGCAGCCTGGAACAGCGGAAGGAGGGAACTGCGACTCGATAATTATAGAAAAGGAGAATGGGCGAAAAGGGCCAGGGAGCCCCTATTCCGCGAAGGAACGTTTAATTTTTTGACGGCCACCAATAGGTTTTTTTTTATACTCTCGGACAAACCCCTTAAACAAAACAATTAATTGTCTCAGTCTCGGAGATTCCTCATTACATCTATTGAAGTATGTATTTCACTGACCTCATGCCACTATCTCCAAGTCGATAGTCGATTAGGTAGAGCACCATGGTAATGGGGGTCTATTCACATTTTTGTCTGAACACAATAGGCAATAGTAATTACTCTTCACAACATAATGGAATGGGTTAACACAAAGCGAAGCGGAGCAAGACATGGCAGCTTGTCAAGCTCAGTGAGTGGAATTGTGGAAGCAGGGGTAAGGCCATTAACCAGAGGAGCGGCGATAATCTCTCCTAGAGTCTGCAGCATATATCAGGACTTATCTTTCATCATTTATGATATCATTGGTCCGAAATTGCAGAAGAAGCTGTCAGAGGACCATTGATATCCTCTCTGAACCCTTCCAAGGTGTGCAAATTTATGTAACTCCGTGAGGAACACATAATACTGAATACATGTTGTTTTGAATATTTTTTCTATTTTTTTTATCATTTACATATCATTAACATGTCTATCAAATCTGAGATTTCCATATTCCTTCACCTTTCCAATGTTCCAGCGTAAATGATAATCATACTATGGACATGAGATTGGTGATTTCTTAGTAATCCTTGATGGATATTATAATGGCTTCCAAAATAAAACTGTATAATCCTCCATTAAGTAGAAATTGGGTCATTGACTATTGTGAGGAGACCACAATGAGGATTTATGTTTTCTTCCTCTTTCTTTTTCTTGGAAAACAGTATAATTTGAGAAAAAACCCATTAGTTATGTAAAGTCCTATGTGGACAATTAACTTCCTCGCTCTGGCGCTGTAATAATACTTTCATAGAAATCCGTGTATACACAAGGATTGTTACTGTTATAGTTTAGATTTTTATTTTTTACTGCCATCTATAATGGTGGTGGCCGGGGGTCACATTTGCGTTACCTTCTTTAGCTGGCATGGACGGTGGCTGCTGGGTCATGAGACCATCAAAGAGAGGTACCGTAGTTAAAGTACCAGTGCTCAAAGCAAAGATGCACTTTTATCTGTGTTTTCTGTATCAAACCTGGTTCCAATCCTTGGCTTTGAAATAATAACTCTGGTGACAACCACTGTTTGACCAGACTCTGATCCATATCCAACTTCCATTCTGTGTCCTGGATTCTATTATTTCCTGCCCTGACACTGGCTTGTTTCCTGGTTTCTGCGGATTGCCGCCTGCCCTGACCTTGGGCATGTTTTGTTTCGCTGGATTGCTGTCTGCCCCTGACCTCGGATTGTTTCCTAGTTTCTGGTTAGTTCTGCCGGCCCTGACCTCGGGCCGTTTCTGGTTTATGTGGAATGCCATCTCCCCTGACCTCGGGTTTGTTTCTGGTTATGCGTGACTGCCATCTCCCCTGACCTCGGGTTGGTTTCTGCTGGGATTCCCGCGCCGTGACCTCGGATTTGTTTCCTAGTTTCTGGTTAGTCTTGCCGGCCCGACCTCGGGCCTGTTTCATGGTTATGCTGGACTGCCATCTCCCCGACCTCGGGTTTGTTTCCTGGAGGGCCGGCAAGAACTAACCAGAAACTAGGAAACAAATCCGAGGTCACGGCAGGCGGGAATCCAGCAGAAACAAACCCGAGGTCAGGGGAGATGGCAGTCCAGCATAAACCAGCACAGTGTGATTAAAGGAAACCTACCATGAGGAATCTACTATCAGAACTGCAGAGGTTACTGGGGCATGGTGTAGCCTTAGCTCCCAGTGCCCGGCCAGGCTAGTACACGCCCAGTGGCTTCTGCAGTTAATTTACATGTGACTAAAATTAAGTTTTTAACAAGTTAGGTAAAGTTTCAGGATTATTAAATTACAGATTAGGGGACAGGCAGGCAGGAGGAATCTATTATCACATCTACTTCTGATAGTAGATTCCTCATGGTAGATTTCCTTTAAAGGAAACCTACCACTTGAAGTGGCAGGTTTAAGAAGAAAACACCGAGCACCAGCTCAGGGTGAGCTGGTGCCGGAGCTTATTTTTGTGTTTCCTGGTTTATGCTGGACTGCCATCTCCCCTGACCTCGGGTTTGTTTCCTGGTTTATGCTGGACTGCCATCTCCCCTGACCTCGGGTTTTCCGCATAACCAGGAAACAAACCCGAGGTCAGGGGAGATGGCAGTCCACATAAACCAGAAAGGCCCGAGGTCAGGGCGGCAAGAACTAACCAGAAACTAGAAACAAATCCGAGGTCAGGCAGACAGCAATCCAGCAGAAACAAGAACATGCCGCAAGGTCAGGCAGGCGGCAATCCGCAGAAACCAGGAACAAGCCAGTGTCAGGGCAGGAAATAATAGAATCCAGGACACAGCAATGGAAGTTGGATATGGATCAGAGTCTGGTCAAACAGTGGTTGTCACCAGAGTTATTACTCAAACCCAAGGATTGAACCAAGGTTTGATACAGAAAACACAGATAAAAGTGCATCTTTGCTTTGAGCACTGGTACTTTTAACTACGGTACCTCTCTTTGATGGTCTCATGACCCAGCAGCCACCGTCCATGCCAGCTAAAGAAGGTAACGCAAATGTGACCCCCGGCCACCACCATTATAGATGGCAGTAAAAAATAAAAATCTAAACTATAACAGTAACAATCCTTGTGTATACACGGATTTCTATGAAAGTATTATTACAGCGCCAGACGAGGAAGTTAATTGTCCACATAGGACTTTACATAACTAATGGGTTTTTCTCAAATTATACTGTTTTACCAAGAAAAAGAAAGAGGAAGAAAACATAAATCCTCATTGTGGTCTCCTCACAATAGTCAATGACCCAATTTCTACTTAATGGAGGATTATACAGTTTTATTTTGGAAGCCATTATAATATCCATCAAGGATTACTAAGAAATCACCAATCTCATGTCCATAGTATGATTATCATTTACGCTGGAACATTGGAAAGGTGAAGGAATATGGAAATCTCAGATTTGATAGACATGTTAATGATATGTAAATGATAAAAAAAATAGAAAAAATTTCAAAACAACATGTATTCAGTATTATGTGTTCCTCACGGAGTTACATAAATTTGCACACCTTGGAAGGGTATCAGAGAGGATATCAATGGTCCTCTGACAGCTTCTTCTGCAATTTCGGACCAATGATATCATAAATGATGAAAGATAAGTCCTGTATATGCTGCAGACTCATAGGAGAGATTACCCGCTCCCTCTGGTTAATGGCCTTACCCCCTGCTTCCACAATTCCACTCTACTGAGCTTGATCTGCCATTGTCTGCTCCGCTTCCTTTGTGTTAACCCATTCCATTATGTTGTGAAGAGTAATTACTATTGCTATTGTGTTCAGACAAAAATGTGAATAGACCCCCATTACCATGGTGCTCTACCTAATCGAACTATCGACTTGGAGATAGTGGCATGAGGTCAGTGAAATACATACTATCAATAGATGTAATGAGGATCTCCGAGACTGAGACCAATTAATTGTTTTGTTTAAGGGGTTTTGTCCGAGAGTAAAAAAAAACCTATTGGTGGCCGTCAAAAAAATTAAACGTTCCTTCGCGGAATAGGGGCTCCCTGGCCCTTTTCGCCCATTCTCTTTCTATTATCTGGGGATCGCACTGTCCCTCCTCCCGTGCATTCCAGGCTTCAGCTTGGCTCTCTTCTCCTAGGAAACCACCTCTATTCTCGCCTTTCTTGTTCACCTGTGTCCCTGTTATTTCCCTCTCCATTCCTCTGTTCCTGAATTCACAGCACAATTGACGCTGTGCTTCTGACTTCTGCGGCCGCCCTTCTATCCGCCAGGTCAGTGCTACCACTTTTGAAGCTGATCACTGGAGTACGGTTTGTAGCCCCATTGTTACATGGACATGGCCCAGTGATGCGAACCAGAACGCTGGGAGGGATCAATCTTTAATTGTTCCCCATAACTCACTTGTTTATTAGGTTTTCCAGACTACCTTACATTGGCTTGAAGGTGTGGTTGGATGCCCAGGTGAGCAGGACTCTCCCAACCAGGATACTCTTAAACCCTTGTGCTGGAAAGTTCGGTCTTTATCTGGTTCTCTCCAGGGACAGTTCAGGTGTTGGGGACATAAGCCTATCCAGAGCCTGCCTTGGAGCAATTCATAGCAGCCATCTCAAGTCTTGATGCCACCTATACCAGCTGTGCAGGGCAATCTCTGCCCAACCACCACTCCACCCATGCAAAATTCTTCTTGTTGCAGTGAAACGATTATTTCTGTTGTTGTCCGATATACGTCCCCTCTCGGTTCTTTTATGGTTTCCCGAAATCCAGCTTGTCTCTGTTGATTCCTTGCCTAAGCAGGTAAACTACCTCCTCCTCCCTTTTTAATTTCCCTACCTTCCCTCATTCTCGGTCACTCCACTGCAAGTCGTCCCCTTTTCATTCTCCTAAGCTTCTTTCCTCTCATTGCCACTACTTGTTGCATCCCCCCACTTTTGGTAATCTACGAGCCTCTTGGCAGTTGTTCGGCATTTTGAAGTGCAGCGTGGTATCCCCATCTATGATTGCTCGACATGCAGGGGCTCGTCCTTCCTAGTGATCGATTCTAGTATGAACAAACCCCCATTTAATTTCCAATAAACTTTGACACAGATACACCCGAGACTAAATTATTGTCAAAATCTATTCAACTAGCACAAACAAATTAACGGAACTCTGTACAAACACGGTGGACCCCCCTTCTTTTCATAATCCGGCCTAATGCGAGCAGACCGTATACACCCCACCCCACTCCCACTTCTGCCTTCCTATGTTCCCAGGTGTCAGCCGTCAAATCCCTCCCAATGAAGAACCTTTGGATACAGTCGGTAAATCTGTAGTTTTCTACTCCTAGCACATTGACAAGAGATTGTCTGTGTTTGTATAAACGTTAATCACAAGTTATATTATACACTTCTCCTGTCGCTGTTTCGTAGTATCTTTCAGTCTTGGCACCTCTGGTTACACTTCTCTACCACATCGCTTGTCTATTCTTGCCTGAAGGCAGCCCCACCCAGTGAGGCAAGTAATCAAAGCTAATCTGAATGGTCTACATGTAAAACCAGATTTCCCTTGTAGTGTTAAGGTGATAGCTGACTCAACATCTCCTGGAGATCAAAGTGATCTCCAGGGTTGTCTATATGAGACATCCCCTTTATGAACATGAAGATCTGTCATAATCAGTCACATGAGTGCTGCAAGTTGTAGTCCTCTACAATTACATATCATAGTGGACAAAACTGTAATTTTTTTACCCTTCTGCTACATTAGGAATGCTAAGCTTTATATATCCATTTCAACCCAAATTGGAACAAAGCCCATAAAGGAAGCAAGAAAAAAAAAAAACGCTTCTCCTTGTCTATGATTGTTCCAGATTTCCTACTTTATCGCTGAGAACCATTTATTTTAATATTTGGCTAGACCTGGAGCTAATTGGCGTTCGAACACTTGGCAGAGGGAAAAATACAAGAGGTAAACAGCACCACCCACTTATCTGATGGCCATTTCTGGTACTGCATCTCAGACCCATCCAGACTGGAAAGTGGGGTAGCAGAATCAAGAATTCGTGGTTTACAAATATGTTAACTGGACCCGGAGACTTCTATAGGGATCACCAATCCCTACATTCGATGTGCAAGTACAAGTGCGTAACCGAAAGCAAATTATTAAAGCAGAAGGGAAGTTCAAGACATGTTCAAAAAGCTGCTAGGCAGAAGATGGGTCATTTCTCATCAAGGGAAGGAAGGATTTACTGAGTTAAACAGTTTTTCTGAGAAATAATACCTAAGAGAGACTGGAGCCTAATTCACGAGGGTGTTCCCCTTCAACGATGTCATGTAAATCATGCGGACCGTGTCAACCATACCTGCTGCTTCTCCCATAGTGTTAGTATTCCACTGCGTTTAGGCAAAAAGTACAAATAAATATCAAAAAGAGCCAAAAAAATCTTTACTTAGAAGATACTAGGACACTACAATCAACGTGGAATTAAAATTTGTAAATACATTTTTTGGATAAAGAACATCACGAGGAACTCAATTCTCTACCGTGATCCAACTCAGACCTTCAGAAGGTTTCCTAGATCAATGATATTGATACTCGTTCATAGGATCAGATTAGTGAAGGTCAACACTTCACCTCAGATGTTCTCAGCATCTGGGAGCTGGACCCTGATCGATATGGGAAAGGGGTGGTCCACACTTTAATTGAGAACTATATTGTTCTACTACTGCTACAGATACATATAATGGGGCATCACACTAGGTGGTCACAAGGCCTTCCATTATCCATGACAAGGTCGCAACAAGCCTAAACCATGACCAGTCATATTGCTAGGCACAAGGAGTTTCGTCTACATGCATGGGGTACAACCACGAAGAACTGATCTAAGAAGATGTAATGATGATAAACCTAAGGGATGGTAAGGATACTCAAGGTCTATCCCTGAGTGTATTACAAACTGACTAAATCAAGCAGCCCTTTAACATCTCTCTATCTTTGTGACCACGCTTAAGGATCTCAAGTAGAAACATCTCCCTTAAACAGCTCAGCTGTTCTTGGCGTACACCGAGTAGAAGGAGGCCATTTCATTTTTGCACACGTAAAATATATAAATAATCATATTACTAATTAAAACCCAGAGCCGAGGCGTATCCATGTAGTTAAAGCACCCCGGTATCCCTCTCGTGCAATGTTCCCAAGCTGTGAGGTTCTGGATAGAAGAAGGGTAGTCAATTCTGGGTCCCGTGCCTGAACAACCAAGCTTTGCCCGGCCATAAGTCCTCCCAGTCTATCGTCTCACTCACCTCCATGATCTCAGGTGTTGTGTGTTGTCACGGACAATCTTATGAGGTTCATACTTTCCTCTGCCGCCGCGTCAAAAGGTGATCTGAGGGAAGGGGTGTTTATAGCTTCACTGCGGAGCTTCTCCTGTTGTGGGTCTTTCGGGATTTGGCCCGATCCCAGTCTGTTGGTGCTTCACGTTGTCCCACAGTACAGAGGTCTCGGTATCGCTTACGTAGCCCTCGTGCTCCGGTGTAATGGGGGTGTAGATCAGTAATGGCTCCACAGAAGGCACGTAGGTTCCGTGTGCGAGAACGCAGAGGAGTAGTCCGAGACTGTGAGAGAGTAAAAGGTTTACATTACTCTGGATGACACAACTAGGTTGTGGGTGGGTTAAGATTGAAACCACACCCATGCCCGATTTGTCCTATGATTAACACCAAACGCCCAATTGGGCGTTTGGTGTTAATCATAGGACAAATCGGGCAGTGGGTGTGGTTTCAATCTTAACACCACCCACAACCTAGTTGTGTCATCCAGAGTAATGTAAACCTTTACTCTCTCACAGTCCGGACTACTCCTCTGCGTTCTCCAACGGAACCTACGTGCCTTCTCGTGGAGCCATTACTGATCTACCCCACCCATTACACCGGAGCCGAGGGCTACGTAAGCGATACCGAGACCTCTGTACTGTGGGACAACGTGAAGCACCAACAGACTGGGATGGGCCAAATCCCGAAAAGACCACAACAGGAGAAGCTCCGCAGTGAAGCTTATAAACACCCCTTCCCTCAGATCACTTTTGACAGGGCAGGCCGTGAAGTATGACTCATGAGAAGCCGTGACAAACACACAACACCTGAGATCAGTGAGGGAGAGACGGATCAGACGGGGAGTGGACTTATGGCCGGTGACAAAGTGGTTGTTCAGGCACGGACCAGAATTGACTACCCTTCTTCTAGCCAGAACCTCACAGCTTGGGAACATTGCTACGAGAGGGAACCGGGGTGCTTTAACTACATGGATGCCTCGGCTCTGGGTTGTTAATTAGTAATTATGATATTTATATATTTTACGTGTGCAAAAATGAAATGGCCTCCTTCTACTCGGTGTACGCCAAGAACAGCTGAGCTGTTTAAGGGAGATGTTTCTACTTGAGATCCTTAAGCGTGGTCACAAAGATAGAGAGATGTTAAAGGGCTGCTTGATTTAGTCAGTTGTAATAACTCCAGGGATAGACCTTGAGTATCCTTACCATCCCTTAGGTTTATCATCATTCATCTCTCTTAGATCAGTTCTTCGTGGTTGTCACCCCATGCATGTAGACGAACTCCTTGTGCCTTAGCATATGACTGGTCATGGTGTTAGGCTGGTTGCGACTATGTCATGGATAAGGAAGGCCTTTGACCACCTATGTGTGATGCCCCATTATATGTATCTGTAGCAGGTATAGAAACAATTAGTTCTCAATTTAAAGTGTGGACCACCCCTTTCCCATACGATCAGGGTCCAGCTCCCAGATGCTGAGAACATTCTGAGGTGAAGTGTTGACCTTCACTAATCTGATCCTATGGAACGAGTATCAATATCATTATCTAGGAAACCTCTAAGGGTCTGAGTTGGATCACGGTAGAGAATTGAGTTCCTACGTGATTTCTTTATCAAAAATATGTATTTACAAATTTTAATTCCACGTTGATTGTAGTGTCCTAGTATCTTCTAAGTAAAAATTTTTTTTGGCTCTTTTTGATATTTATTTGTACTTTTTGCCTAAACGCAGTGGAATACTAACACTATAGGGAGAAGCAGCAGGATGGGTTGACACGTCCGCATGATTTACATGACATCGTTGAAGGGGAACCCCTCGTGAATTAGGCTTCCAGTCTCTCTTATGGTATTATTTCTCAGAAAAAACTGTTTAACTCAGTAAATCCTTCCTTCCCCTTGATGAGAAATGACCCCATCTTCTGCCTAGCAGCTTTTTTGAACATGTCATGAACTTCCCTTCTGCTTTAATAATTTGCTTTCGGTTACGCACTTGTACTTGCAATCGAATGTAGGGATTGGTGATCCCTATAGAAGTCTCCGGATCCAGTTAACATATTTGTAAACCCGAATTCTGTTCTGCTACCTCCACTTTCCAGTCTTGGATGGGTCTGAGATGCAGTACCAGAAATGGCCATCAGATAATGGTGGGGGTGCTGTTTACCTTGTATTTTTCCCTCCTGCCAGATTTCGAACGCCAATTAGTCCAGGTCTAGCCAATATTAAAATAAATGGTCTCAGCGAATAAAGTAGGAAATCTGGAACAAATCATGAACAAGGAGAAGCGTTTTTTTTTTTTCTTGCTTCCCTTGTATGGGCTTTGTTCCAATTTGGGTTGAATGGATATATAAAGCTTAGCATATCCTAATGTAGCAGAAGGGTAAAAAAATTACAGTTTTGTCCATATGATATGTAATTGTAGAGGACTACAACTTGCAGCACATGTGACTGATTATGACAGATCTTCATGTTCATAAAGGGGATGTCTCATATAGACAACCCTGGAGATCACTTTGATCTCCAGGAGATGTTGAGTCCGCTATCACCTTAACACTCACAAGGAAATCTGGTTTACATGTAGACCATTCGAGATTAGCTTTGATTACTTTGCCTCACTGGGTGGGGCTGCCTTCAGGCAAGAATAGACAAGCGATGTGGTAGAGAAGTGCAACCAGAGGTGCCAAGACTGAAAGATACTACGAAACAGTGACAGGAGATAGTGTATAATATAACTTGTGATTAACGTTTATACAAACACAGACAATCTCTTGTCAATGTGCCTAGGAGTAGAAAACTACAGATTTACCGACTGTATCCAAAGGTTCTTCATTGGGAGGGATTTGTAGCTGGCGAACCATAGGAAACGCATAGGAAGGCCGAAGAAGGGGAGGTGGGGGGGGGTGTTGAGTCTCTCCGCATTCTCAGGCCGGATTACTAGAGAGAAGGGAGGGGGTCCACCGTGTTTGTTACAAGAGTGTCCGTTTATTTTTGTGCCTATGGTTGAATACATTTTGTTACAATAATTTAGTCTCGGGTGCATACTGTTCAAAGTTTATTGGAAATTAATTGGCGTTTGTTTTCAATACCTATAATGGTTATCACTCCAGGAAGATGCGAGCCCCGTGTCGAGAATCTAAGGGAGGATGCACCTCACTGCAATTGCATGAACAACTCCATGGAAGGCTCGTAGATTACGACCAAAATTTGGGGGGATGGCAACTAGTAAGGGATAGAGGAAAGAAGCGGCTAGTGCAGGAGAATCGAAAAAGCGGCTTCGCTGGTGAACAGAATGGGAAGGCTAGGAATTGAAAAGGGCCAGGAGAGTTAGTATGCTGACTTTGGAGGAAACACAAGACGAACTAGGATTCGAGAAACAGAAAACCAGAATGTATATCGGAAACAACAGATAATAATCGTTTCACTGCCAGGAAGAATTTGCTGGGTGGCAGGGTGTTGGGCAGACGATTGCCCTCACAGCTGGTATAGGTGCATAAGACTTGCAGATGGCTGCTATGAATGCTCAAGGCAGGCTCTGGATAGGCTTATGTGTCCCCATCACACCTGAACTGTCCTGGAGAGAACTCAGATGATAAAGACCAGAACTTTCCGCAAACAAGGGTTCTGGAAGATTGTTGGAGAGAGTCCTCCTCACCTGGGCGTATCCAACCAGCACCTTCACCATGTAGAGTAGTATGGAAAACCTATAAAAACTGGTCAATGGGAACATTTAACTAGCATTTGCATCCCCAGGTTGCGTTCGCAATTGGTCACCCATGAAACTGGGGCTACAAAGCTCGTACGCCAGTGACAGTCAAAGAGCTGGCCTCAGCGGACTGGCCATGGCGGAAGAAGGGCGGGCGAAGTCAGATAGACGCCAAGTGTCCGACTGAAAATTCAAGAACAAGAGAATAGGAGTCAGGGCACATGTGACTAGAAGGGCAGACTGCACGAGGTGGTCCAGAAGAGAGCCGAAACTCAAGCCTTGGAACAGGCGGGAAGGAGGGTAACGTGCGCTTCCAGAAATAATATGGAAAAGGGAGAATGGGCGAAAAGGGCCAGGGAGCCCCTATTCCGCGAAGGAACGTTTAATTTTTTTGACCGGCCACCAATAGGTTTTTTTTTACTCTCGGACAACCCCTTAAACAAAACAATTAATTGGTCTCAGTCTCGGAGATTCCTCATTACATCTATTGAAGTATGTATTTCACTGACCTCATGCCACTATCTCCAAGTCGATAGTCGATTAGGTAGAGCACCATGGTAATGGGGGCTATTCACATTTTTGTCTGAACACAATAGGCAATAGTAATTACTCTTCACAACATAATGGAATGGGTTAACACAAAGGGAAGGGAGCAAGACAATGGCAGTTCAAGCTCAGTAGAGTGGAATTGTGGAAGCAGGGGGTAAGGCCATTAACCAGAGGGAGCGGGTAATCTCTCCTATGAGTCTGCAGCATATACAGGACTTATCTTTCATCATTTATGATATCATTGGTCCGAAATTGCAGAAGAAGCTGTCAGAGGACCATTGATATCCTCTCTGATACCCTTCCAAGGTGTGCAAATTTATGTAACTCGTGAGGAACACATAATACTGAATACATGTTGTTTTGAATATTTTTTCTATTTTTTTTATCATTTACATATCATTAACATGTCTATCAAATCTGAGATTTCCATATTCCTTCACCTTTCCAATGTTCCAGCGTAAATGATAATCATACTATGGACATGAGATTGGTGATTTCTTAGTAATCCTTGATGGATATTATAATGGCTTCCAAAATAAAACTGTATAATCCTCCATTAAGTAGAAATTGGGTCATTGACTATTGTGAGGAGACCACAATGAGGATTTATGTTTTCTTCCTCTTTCTTTTTCTTGGTAAAACAGTATAATTTGAGAAAAACCCATTAGTTATGTAAAGTCCTATGTGGACAATTAACTTCCTCCGCTCTGGCGCTGTAATAATACTTTCATAGAAATCCTGTATACACAAGGATTGTACTGTTATAGTTTAGATTTTTATTTTTTACTGCCATCTATAATGGTGGTGGCCGGGGGTCACATTTGCGTTACCTTCTTTAGCTGGCATGGACGGTGGCTGCTGGGTCATGAGACCATCAAAGAGAGGTACCGTAGTTAAAGTACCAGTGCTCAAAGCAAAGATGCACTTTTATCTGTGTTTTCTGTATCTAAACCTGGTTCCAATCCTTGGGTTTGAAAGTAAGTAACTCTGGTGACAACCACTGTTTGACCAGACTCTGATCCATATCCAACTTCCATTCTGTGTCCTGGATTCTATTATTTCCTGCCCTGACAGCTGGCTTGTTGTCCTGGTTTCTGCGGATTGCCGCCTGCCCTGACCTTGGGCATGTTTTGTTTCTGCTGGATTGCTGTCTGCCCCTGACCTCGGATTTGTTTCTAGTTTCTGGTTAGTTCGCCGGCCCTGACCTCGGGCCTTTCTGGTTTATGTGGATGCCATCTCCCCTGACCTCGGGTTTGTTTCCTGGTTATGCGGACTGCCATCTCCCCTGACCTCGGGTTTGTTTCTGCTGGATTCCCGCCTGCCGTGACCTCGGATTTGTTTCCTAGTTTCTGGTTAGTTCTTGCCGGCCCTGACCTCGGGCCTGTTTCCTGGTTTATGCTGGACTGCCATCTCCCCTGACCTCGGGTTTGTTTCCTGGTTTATGCTGGACTGCCATCTCCCCTGACCTCGGGTTTGTTTCTTTGTTTCTGCTGGATTCCCGCCTGCCGTGACCCCGGATTTGTTTCCTGGTTTCTGCTGGACTGCCGCCTGTTCTGACCTCTGATTTGTTTCCCGGTTTCTGCTGGATTGCCGCCTTCCCTGACCTCAGGCTTGTTTCCTGATTTCTGCTGGACTGCTGCTTGCCCTGAAATTGGACTGTTTAATTATTCTATGCCTACGGCTTTGAAGCAGAATAGTCTAGAATAGACAATAGTCTTGTTTTCAACTAGACTGGGACTACAATGAGGTGAATTAGCCTTGTGTCATTGACAGCGAAGTCCAGATCCCTTTATATGGCTTAAAGGGTGAAAACTGATGGAAACACTTGGATAACACCATTGTTATACTAAAAGGATATATTCACAAACAGCTGATTTGATACAAACCTTTTTAAATAATTGGGGTACTTCTAACCTTTGCCTGATTATCTGGGGTATCTCCTGAGTCCTGTGGCTCATATGCTACCAACAGCGGGCATACCCCCTTTGGGTTAGTAAACTTGCAGCCTAGTCAGGGGCAAATGGTGAAAAACAATGGATTCCCAGGGGAGTAGCCCAAAGTTAAACCCATAAAGTAATAAAGTGGGTCCAAAACCCACCACCTATAACAAGACTATAGAATTGATAGAAAGTAAGTAAGATGAACCATGGGACCACCAGGATTAAAGACTGTATGCAAATGAGTATGAGGGGCTCCAGGCTCTATTAACACCTTGGAGCCTGGAGCCCATCAGGCTCATTTGCATACAATCCTTCATCGTATGAGTTCCTTCCAGAAAACCTGGTCAGTGAGGCATTCTTTTTAACTTTTTTTTTTAAGACTTAAAACCCACAAGTGAGTCTGATGCACTAGGTGCTTGCCGGAATGCTAAATTCAGTTCCGGGCTCTGAGCGTTGGTGCCAGACAATCCGGCACACACACAATGCGAGTTAGGCCTCATTCAGACGGCCATTGTGGGGACATATAGATATATGTTCCCATAGATGCCTATTGCGCCAAGGTGAGCACAACATGTGCAGTGGGCACAAAAAAGATCTTCTGCCCTAGACACATCTGTGTGCCACAATTTCCAATGGAGAGGGGTGAGCAGTGCTCCTCTCCAGCGCATTGATGTGTGCTCACCTGGGCTACGGCTGTGAATGCACCCTTAGTGGCTTCTAGACCCTAACTGTCATGAGAGGCCCTTGCATACTACTGGCTGTCATTGCAACCAAACGGCACCTCCCTGATGACATCACTAGACCAAGATGGTGGTGCTCTTGCACTTAAAACATTAACATGTGTGATTGGCATCAGAACCAATCACAGGTGTCAACGGTGGTATAAAATAGCAGACACCCATCTGAGGTTGTTTAAGCATACCAAGCCTTTCTAAGCAGTGTGTAGATGCGAGGTGCCCCTAGTTTGTAGTCTTTCTGCGCTGCTGGGTGGAGACCTAGCTTCTGTAACTCACTTCTCCCCTTTCTCTCTCCTTAGACCTCAGTGAGCTTGTCCCTGGTGGTCCCAGAAGCCATATCTTGGGTCGCTGGCTCAAATGCTTACAAATGCTTTTCCCATCCCCCATTTTCTTCTCTTTTTTTTTCATTCTTCCTTCCCTTCTGTTACTTCTGCTTTTTCTTATCACTCTTCTAATATAAGCTTCTCTTGTCCTCCTCACTTTGCAATGTTCCTAGAAACATTTAACCTTTTAAAATCCAATTAGTTTGGAGCCTCAGAGACACTTTCTTTTCTTAGCATTTAAAAAAACATAATTTATATTTATGGTTATAGTTTCCATTCATGTACAGGCGGTCCCCTACTTAAGAACGCTCGACTTACATACGACCCCTAGTTACAAACGGACCTCTGGATATTGTACTTTGTACTCTGGATTTATTGTACTTTAGTCCTAGGCTACAATAAACAGCTGTAACAGTTATCACAGGTGTCTGTAATGAAGCTTTAGTGTTATTCCTGGTTCTTATGAGAATCCAACATTTTTAAAATCCAATTGTCACAGAGAACAAAAAAGTTCTGGCTGGGATTACAATGATAAAATATACAGTTCCGACTTACATACAAATTCAACTTAAGAATAAACCTACAGACCCTATCTTGTATGTAACCCGGGGACTGCCTGTATTTGTATGAGGGCTTGTTTTTTTGCAGGATGAGTCAGATCTTTGCACAAGTCATACTTTTGTTGTTAAAATTTAGGGAAGGTAATTTAAAAAAAGCCCAGCATTTTCAGTCCAGGTTCTGAAAAAAATCTGTCCCCACTTAAATCTGTTTTATAAGTCAAAAGAATTTTACGTTTTGAATGGAAACCAGAGCGTGCAGTAAATATGTTTAATAGCTCTTACATCTTACTGGTAAAAATAATTTTTATGGAGAAGCACAGCTTCTTTTTTTCACAACTATTTTAGACGCATAATTCTTTTTGCTATATACAAAAGGTATGGAAAGTATTCAGACCCCTTTTATATTTTTCACTTTTTGTTTCATTGCTGCCAATTGGAAATATCAAAACATGTGCTCATTAATAAACATTCTGCATCTAATCTTGACATAAAAAACAGAAATGTAGTTATTAATAAACATTTAATTTATTAAACAAGAAAAACTTTCCATTTCCTTCTGATCCTCCTTGAGATTGTTCTACTCCTTCATTGGCGTCCAGCTGTGTTTATTTAAACTAATTGGACTTCGATAGGACCTCACAGCTCACAGTCCATGAGAATCATGAGGCCTTAGGAACTGTCCAAGGAGCTCAGAGAAAAAAGGCATGACACAGATCAGGTCAAGGTTACAAAAGAATTTCTGCAGTACTCAAGGTTCCTAAGAGCACAGTGGCCTCCATAATCCTTAAATGGAAGAAGTTTGGGACAACCATAAATCTTCCTCGACCTGGCCGTCCAGCCAGAATTAAAGAAGAACCCCGAGATCACTGTGGCTGAGCTCCAGAGATTCAGAAGGGAGATGGGAGAAAAATCAACTATTACTGCAGCCTCCACCATTCGTGGCAAAAAAGGTTCATTTGCATTCTTTTTTATGGTAAGAGATATTCACTTTAAATGATCAACTATATTAAGTAGGTTGCTACACCATACAGGCCTGTGGTTCTGTCAGCTACAGATACAGAAAAAGGTGGGAATTGGATTTTTATCTGCAGCTTGTATTTCAAACTATGAATTTAACTGCCTGAATCTCATGTTCTGTAGCTCACAGAACCCTAATCCTGATGTAATCTGAAAGTTGAGATTCTAATCTTTAATGTGACACAATAGATGTTTTTGGATGCTATAGAACTGAAGAAAGGGTCTAAAGTGACCCTCCCCCTGCAGCCTCTAAACTAGACTCATCTAAGGCAAATATGTCTCTTCTCTGCTCACGTTCACATAACTGAGATTTTTTTTTTATAGGTAAATGAATGAAATTTCACTTAAAAAGAGGGAATTCTAGAAAGAACATTTCATCCCCTATGTGAGGGGGCTAGTGGTTTAATGGGGTAAAATCTAGTGACAGGTTGAACTATACAGTATAATCTATGAATAATTAAGTGGGCGGGACAAAAGAAAACGGACACCTCTTATTTTGAAACCAGCTGTTCAAAAGTGAGTCCCCTAACCCCTCCTGGCCCATGTGAAGCCTTTACTGTTGGTAAATTTACATTTTGCTCCGGATTATAGATAAAAAAAATCTCAAGCCTTTACCTGGAAACATCAGGCAATGGTTACTAGAATACAATGAGACAAATGTAGGAGAAACTTTTAAAGGTGAAAAACGGACAAGTTTTACAGGGGCTCATATAACCACCTTAACAGTAAGTTGCCTTTGTGTCCAGTGATGAATTTTGTTAAATTAGTCTTTTTATTTTTTTTAGAAGTTTTTGGCTATGAGAAAATCATATGTTGTGCTATGATGTCTCGTGACATTCTCATCTTGTGACAAGATTTTACAAGACGTGAGATTATTATAAGAATTTTAGTAAGACCTGTTTATTATCGGAACTGCCCTATACGGCCTATAAAGAGGCGTGTCCATACAGTGGCTGTTGATTGGCTGTTGTCGCCTCCAAAAAATGTTTTATTGCGGATTCACACTATGTGTGTTGAGTGTCCGTTGCGTGTTGTCTCTGTTGTGCTTCTACTTTGTCTCTGTGTCCAAAAAAACCCCACCTGGTTCCCCAGCCTCATCGGTGATAAAAACGGACCTGCCAATGTGAAAACACCCATTGAAAACAATGGCTCATTAAGGCATCCGTGAAAATCACTGAACTACGGCTGTGCAAAACGCCCTTATGAAAGAGCCCTTAGTCAAATGTATGAGGGTTACCCATGAAACGGTCTTCCAACTAATTATATGGAATGATTTCTTTTAATATCCACTGACCAAAGAGAAGACGTTGGGGGTAATTTATCATTGTTCTTTTGGTCTATGTTTGCTGTTGTTTTGATGCAGTTGTGGTACAAATGCTGTTTTGCAACTTTAGATGCAATGAACATAGGACAGTGCATAGCTGCCGTCATCAAATTCATTAGTTGCTTACACTAGTTCTCACATTAGGACTGAATTCATGATTTGCAAGTTTCAATTCAGGCACAAGTTTTGGTGAAAATTGGCACCTGTCCCCACCCTGATGTATGTTCTGCGAGTTTTGATGGTTTTTTTGCTACTTTTTATGTGACCAAGGCCACTTTAATGAATCTGACGGTAGCGGAAATCCAAAGACAGACATAGAACTGTGGTAATTGCCCCCATTGTACATAGATCCCCTTGGTTCATGGAGGACACTAGATTTCTTTGTTACAACATTCATATTTCCTACAGTCACAACCATGAGAAATGTAGGATCTTGCAAATTGATTTTTTGTATTCAATAGACTCTGTATTAATCTGTAGGAATGGGCTCCCCCTATTGGTGGCAATAGGCGGTTATAATTTTTTCATTTAATGGAGTGTCTCACCTCTTTTCTCAGAACGAAACAAATTCCCGAGCCACAGGATATCATAAAGAACCTGTATGTCTCCATGTCCCACTGTATCTCATCTTTTATCCACTTCATGTGCCAACTTCTTAGTGCGTTATATTTTTGTCAAGAAGGGAATTTATGGAGAAATATTCTACAAGTCCTTTGTAATAACATGTTTTATGCAAAATAAGATCTGCAAACATAAAAAAAATTAACCCGATGACTAGACGTGACCATAATACAAATGAGTTGTACACTCAGACCCAACATGATACTTCTTGATGTTATTGCTTTAGATAGAATGTAATTCCCCTCATTTCCGGCTTCATTAGATCGTGTCATTTATTATATTCTCTACCACATCATTTTCCTAAAGTAATGTTTTACTTCCTCCTTCTATTTCTGTGAACGCTCCTCCTGCTACAAAAGGACAATTCCTATGACTGCACCAAGGAATGGAGAGAGAATAGAAGTAGGACACCGACGCTCAGCACTTCCTGTAGTCAGGGGGTGACCACTGGATTTAGAATTTGCATATGACTTCTTTTTCATACGACCTGAATTGCCTGCACCGTATAGTGCACCCTATTCTGTCTAATTAACAGTGTCAACTAATTTGGGACGCTGATGTTACCAGCCATGAGGAGAGTTGAGCCACTTGCCTCAGGCAGCCCCAACTGCAGCAAGATGAGGGCAGCAGCAGTGACACAGTCACCTGCTACAAAAGCAGGACCTTACACAAAATAATACTGTCACATCTGATGTCAGTGTGGGTGTGAGAAATACTACTAGATGGGGCAGAGGCAGTGTTGGACTGGCCCACCGGGGTACCAGAGGATCATCCGGTGTGCCCTGGTTCAAACCTACTGGATACTGAACCCCTGAGAACCAACAGAATTCAACCCAATTTGGAAGCTGCAAGAATCTATTTCCTGGCAGATAATGATATCCCAGATTAATTTTCTCTGGTGGGCCTAAGGCAACCCATTCCGACACTGGGCAGAGGGGGCGCCATTCTATAGCTGGCCTCAGGCAGCAAAGAGCTTAGGTTCTCCCCTGGATGTTATTTTTCAGACATATATAGGATTACATCTATGAATAATATGGTACAAGGAATGAGAACTAAGACCAAGATGAGGTGTTATCCTCTATCACTAGGCAACATAAAAAGTAATTTGCACCATTTTCATAATAATAATAATTCCTTTATTTATACAGCGCACACAGATTCTACAGCACTGCATAAAGTTTGCCAAATCGGTCTCTGTCCCCAGTATGTTTTGGAGGGTCGGAGGAACCCACCCTGTCTACGGTGACGGTAGAATCGGCTCTCCTCTAGGTGTAGAGGATGCCCCCTGTCTAAGATATGTACAGTGTGCATGAGGGGGTATATAGAGGTACTAGATATGCACAGTGTGCATGAGGGGGTATATAGAGGTACTAGATATGTACAGTGTGCATGAGGGTGTATATATGTCTCTGTGTCCCAAAAAAAAAACCCCAGGTTCCCAAGGCCTATCGGTGATAAAAAACGGACTCCGAAAATCCGTATGAAAAACCAACCCATTGGAAAAAACAATGCTCATTCAAGGCATCCCGTGACAAATTCACGCTGAACTACGGCGAGTGCAAAAACGCCCTTATTGAAACGAGCCCTTAGTCAAGTTCTATGAGGGTTACCCCATGAAAACGGTCTTCCAAACTAATTATATGGAGGAATGATTCTTTTAAATATCCACTGACCAAAAGAGAAGACGTGGGGGTAATTTATCATTGTTCTTTTGGTCTATGTTGCTGTTGTTTTGATTGCAGTTGTGGCACAATGCTTTTTTGCAAACTTTAGATTGCGCCAAAATGCACCATAGGACAGTTGGCAATGTCAACTTTGGACGTAAGAGGCTGCAGTCATCAAATTCAATTGATAGTTGCTTACGCATAGTTCTCAAATTAGGACCTGAATTCATTGATTTGGCAAGTTTCAATTCAGGCACCAAGTTTTGGTGCTGCAAAATGGCACAAGTCCCCACCCTGATGTATGTTCTGCGAGATGTGTTGTTTTGTGTTTTTTTGTATATTTTTAATGCGACCAAGGCCATTTAATGATCGACGTGGGTTTTTGTTAGCGGGGAATCCAAAACAGACATAGAAACTGTGGTAATTGCCCCCATTACCCCATTGTACATAATCCTCTGGTTCATGGAAGGACACTAGATTTCTTGTTTACAACCATTGATATTTCCTACAGTCACAACCTGAGAAAAATGTAGGATCTTGCAAATTGATTTTTTGTATTCAATAGACTCTGTATTAATCTGATTTAGGAAATGGGCTCCCCCTATGGTGGCAATAGGCGGTTTTAATTTTTTCTTAATGAGGGAGTGTCTCCACCTCTTTTTCAGAGATGAAGAACAAATTCCCGAGCCACAGGATAATCCATATAAAAAGACCTGTATGTTTACATGTCCCACGGTATCTCACTTTTATCTACTCGGTTGCCAACTCTTAGTGCGTTTATTTGTCAAGAAGGGAATTTATGGAGAAATATTCGACAAGTCCTTGTGTTAAAACATTCTTTTATGCAAAAATAACGATCTGCAAACATAAAAAAAAATTAAACTCGATGCAGTAGTCTGTGACCATAATACAATGGAGTTGTAACTCAGACCCAAATGATTACTTCTTGATGTTATTGCTTTAGATAGAATGTAATTCCCCTCATTTCCCGCTTCATTAGATGGTTTGTCATTTATTATTATCCTCTACCACAACATTTTCATAAAAGTGATGTTTTCACTCCTTTCTATTTCTGTGAACAAGCTCCTCCTGCATCTTAACTCTTAAAATTCTTATATATATAGATATTTGTCTTTGTTATCTATATCTTTAGGCCAGTCGGACTGATACTGGAGAGAAGAGGGAAGAGGAGGTGCGTGACCTCTGTTGACAGTAGTAGTGACTGGGTTTAAAAGTATGTTATTAGTATTGAGGGAAAATGGCCCCGCCACATGGTGGGGCTCAGATAACCTAAAATGATATTTTCTGAGTGCTGATACAACAGCGACACCTCCTAGGAACTGGCACCAGGTGAATGGGAGAGAGAAATAGGTAGTAGTGTTACACCGACGCTCAGCACTTATCCTGTGTCCAGGGGGTGACCCAGTGCTGATTTAGATTTGCATATGATGCTTTTCATACGGACCTGGAAATTGCTGCACCGTTGTTATAGTGCAACCTATTCTGTCTAATTAACAGTGTCAACTAATTTGGGACGCTGATGTTACAGCCATGAGGAAGAGTTGAAGGCCACTTGCCTTAGGAGCACCAACTGGCAGAAAGATGAGGCAGCAGTACTGTACAAAAGCAGAGGACCTTACACAATAATATAGACTGTCACATCTGGATGTCCAGTGGGTGTGTGTGAGAATTACTACTAGATGGGGCAGGAGAGGCAGTGATGTGTTGGACGTGGCCACCGGCCTTCCTTTCCTCCGCGGTGGGTAACAGAGGATCATCTCCTTGTCTGTGTGCCCTGGTCAAACCATACGATGGATACTGAACCCCTGAGAAACACAACAGAAATAACCCAATTGGAAAGCGCAAGAATCTATTTCTTGGCAGATAATGAAGCGTGGGCCCCAAGATAATTTTCTCTGGTGGGCCCTTTAAGGCAACCCATTCCGACAATGGGCAAGAGGGGGGGCGCCATTTATAGTGGCCTAAGCAAGCAAGAGCTTAGGTTCATCCCCGTGGATGTTATTTTTCAGACATTACATCTATGAAATAATATGTAACAAGAATGGAGCAACCAAGACACAAGGTGAGGTGTACCCTCTATAATACTAGGCAAGATGACAAAAGTATTGCACCCATTTCATAATAATAATAATTCCTTATTTAACATTTATACAATATTCTGAGTTTTTTTGTTGTAGAGGATGACCTCTGTCTATGGAGACTTGTGGTTTAGAAAACCTCTATCTCCTCTAGGTGTTCAGAGGCTGCGCCACCTGTGTATGATGTGATGGTTAGTTAAACTCCTCTCCTCTAGGTGTAGAGGAAGCCCCTGTACTATGGTGAAGGTAGAACCACCTCTCCTCTAGGTTTGTAGAGGATGCACCCGTTTTATGGTTGATGGGGTGGTCCTCCTCTCCTCTAGGTGTTGTAGGGAATGCCCCCTGTCTATGGTCGATGGTTAGTTAGAAAACCACTCTCCTTAGGTTGAGGAGCTGCGCCCTGTGTAGTGATGATGGTCATAGAAAACCTCCTCTCTCTAGGTGTAAGTTAGAGGAAGCCCGTCTTGGTGAAAGGTAGAACCAACCTCTCCTCTAGGTGGGTAGAGGAATTGCCCTGGATGGTGATGGTGGTCCTCCATCTATCTAGTGGTTGTAGAGGATGGATGCCCCTGTCTATTATTGATGTTAGTAGAAAACCAACCCATCTAGGTGTAGAGGGGCCCTGTGCTATGGTGATGGTAATATAGAACTCTCTCCTCTAGAGTGTAGAGGGTTGCCCAACCTGTATATGGTATGTAGAACACCTCCTCTCCTCTAGTGTAAGGGTGCCCCCTGTGTATGGTTGATGGTAGAAACTCCTCTCTCTAGGTGTAGAGGATGCTCCTGTCTATGGTGATGGTAGAACCCCCTCTCCTAGGTGTAGAGGATGGCCCCTGTCTATGGTGATGGTGAGAACCGCCTCTCCTCTAAGGTGTAGAGGATGCCCCTGTCTATGGTATGTGGTAGAACCACTCTCCTCTAGGTGTAGGAGGATGCCCCCTGTCTATGGTGATGGGCAGAAACTTCTCCTCTAGGTGTAGAGATGACCCTGTCTATGGGTGATGGTAGAACCACCTGCCTCTTAGGTGTTAGAGGATGACCCCCTGTCTTATGGAGATGGTAGAACCTCCTCTCCTCTAGGTATAGAGGATGGCCCCGTCTAGAGGTGATGGTAGAAACCTCCTCTCTCTAGGTGTAGAGGATGCCATGTATATGGTGATGGTAGAAACCACTACTCCTCTAGGATGTAGAGGATGTCCCCTGTCTTGGTGATGGTAGAACCCCTCCCTCTAGGTGTAGAGGAACATCCCCTGGTATATGGTAATGTAGAACATCTCCCTTATAGGTGTAGCGAGGAAAGCCCCCTGTTATGCTGATAGTATAACCGCCTCTCTCTAGTTGTAGAGGGAGTCCCCTGTCTGTGTGGTGATGGTTTAGAACTGGCTCCATCCAGGTTTAGAGGATGGTCCTGTCTATGGCGATAGTAGACCACCTCTTCTTAGGTGTGTTGAGGAACTCCCCTGTCTATGGTGATAGTAGAACCGCCTCTCATCGGGTGAGAAAGGGATGCCCCCTGTCTATGACAATGGTAGAACCTCCTCTCCTCTAGGTGTAGAGGATGCCCCCTGTCTATGACAATGGTAGAAACCACCTCTGCATTAGGTGTAGGGGTGTCCCCGTCTACGGTGGTTGATGGTAGACCGCCTCTCTCTAGGCATAGTGATGCCCCCTGTCTTTGGTTTTGTGTGATGAAACCGACTTTCTCTTCTAGACATAGAGGATGCCCCTTGTCTTGGGCCATCATTATGTTTATAGCAATGCGTGGGCCCATATACAATACCAGCTTCAATAGCTTCTCACCACTGATAAGGTAGTAGGTTTCGTCAGGAAACGAACCCAAGGCTATCACTTTATAGAACCTCTGTGTGCCAATTAAATAAGTTTTGTTTAGTCCGCCTCACCCTCTGCATGATCATGAGGCGATCCATGTTTCGTGCCGGATTACCAAATTAAGAAAGAAAACATTAGATGTTCCCCCCTAGGCAACTGCCTCCTCATTTAAACCCTTCTCCCACCGTTCTCTCTATCAATCAAATCATTTTGGCAAAATAAAAATGTTATTATAAGTCATGGGGTTTATTTTTTTTGTTGGGAAGGAAGTGTTATGTCATCTACAGAAGATAAAGGCGTAGAAGATCACTTCTCTTATTCATCGCTCTTCATTTATACAAAGTCTGGTCATCTGATGCAGACCTCAGGAACATCCTGATGTATGGTGCGCAAACCATTGAAAAAAACTTGGGGGCAAGAAAACAGGTGTAGGAGATTTGAGACTACGGGTTCCCCTTACATGGCCTTAACATTTGGATCATGCAATTCTGTGTTATGTATTGAGTGGATTAAATAAGGTTCTTGATCAACTACCAACTAAGGTTATGGAAATTTGGGTGAGCACAACCCCCTCTATCGTTCATATCATAGCACTTAGACTGTCCGATTGACCCAAAGTCCTACTTGGGTTTCCTCATCTTCACTGTTGATGAAGCTAAAAGAAAAAAGTGGGCCTGATTTGATGCACTCAACTAATCTGATCTTAGTTTTTTGGGCTGTGAATTGGATGTATGCGGAGTAGGTGTCCCTCCTATGGGTGGGAGGTTCAACCTAGACTTTGACTCTCTTAGTGAGATATTGGAATAAACAATCTACTACAAGAATGATCTGGGCACAGATGAGTGTTTTGGGTTCATTGAGAGCAGCCATTTCCCCTTGCGGTCCATTGCAGCAGGGTTTTGCATTGTGTGATTTACATCACGTTCTTCCCTTTTTGCACCTGGGTTGCTGTTCATGCATAAAGGGGAATTATTCACTCTAAGACTTCATTTTATTATGTTTTTATAAACTTAAAAAAAAATTAAAACTATTAAAAAAAAAAAAGTATTGTTCATATTTAACATATTTGGTATATGGACTTGAGATAAGGTGTCTTTTTTGTTCAGTTTTCAATTAAACCAGTTGGGAAATTTGTACACTTTATAATCACTTTTTATATATTTTTTTTTTTATAAGTGCCTTTTTAGAGAGGGCAAAAAAAAAAGCAGCAGTTGAACCGCATCATGAGATACTAAATAGCTTTATTTGGGAAGGCGGATACAGAATATGTTATGTTATGATTATGTTTTTAATTCCACTTTTATTAAATGTATCTTGGGGACGAAGGAGGGAATATTTTTGATATATTAAAACTTTTAAAAAATATATTTTTAAGCACATTTTGTTGGGCACCGTAAGTTTTTTTGTATTTGGTTAACATGGTTGGTCTGCCCCATGGAAAAAAGGTTTAAAGGAGCTACAATCAAAATGTCTCTGATCCCCCGGGACAGTTACTCATAGATCCGGCACCGTGGACTGTGAATTTCTTGTATCCATGGGCCTAATCCACTTTTGGCTATACATGTTTATGTTTATTGTGTACGTGGACTCCATATAAGCGAATGTATTTCCTCATTGCAAAACATTACTACTTTATTTAGGATATCAGTTATATCATCTATATATTGGTCTGTGTCTGAGATTTGTTTTAGAAACTGTTTTGCATTGACTGGGGACTGTGTCTGGGATTTATTCTTCTTTGCATACCAGATGTTATATGATCGAAGAGAGTTGCTTTCCCACACTTGTATTGAGCATGTGAAATGTAAAAAAAAATATTGGTTAAAAATACAGTAAAGTATTCCTAACACCCTCCCCAGACATTCAAGTCTAATTTTATGGATCAGTGGAGATTTGGCTGTGAACTGTCCTTTGGCGAGATGGGCGACATTGTTGCTCCACTCTAGAAAGGCAGTTAGTGCAGTTGACTGTATTGTTGACTGAGACTCCCTGACTTACTACAATAGGAGTTTATTATGTTCTCCCCGTCTGTCCATATGTACCCTCAACCTTCCCAACAACTGCTTCAGGGCTGTGATGCTCTGGGTCAGTGGTGGCGGAACCTATGCACGGTAGCGAGGGTGGCACTCAGAGCCCTTCTCTGTGGGCACTCAGGACCATCACCAGAGAGACTCCAGGTACTTCCTGCAGTCCCAGACAGCCCAGGATGCTGTGCAACAGAGCTATTTTAAAGTGCAGGTACCTGGGACTACTGGGAGGAGTGGGAAAGGTGGTGGAAAGATCTGGATTATCATGTAGCTCCTGCTCGGCCCATGACATTCTTCCTGGTTTATGGGACCCTGAGGGAAGCTACAATGATCATCAAATTTTCTTCTATTTTCTGCTTTATTGGTTTCTTCAGGGTGCTGATCTGAATGAAAAGCTGTGAGGCAGAAGGTAGTAAGAGTAATAAATCACAAAACTGAATTTTGTGTTGGCACTTGCCGATAAATAAGTGGGTCTTGTTGTAGTTTTTGGCACTGGTCTCTAAAGAAGTTTCGCCATCTCTGGCTCTGGTGAATGGCTCACATATGGTGGGAACTGCCCCCTGGTGGCCCCCAGCGTTAAGACCTTATCTTGCTCTGTATTCGGTAATGCAACCCCGGTAAGCCTGATGTTATCTTCCTAAGGGATAAACCAGAAAAGGTTAAAAATAAAGAGCACAGTTTGTTAGGTTTGCAAATAGATCCCATAAGTGGCAAAATGGAAAACCACAGATTTGTCTTTACCGTGCGTGAAGGACAGAGTAAAAAACCTATTGGATGTTGTTCGAGAGGATAGAGGCGACCAGGACAGACAAACACACCCCCGTATTTGAAGGTATTTGGAACCCTGGATAACTGCACAGGGGTCGCCTACCCTGAGAGGGCTCTGACTGTGTCCCCTTAGGGACATAGATGGATTACCATCCAGCTCAGCAATACGTATGCTTGTTACTCTCTCACCACCTTTTTAGGCGACCACCCTACTATCTGATCTTTGTACTAACTCCATTACTCAGTTAATCCAACCCTCCCCCCATAGGGAGACAGAGTAACAGAATGAATCTGCACCATGGGGTGGGGCTTTGGCAAACCAAACTTCCAATGCCCTTCTGGCTCATTAGCATATATTTAAAAATTCATTTCATTTTTAAAGAGGCGGACGGAGTCTGATAACAAATATAAGAGAGATACCACAGTCATGGTGCTGGATCTATGAGTATGTCCCTGGTTTATGCTGATGGATTTTTGAGGGTAGATTTTCACTTAAAAACTTCAATGGAAGCAGGATCTGCATGCAGCACAACTGCCGTTTCATTTTCTATGGGAGCGCTTTATGTTTTCGATTGATTATTTTAATTAAAAAAATTAGGGGAAAACACATTCGGCAAAAATGCTTTTTAAGTGTTGTCTACTAGCCTATAAGTAAACAGAATTTTATTCCTCAGGTCCTCTCTTTTTTTTGACTTCTATGCAGTGGAGAGGTAAGTGACAAATAAATGAGGGATTTCAGACAGCCTTGGGGGGGGGGTAGTAGGGGTATATGGGGCTCTGAAATGTTACAAATTTTAGGTAAACTGTTATATATAATGGCAGTAGATGCCTACAGTGTGGATTAGAGGCCTTAAAAATGTAGTATACTGTGTGGATAATGGGTAATATAGGGGTATTATATATATAATTAGGTACACTTTGACTTCCTTTGACTTCTAGCAATTTAAGCAATCCTTGAACCTTTCTTGTCACTGAGATTTATAATGCAAGCTGCCATATATGTCCCGTCACCTTAAGGAGATCATAACCTTCATCATTGAAATCCTCATACATCTGTTCCTGCTGTCTCCTAGCTGAGTGTGATTGGAGAGGGTCTACCAACATGACCAGGAGGAGTATAAACCCGTGCATGGGAAAGCACATGGTCTTATCACCGGTCTGTCTCAGGAGTCTGTCTTAGAGTCAGAGTGAAGAAAAAAGAGACAGTGTGAGCATTACCCTCAGTGCTGCCACAGATACCAATCCCAGGAACTGAGTCAGGAGGACTCTAAACCTAGAGCTGCAGCTCTCCACAGCGTTTGACACAGCTCCATCTCCATTATCCTAACTTGCATCTACTTACCAGGCTGGTGCATTATTCTGCGGACCACTCTCCATGATCACTCCAATAACCAGAATCCGATCTGCGGTTTGAATCGTTTTGACCCGTGGCCTGCTACCTGTGTTCAATAAAAATAAAAACGTGATTGATTTGCACAACTGCCTCTCTGATTGAACCTGGATACGGTGTCTATCACGGGCTTTCCCATCAATACCCAGCCACTCACCTTCAGACACTTAGGGGTTGGCCCCAGGGAGAACCAGTACATCAGCCTCTCCCTCTACATCATTTTTGCACACACAAACCTGCCAGAGACCTGCCAGGCTGTAGGACAGCTCTCCGGTCCCCATTACCCAAGCACTGTGAATCAGGTGCCTAGGCCACAAACCGCCAGCCATATGTTTTTCTCGAGAGAAAAAGGCCAGGCCCTGGTGGGGATGTGCAGATGAATAACACGTGTTATGATGGTTAATAGAGGTATAGATATGTACAGTGTGCATGAGGGTGGGGGTATTATGTCATATTTGTGGGGTATATAAGAGGTACTAAGAATGCACACAGTGGGCATAGGAGGGATTATAGAGGTACTTAGATATGTACGTTGTGCATTGAGGGTTGTATTATAGGAGGTACTAGATATGTAAAGTGTGGCATGAGGAGTGTATTATAGAGGGTACTAGATTATGACAAACGTGTGCATGGGAGGGGGGATTGGTATTATATAGAGGTTACTAGATCATGTACAGTGGTGCATGAGGGGGGTATATAAGAGGTATTTAGATATGTACAGTGTGCATGAGGGGGTATATAGAGGTACTAGATATGTACAGTGTGCATGAGGGGGTATATAGAGGTACTAGATATGTACAGTGTGCATGAGGGTGTATATAAGAGGTACTAGATATGTACAGTGTGCATGAGGGGGTATATAGAGGTAGAACATCTACACAGTGTAGGGAGGGATTATATAGAGGTAGAACATCTACACAGTGTAGGGATGGATTATAAAGAGGTAGAACATGTATACTGTTTAGGGTGGGGGAATCAGTGAATGAATATGATGGGAAATGCTACATCACCTGTATAGATAACACTATGCTCATTCCTAGGAGATTATCTTCTGCCTAACAAAGCAAAACATTTCACAAAGTGTGACCAAGCTCAGAACCAGTGTCCTGCTCATTCCTCCTGCAAGTTTGCACGGAGTTCTGACCAAGCAGCGACTGGCAACTACTGTAGATGTGAAGATGACTTTTTAAACCCCAAGGAGAAGCTGACCTTCACTGACCTGGATGGAGAGTGTCTTGGTACTGTGTCCCCTCTTACCTCATTCCTTTGTTTTATTTCAGGTTCTACATTCATCTCTTTACTACCTAAAATCCAGTGGATTTTCCCTAGTACGTTGCCCGCTAGTGGGGAGCTCTGTAAAGGAAGCCGATAGAGTTGATGTCCTGTCACATACCTCCTGCTGGGCAGGACAGAAGGACAGATTCCAAAATCCGGGACTGACCAGCTGGTTGGGAGGTTTGCTTCACAAACTACTCAGGAGGTGGAGTAGCCTGCAGATCCATCTTCCCTGTGAGTCCATGACGCTTGTGAATACGGCAGAGCTCCCATTTAGTGGGAAACGTACTGGGAGCCACTAAAATATACTCAAAACGGCATATTCCCATCCCTAATGCTAACCCTAAGGCTACATTCAGACAAACCTATGGGGGACGTATATACGGCCGACATATATACGGCTGATATATGTCCCCCATAGACGGCAATGGGCACATGGTGCCCTACGGGAGCAGTACGGTGCAGCACACGTGCGGCTCCGTACCGCTCCGTAACCCGTGAAAAAATAGGACATGTCCTATCTATTCACGGCATACAACGCAGGTGCCATATATCCCTATGGAGAGGGGCGGGGGTGAGCAACACTCACCTCCTCCTCCTCCTCCTCTCCCTGCGCGCCGCCTGGGCGTCTGAATGTAGCCTAACAGAAACATTTCATAAAAAAAAAAAAATCTGTGTTTTATAGGACTAAAGGGGGTTATATACCAATTTCCAGAACACTTGGAGCATCAGAACAATGAAGACATTTCTCTTTGTATTTAATTCTGTCCCATTTTTTTATATTTATAATGGATCTGTATCTTTTGTCCTCCAGAAAAATGTCAAAGCCAAGGAAACCCCGTCCCATGTGCCTGTCGACCATCTTTTATCACTAAGTTAAATGAAAATGGACTCTATTCCTGTATAAGTAAGAATCCGGTCACTTGGTGATATTGTGTTCGGGTTCAATCATTTTAACAGCTTAAAGGAAATCTACCATTTGTTTTTATACACTGTGAACTAAATATACATTGAGAATGCTGTAGCGACACTGATGCAGAAACATATCTTGTTTAATCCCTGAACTGAATGGTTTTGCTAAAAAAAACTATTTTAAAATTCAGGATCTTGAGAAAGCTGGGTGCAGGCTGGCTACTTTACTTCCATATACACAGGAGCTGCCTGAACTGTCCAGACAGGACTAATAAACCTGAGCTCGATAACTCTGGGGGAATGGTGCAGCGATTGATTACTTCTGCCTGTCAGGGACAACACAGTGATGACATATTCTCGGTTCATGCTGGACGGGAAAGGGCTGGAGCAGTGCATAAATTAGGGTAAGAGGAGAAGTGCCGGGGCAGCCACAGGAGCGACAGAGCCTCATTATCATAATTTTATAATTGTTTTTGAGTAAAACCACTCAGCTATGGGATTAAACAAGATATGTGCCTGCATCAGTATAGCTACAGCGCTCTCAAGGTATGTTTGGTACACAATTCTTTAAAGAAAATTGTAGATTTCCATTAAGAATCCCTTGGAGTTTCCTAAGATCTATCTTTATATGGTCGCTGTAAATGTTACTAAATACTCAGTCAATATAAAGTTTTGCTTTTCACCCAAACTATATAGAAAGTTAGAGACCCCCATTGGAGGTAACAGGTGCACCTTTAACATGGGGCGTGTGTCACAATTCGGTGAGAAACTGCATGATAAATCTGGTGCATGGTCCGACTGAGCACCGGAACGCTTTCTTCAGTGCAGAAATTTGTGTCACATGATGACTAGTGCAGTGGCGACACAAAACGGTCATGTGCGACACATATGTGGTGTGAATACTGCTCAAATACCCGTGCAAGCAGTTGGCACCTAAAAGAACGTAAACAGAAAGAAAATAAAAAGCAAACAGAAAACTGGTGCACGGAGCTTAGTAAATAGTGAAATACAGGAGACTATGGGGAAATAATTCTGCAGCAAAGGTTACTCTGAACCCATGTATGCATGGTCAGATCCAGGTTTCAGTAGGCCCCTGGGTGACAGAACCTCTGTGGGCCTCTTTGCAATGAACTCAAGTGGCAGCATTAAAAATTCAAAAACTAAAACAGTCTCTTGTTCCCTAAAATATTCCCTAGTTTATCACCCCAAACAGCTCATGTCTTTTTATATAAAGTCCCCCTCACCCCCCTATGGATTCATTAGATACAGCCCCCTTCAACCAAATGTATTCCTTATGTACAGCCTTATGTGGGGCCCCCCAGCAGCTTTGGGCCCCGACACTTGCCCAGTTATGCCGGCCCTGTCCGTATGAAGGAAAGTCTGTAATTAATTTAATCAATCCCTATCAATAGAGTCTGAGACGATATCTACAAATGTAACCAGAATGTAATACATTTTAATTGTACTCAACTAGTATCTAAACTATATTGTGGATGTATCTGCTATACATAGATCTTTATCTGAGCTGCCATGTGTAGTCTTATAGCAGTAATGGCAAACCTTTTAGAGACCGAGTGCCCAAACTACAACAAAGACCCACTTATTTATTGTAAAGTGCCAACACAGAAATGTAATTTGTGATTTATACTCCCTTCTCTGTCACAGTTTTCATTGATACCAGCACCTGAGGACACCAATAAAGCAGAAAATAGTCCCAGGTAGCGCTGTCACTTTAAAATGGCTCTGTGCACAGCAAGTCCTGGGCTGTCTGGGACTGCAGGAAGATACCTGGGGTCATCTCTGGTGATGGCCTGAGTGCCCACAGAAAGGGCTCTGAGTGCCACCTCTGGCACCAGTGCCATAGGTTAGCCATCACTTTCTTATAGGAATAGAATTTATAGGGAGTGAGAGGAGGCAAAGCGTATTTCTTGCAACTTTTGAATATTTTATTATTTAATAGAAAGATACTTGAGAACATTATTATAATAATTATGTTCATTGCATAATATAATATAAATAATATATATATTCTGGTTCTGGTACTTTGATGGGCCAGACCAGTAAATGGCAATTTATATTGATGACGTTATCTCCTGCAGATAAATGTACAAATGACTCTGATTGTCCATCTGGAGCCTCTTGTAGAAGGGGAGACTGCTATTGTACTGATGGCTGCAGTGCACCGCGAATTACAGTTTGCATACCTTTGGTGAATTTAGATGGAGCATGTGAAGGTAAATAACCTGTATGAAAATATTCAAAGTAACTAAAGTGATTTTCTGGGATTTCCCCTGGATAGTCCATCATAAAATGATTGATGGGGGCCTCAAACCCAAGACACCATCAATGGAAGGTCTCCTACTTGTGCTGAATTGTGGCTTCCATGTATTGGGACTGTTCAAACATTGATGGACTATCCCAGGGAACTTCTGCCGAGTATATGAAACGTTTTCTCATTGTTCCCAGGTAGCACCACTAGACCTCCACTAACAACAAATGTGAACACAAGGTACACAACAGTAGACCCAACACCAGGATCTTCAACACCACAACCAGGTGAGTAGTTGTAAGAGTAGTAATCTTATTATGATAGTCAAGCTCTTCCATAGTTCCTTGACTTACATTACAGGCATTAGTTTGATACCACATAGATTCTTTACGGTGAAACTGCGAATAGCTCATTAAATCAGTTATTTAAGATCTTATTAAGACTTCTTCCTCACCAGTCCCATGTTCCAGCTCTGGATACGAAATGATTGATTGAGATCTGAGACCCAAGACCCAAGTGATCATTAGAGAAAGGTCCACTTTCTTGTGCTAAATGGTGATGGGATTGGGACTGATCAAACATCCTAGGGAACTTTCTTCAGAGTAAATGAAACATTTTCCCATCATTCCCGGGTAGCACCACAAGACCACCACTGTCAACAGTTGTGAACATAAGGTACACAACAGCAGACCCAACACCTGGATCTTCAGTATTACATGGAGTTGGAACGCTTCATTTATGATCTTATTAAAATTTTGTCCTCATCAGTCCCATGCTCCAGCTCTGGATATGAAATGATTGATGGAGGTCTGAGACCTAAGACCCCAACTGATCAGCAGAACAAAACTGCATTATTGTTAACTAAAGATCTAAAAGCACTGTGTTCTGCTGAACGATGGAGCTGTCCATACATTGATGGGACATTCTTTAAAGTTATTTAAACTTCAATTTTATTCATCCCAGGTACAACCACTAGTCTGTCTACAACTGTGAGCTTAAGATACACGACAGAAATCACACAATCAGCATCTCCAACATCACAACCAGGTGAGCATCTAATAAGAGTAGTCAACTCAATGTGAGTTACAAGTTCTTCATTAATTCCATTTATTACAATGGTAGGATGAGTGTAGTTCCATACCACATGACTTCAGGATTTATTGGGTTTTACTCAGTATTAATGACATATTTGTTGTGCACTGAGTTTGGCTATTGGCAATAAAATAAGATCCCTGGCAAGGATTGTGATACTGCACTTGCTAAAGGTAGATGGAGAAATTCCTGCAATTTGATTAGGTGAAAACCAACCAAGAATGTATTCACTATCTGACAAAAAGTAGCCACCCTGCATAATATGCCTCAACCCTGGATAAAGTGAACCACCGATTGGAGACACCACACTTGGAGTACCATGAGATCTCCAATGTCTGGGAATAATGGTCTTTGCATCAGTGAGGAAGAAAATCAGGAGTCCTTTTGTAATTAGTGAGAAGGAGCCTGGTGTAATAGAATTTAGGGCCCATATCTCTGGCTCAGGATTCAAATCTCGGTCACACATCTGATTTTAGACCTGAAAAAGGATGTCCCTAAACTGATGAATAAGTGGGCTTTTCCACCTTATGTGTATCATTGAGCTTTTTGCCACCTAATGTTGTCAGCAGGGCTCAGAAATGAACCAATCATTCTTCCTATAAACAGCGGTCTGGTAGCACCTGAAGAAATGTAGAAGGCCAGTGCCTCCTTGGGTCTAGTAACATCTTGCAATTTTTCAAGGGAATGCAAGAAGTTTATTTATAGTTTTTATATTTTTCCTTAGAGAACATTTTGGAGGAGGATAATTCATTCTGAAGAAATTTTCATTGGAAAGTGGATGCCAGCATTTTATACTGGAAAAGAACTGATCATTTTTAAATCTTAATAATAGTTTGTCTTCTTCAGTCCTGAATTCCACCACTGATACTTCTGATTCTGTGGAGGAAGGACACATTTTATTTCCATAGAAAACTTATACAATTAGTTCTTCCAAATGAGGAATGGGTTGAGATCAGCTGCTGGTCTACATGGCCAAGTACAAGAATTGATCAGTGGCTTAGCATTTAGGAACTTTTCAATGATATTTTGTCGAAGTTTTGACACATTTGAAACATTCTTGGATTCTGAGTCATCCAGGGTTTCACAGCTACCAGTCTCTATATGAGCTTGGACATGCCCAAATTCTCTCGGAAAATTAGTGACTATCCAGGCAAATTTAGAGCTGTTGAGTACTACATGCGTATGAGTAAATCCAAACGGGGTGAGAAGGATCAGAGATGAATCCGTTGTTGGTATCCGGTACGCATACAGTCCCTTCTTAGTTTGGGATGGTAACATGCATGTCATTAAGTATCTATATCTGTCCTAACTTATGATGTTCCCAACAAAACAAATGAATCTCCAGACCACACACTTATTTCTAGATGTTTGCGTAATTTTTTTCCCCATTCCCACACTTGTTTCCTCTTTTTTCTGCACAGTGAATCAAATATTTGTGTGTTTTGCAACTCTTTATTAGGTAAAACTTTTTTTTTCAGATATAGGTCTACTCCTGGTCAATTGTAGAACTAAATATGTCCTTTTCTGGGGGTTTATTTAGTTATATTTTTTATAGGTATATTATGTAAGGTCCCCATGCACACAACCATATGGGTGCCAGTGATACAGCTGCACAATTTGAGGAAGTATCATGGCCCCCATAGAGATCTGTGGCATACAAAAGTAGAAGAAAGACATGTAAAAAGTCAGCTCAATGTAAACAACTTATCTTTATTAATTATCCAAAATATTTAAATCACAAACAACCCAAACCCATGATAAAAACACTTGAAAGTACGCAACATTGTACACAAGCAGACAATTGTTGGTTGGCCCCACTAGCTAGTTCCCACAACAAGACTTCCCTAGGTAACATTTCCCTTCACATCCAAATTTGTATACCTGAGTTTTCCTTTTTCCCGATTTTTCTTGCTACAACCCTGCATTGACTATAGGTGGAATTGAAGCTCCTCCCAATTTAAGTGAACTTATACGTGACAAATGTTTGCACATTTTGACTAGACTACATGGAGACGTAAAATTTACAACCTCATGCAAAAAAGGAAAAAGGAGAACTGAGTTGTAGGATGAAATGCTTACATATGGAAAACTTTTAAGAATGGTTTTCAGGAAACTAAGTGTCATCAATAAACGGGTTGCCCACAAATAGGAAAAAAGGTAAGTAAAAGACCATAATTGGAACACCCATAATGTACTTATCCTAGTAAAGTTATTCTGTAATTCATGGGGGGTGCAAGTCACGTGACCTGCCACATAGAAGGGGTAAAAATACAGTAATGGCTGTACAGCCCCCTTGATCCACCAGATGTCAGCAGGCCATAAGACGTCATAGGAAGTCCTGAGTCTTACTTCTGGTGGACTCCAGAGGACTACAGAATAACTTTACCAGAGTAAGTAGTGTTATTTATAATGAGGTCATTCTACAGGGAGGGGGAGGAGATAAGCTGTGACATCATCTATTGTCAGTAGTGATGTAATGATGGGCTAGTGTTATTTATATAGCGGTCATTGTACAGGGAGGAGGAGGGGATAAGCTGTGACATCATCTATTGTCAGTAGTGATGTAATGATGGGTCAGTGTTATCTATATAGAGGTCATTGTACAGGGAGGGGGAGGAGATAAGCTGTGACATCATCTATTGTCCGTAGTGATGTAATGATGGGTCAGTGTTATCTATATAGAGGTCATTGTACAGGGAGGGGAGGGGATAAGCTGTGACATCATCTATTGTCAGTAGTGATGTAATGATGGGTCAGTGTTATCTATATAGAGGTCATTGTACAGGGAGGGGGATAAGATAAGCTGTGACATCATCTATTGTCAGTAGTAATGTAATGATGGGTCAGTGTTATCTATATAGAGGTCATTGTACAGGGAGGAGGAGGAGATAAGCTGTGACATCATCTATTGTCAGTAGTGATGTAGTGATGGGCTAGTGTTATTTATATAGAGGTCATTGTGCAGGGAGGGGGAGGAGATAAGCTGTGACATCTATTGTCAGTAGTGATGTAATGATGGGTCAGTGTTATCTATATCGAGGTCATTGTACAAGGGAGGGGAGGAGATAAGCTGTGACATCATCTATTGTCATGTAGGATGTAATGATGGGCTAGTGTTATTTATATATAGGTCATGTGCAGGGAGGGGAGAGATAAGCTGTGTACATCTATTGTCAGTAGTGATGTATGATGGGTCAGTGTTATCTATATAGAGGTCATTGTACAGGGAGGAGGAGGGATAAGCTGTGACCATCATCTATTGTCAGTAGTGATGTAATGATGTGGTCAGTGTTATCTATATCGAGGTCATTGTACGAGGGAGGGGGAAGGAGATAAGCTGTGAACATCATCTATTGTCAGTAGTGATGTACTGATGGGTTCATTGTTTCTATATAAGATCATTGTACAGAGGGGAGAGGAATAAGCGTGACATCATCTATTGTCAGTAGTGATGTAATGATGGTGTATTGTTATCTATATAGAGGTCATTGTACAGGGAGGGGAGGAAATAAGCTTGACTCATCTATTGTCAGTAGTGATGTAAGGATGGTCAGTGTTTATCCTATATAGAGGTCATTGTACAGGAGGGGGAGATAATCTGTGACATCATCTATTGTCAGTATGTGTAATGATGGGTCAGTTTTATCTATATAGAGGTCATTGTACAGTGAGGGGGAGGAGATAAGCTGTGACATCATCTATTGTCAGTAGTGATGTAATGATGGGTCAGTGTTATCTATATAGAGGTCATTGTACAGGGAGGGGGAGGAGATAAGCTGTGACATCATCTATTGTCAGTAGTGATGTAATGATGGGTCAGTGTTATCTATATAGAGGTCATTGTACAGGGAGGAGGAGGAGATAAGCTGTGACATCATCTATTTTCAGTAGTGATGTAATGAGGGTTCAAAGTTATCTATATTGAGGTCAGTTTTACATTGAAAATGCCTACAGAATTTCATAGAGTCAGTGAAATTGTAAGATAGGTAGTGTCTTTATAAACATAAATCAAATCAAATAATCAAGAAATCACCAACAATTTTAACATGGTTAAATATGTTAATATCTTGATGATAGAAATGGAGCAGTAGAGTGAAGGGGTTGGTTTGGGGATAAAAAAAACTGCCAGCTTTTCATGAAAAAATAGGTTTATTAACATGTGTAATGTAGCAACACTGAAAAAATTCTGCTCCACTAGATGTTGCCCAGATAACGCCAAGTTCAAAAGAAACTGAGTGCCCTTTACTGCCATTTCACTCCACTAATCCATCTCAGACACAATGCAGTACCTCCACCTGTTACCAATCGATGGCACATCAATGCAATATTCCATATACACATGTCCCTAAACAACAAAGTTGAGTATTCCCTTCAATAACTTGCTAAATAAATACATTCTACTAAATACAGTAAAACCCATTTGACTTAACTCCGACATTTAAAGTTGAATTTGGTTGAAGCCACATCTTTTTGTGAGTGTATGCTGTGAGAGGGGAGAAGGAGAAGCAGGGAGATACATCTCATGCAATAATTGGATAACCACAGCAACATTCTATTGGTTCAACAAATCACAATTAAATGAAAAATTGTCTATATAAATCTAACTTCAAAAGCAAACACGATAAACCAGGAACTCTCACTCATAGATCCAGGCACCATGACTGTGGTAATCTTCTTATATTTCTTGTCCATGGTCTCCTTTCTAAAATGAGTTCTTCCTTTGAAGCTACAGCACGAAGGAGCTCTGGTAACGATTCAGCCTAATTTTAAAAGTTGATAATAGAAGGAAGAAGGCCATGGATAACAAATATAAGATACCACAGTCCCGGTGCCTGGATCTATGAGTGTCCCTGGTTTATCAGGATGGATTCTGATGGTAGATTTCCTTTAACAAAAAGGAGTATGAGCGCCTGGTGTACATTGCATCGTGACCGCCATCAGATCATGTCCCACCTATGTATTAAATTATATGATCCAGTAAATAGTCAATTGCCTATAACTATAAATTAGCACTTTCAGAATAAACTTTTACAAGTGTAAACCTTTACTGTCTCCACTCTCTTCTCAGTGCAAGACAGATGTGAAGCTAATTCCAAATCCATGCACGAGAGCGAGGAATGTGAGAGACATGATAATACGGTATGTGATACTACTAAATACATGTGTAAGCAGAAAGCACATCACAGAAACCAAAACAGCTTTTATGAGTATGAATAGCTTTGTACTCATTTTGCTGTATGTATCCAGTTTATCAAAAATAGGAAAAATATCTTTAGAATGAGAATCCAACTGTTCTGTGTATAAAATTCGAGTGTGTTACCCTGGTAACAGACTACAAACAAGTGGGAGGATTACAGTGTTGGAGGTTCTTTTCCTTATTATCTCAAAAGGGCAAAACTGTGGTGATGTCCTATGCAGCCCAAACTGTGATCAATTACTGCATAAAGGCCTGCAAACCTAAAAACATCCTACACAATACACAGGGTATTGGTGTCTTTGTACTGCTATTTGGGGTCAAAGGTCACTTCCTATGCCATTCTAGTCCTTACACATAGAGATGAGCGAGCACTAAAATGCTCGAGTGCTCGTTATTCGACACAAACTTTTCCAGATGCTCGAGTGCTCGTCTCGAATAACGAGCCCCTGAAGTCAATGGGAGACTGAGCATTTTCAAAGGGACCATGGTTTCGGGAATAAAATGTGTATTAATTGAAAAAAGAAGTCTTTGATAAGTTAGCAGATGTATGCAAACATCTGCAATCTATTCTTCACTGTTCCGCGCGTATATTATCTCCCGCAAGACAATTAGCAGATGTGAAGAGACAGTGAAGAAATAGGAATTAAAACAGTGACCACAGGATCATTTAAGTGAAAAACACAGTGAAAAACACAGTGAAGAATAGATTGCAGATGTTCGGCACATCTGCTTACTTGTCGGGGTGATACGCTGTCCCGGGATCCGCTGCTCTTCTTCCACTGAAGTCTCCCCGATCTCTCCGTGCTGCCCCATGTCTCCCTGCTGCCCGATGTCTCCCTGCTGCCCGATGTCTCCCTGCTGCCCGATGTCTCCCTGCTGCCCGATATCTCCCTGCTGCCCGATCTTTCCGTGCTGCCGCTGCCCCATGTCTCCGTGCTGCTCGATGTCTCCGTGCTGCCCGATGTCTCCGTGCTGCCCGATGTCTCCCTGCTGCCTGATCTCTCCGTGCTGCCCGATGTCTCCGTGCTGCCCGATGTCTCCGTGCTGCCGATGTCTCCGTGCTGCCCGATGTCTCCCTGCTGCCCGATATCTCCCTGCTGCCCTATCTTTCTGTGCTGCCGCTGCCCCATGTCTCCGTGCTGCTCGATGTCTCCCTGCTGCCCCATGTCTCCGTGCTGCTCGATGTCTCCGTGCTGCCCGATGTCTCCGTGCTGCCCGATGTCTCCCTGCTGCCTGATCTCTCCGTGCTGCCCGATGTCTCCGTGCTGCCCGATGTCTCCGTGCTACCCGATCTCTCCGTGCTGCCGATCTCTCCGTGCTGCCCGATGTCTCAGTGCTGTCCGATGTCTCCCTGCTGCCCGATGTCTCCGTGCTGCCCGATCTCTCCGTGCTGCCCGATTTCTCCCTGCTGCCCGATCTCTCCGTGCTGCCCGATGTCTCCCTGCTGCCCGATGTCTCCGTGCTGCCCCATGTCTCTGTGCTGCCCAATGTCTCCCTGCTGCCCGATGTCTCCCTGCTGCCCGATGTCTCCCTGCTGCCCGATGTCTCCCTGCTGCCCGATGTCTCCCTGCTGCCCAATGTCTCCCTGCTGCCCGATGTCTCCCTGTTGCCCGATGTCTCCCTGCTGCCCGATGTCTCCCTGCTGCCCGATGTCTCCATGCTGCCGCTGCCCCATGTCTCCGTGCTGCCCGATGTCTCCGTGCTGCCGCTTCCCCGGTGTCTCTGTCCTGCTCCCCGGTGTCTCTGTCTTGCTCACCGTATTCTTCAATGTGTTCTTCACACATATATATTGTTCTTCACATACTATTTTGTTCGCACCATTCCGCGCGTATCTCCCGACAAGTAAGCAGATGTGCCGAACATCTGTAATCTATTCTTCACTGTTTTTTTCACTGTGTTTTTCACTTAAATGATCCTGTGTTCACTGTGTTCACTGTTTTTATTCTATTCTTCATTGTTCTTCACTGTGTTTTTTTAATTAAATGCTCGATCTCGAGCAGGGGAAATACTCGTCCGAGCAACAAGCCGTTTCGAGTACCTTAATACTCGAACGAGCATCAAGCTCGGACGAGTATACTCGCTCATCTCTACTTACACACATCAGTTTTGGTAATGCAGATGAAAAGTGGGCAATTTTATTGCAATGTTTTATAACACTTGGTTTATTCTTTCTATAGGATTTGGTGTGTACATTTCTGAAATCCATTGTGAATATCACAGAACTTTCTTGTGACAGAAACACCAATACCTCCACCCAAGTAAGAAAATGTTCTTGCTCAATCCATCCATCTATCTCCTGAGTGACTGGTACCCGTATTCTCTATAACTACACACCTGTGGGTGATGCAAATGCAAAATGTGTAGTTGTTGTAGTGCACAAAAAGAGCAACTTTACAAAAAGTAATAAGAGTAGGTCATTGTTATAGGCCTAGGGTAGATGATCGGGCACTGTCATCACATGCATAGCAGCGCTCCCTTTGGTCCCCAAAACCGAAACTACTGCGCAAGTGCAGATCTCCGGCTTTGGGAACAGTGAGCATAACGAAAGGAAGAATGTGCTGGTAGGCGGGATCTGCAAAGGCTACTGCGGCGACCATGATGCTAAGTTTCCTTTAAGTGGATATCCATGTTTTATGGACACCATAAGCCTTGATTACCCTTAAAGGCCAACAGTCCCGTATCTTTTCTGGGTAGTATCTATCTACTATTACTCCTACCCCAACCTCTCTACTCCCGCTTTTCTCCTTGCAACTCTCTAACCTTACAGCCCAGATGTTCTATATTACAACTTCTAATTTTTTGTTTCGAAATTGGATACTAGTCATTGGTATGTTCCTATCCTCAGGACCTTTTTTGGACTTCACCATATAAAGGGTGAACCCACCATGTTAAAAAAAAATAGATTCAAGTTTTCATCCTGAGACATCTTGCTAGTTGAATAAAGGAATAAACATGGCTAACCTCCAACTCATGAAAAGCCATCCTCCAGCACTCAGGATAGGAAAAACTACGGAGGAAACCTCTAGGGAACCAAAGCTGAAGTTTTGCTCTTTTTTTGGATTTTCTTGGATGAGTAGTGTAATTTATTTTAGTCATATTAGGAATTTTATACAACTAGATAGTCATATACTGCACCAGCTGAGATACTTTAATCTCTTTGGGAGCAAGTTACTTTAATGCCTGGATTTTTGTTTCTAAAATAAAACGGATTTATGAAGTTTTAAGTAAGTTTATACTTCCTATCAAAAACTACCATTAGTATAATGTATCAAGAAAAAAAACTCCAAAAAATCTCAAAATCACTTTGGAAAATTAAAGGGGTTTAAAAGTTATAACCATATAAAGTGAAATATGTAAGATTGGAAAAAAACAAGTCTGTGCTTTAACTGGCTGTGTCCTTAGGGGTTTACATATACAAAAGATGCTTTATTCTTATTGCTGATTGCTTATCACATCTCTTTTTCATAATTACACCTAAAATTAACTTTTCCTTTTTATTCGGTCTCATTGGGTTTGTAATTAAATGTCCTACATGTCCTCATCTCCATAGATTGTAGCAAATAAGATCACTAAACTTCTCAACGAAACATCCTTGAAAAAGTTCCCTTTGCCTCATCTCCAAACAGTTGTTTTGGCGGTTATAGAAAATGTGGAAACCTCCTTACTGGCTTCATTTTCTTCAGACCCCCATGACCAACAAATAAACACTCCTGAAATAGGTGAGTAGATGGACTGGGAGTATCATGTATTATACTGGAGGTAGGCTTGGATCTCTTTTGTTTTCAATCATACTTACCAACTTCACCTTTGGTACAATAGGGATGCTATAGTTCTGCCCATGGACCGTTGATGGACATATCTACTAACAGTTTAGACCATCACTTAAACTGGGTTGACTGCCCATTTGGGGAAGGGTTATATAAGCCCAGCCAACCTTCTTTTTGACTGATCTTGAAGAATAGGGCCTGTCCTGGCAATGTTCAGATCTGTATCTAGCAAGACATGTTCTATACATATACAGGCGATCCCCTACTTAAGAACACTCGACTTACATACGACCCATAGTTACAAACGGACCTCTGGATATTGGTAATTTATTGTGCTTTAGTCCTAGGCTACAATGATCAGCTGTAACAGTTATCACAGGTGCCTGTAATGAAGCTTAATATCGTGTTAATATTGATTCTTATGACAACCCAACATTTTTAAAATCCAATTGTCACAGAGACCAAAAAAGTTCTGTCTGGGATTACAATGATAAAATATACAGTTCCGACTTACATACAAACTCAACTTAAGAACAAACCTACAGACCCTATCTTGTATGTAACCCGGGGACTGCCTGTATGTTATTGTCTTCATCCTAAAACTCTACATGATGTTCACATATGTTCTAGATTCTTCCAAGAATAATTCTGGAGCACCAGTTGTGCACCATCTGACTCCAAAAGATCCATTGAATATATAGAAGTGTAGACTTCCATTGGTGTGTCTGTCATCTGTTGTGATTTTGATGAGACCTGAGGAGATGTCCCTTTGTGACATCCCTTGGAAGTCAGGCAATAAACATGGACATATGGAATTGTGCATGATAGTGTGGGCCTTGGATGAAGCTTCTCCAGTTACTGACCACCAATATTTCTCAACCATCTTCCTAAAACCTGGTTGAACAACTTGGTTGTGATGTTACTTTCTTTCTTCTATAGATGCTGAGATGATGGTTTCTCATAACCACTGTGGTAAAGATAGAGAGTCCTTAAGTCTAACAGTCAATAATAACAAAATGGAAGTACCGTGCTCTCTTGTGAACTTCATGGGTGGTAAGTGTGGAGTCAACAGTATAGACTGAACATTTGTATTATGAGATTATACGCTTATTCTGTAATATCTATATGTTTATCAGGTGGAGCCATGTTGATCTCATACAAAGGAATTACAGACAGGTTAAATGGGAATATTCTTGCAGCTTTTGGGAATTCCAATAATGGAAGTACAGAAGAAGTCATCTCACAGCTGATTGGTGGAGCAATCACAAGACCCGATACAGAGAAGCTGGACCCTCCGGTCACCTTCACTCTAAAACATCTGACAGTCAGTATGGGATCACTAGAAATTGAATGCACGTTCCCAACCATTTAATACATATTGTGGATTTTTGACATAAAAGGGCTCAGGGTTGTCTTGTTTGCAAGGTGCACCAGTGGTGGGTCTTAAAATTGTCAGATAAAAGGAAAATCCTAATATTGAGGGATAAGTATATGTTATCAGTGTCATTGTTAGTGGTATTCATTTACATGGTAACCACAGGTAAAACTATTGGCCTCGTTTGGATAACCTATACTTTCAGGGCCGATTCTAGCATATTTGCTGCCTGAGGCGAATATTAAAATGCTGCAGCCCGCTCCCTGTTCAGTAAATACTGAAAACTTTACTAACAATTAACATCCCAACAGACAGCTTACTGACACTGTGTGACTGACTCCCAGATCTGCAAATCATTAGTGGCATCTATTACCTTATAGATGACAATCTCTCTTCCATTAGGAGACTTTATCCGGGTTCTCCATCCTGAAGTATCACTGCTGAATTCACGACCATATCTCAGCTCCGTGCAGCACTCTCCACCCGGCGTCCCTAAAAACCACAGTCACCTTACAGTATGAAGTCTCCGATAACATAACACGTGCCGTCCTAAATAATAAACCCCTCACAACGTAAGGACGTCACTCTCCCCCATATAAAACATCCTTCACTATAATATATAATTCTACGGGAATTATAGCATACACGCACCAATCAATATCAAACAACACCCCAATTTATTGTTAATCACAGACCCCCCCCCCCCAACATTTGGTTACACGATCAAAGTTGTATCCTATTGTATCCTATACTAATTATCCCACCCTGTTTACTAAGGATTTTATATATATTTTAGATGCAACAGGCAACCCCCCCCCTTCCCAGATCAAATGATTATGGCCCCATAAAGAAATGCACAGCACCCCCCCCCTTCCCAGATAAAAGAATATGGCCCCCATATAAAATGCACAGCACCCCCCCCCTTCCCAGAAAAGGATTATGCCCCATATAAAATGCCCACCCCCCCCCCCCACCCCAGATAAAACATAATATTAATAATATTAATAGCATCACCCCCCCCCCCCCAGATAAAAGGATTATGGCCCCATATAAAATGCACAGCACCCTCCCCCCTTTCCAAGATAAAAGGATTATGGCCCCATATAATATTAATAGCATTCCCCCCCCCCCCCCCCCCAGATAAAAGGATTATGGCCCCATATAAATATTAAAGCATTCCCCCCCCCCCCCCAGATAAAAATGTATGTCCCATATAAAATGAAAACAGCTCCCCCCCCCCAGATAAAAGGAATAGGGGCCGAAGTATTAATATATAGAAAAACCTCCCCACCCCTACACAGCTATATTAACTATATATTAACTATATATTAAAGAGACAGGCGCGTTTTATTTAGCTGGTGGGCAATTTGGGCGGCAGCGGGTGCCCGAATCACCCACATTAGAGCGGCGAATATCGCCGCCCTTTACAGGGACCCGCAATCTGCCGCCTGAAGCGAGATTTTCATCTCGCCTCATGGCAGATGCAGCCCTGTATACTTTTAAGTTGGAGGTAGACTTCATGAGTCATGTGGCACAATGTACCAGAGTTATTCTTCTTCAGATATCATAATCCGAACAAGACATAAGTTGTATGTCCCCGGTTTACGTATAAGATAGATTCCATAGGTTTGTTCTTAAGTTGAATTTGTATGTAAGTCGAAACTGTACAAAATCTCTATTTGCCCCAGTGATAATCTTTGCTGTAATGGGGCCAAGGATTATCAATAAATCTTCATTACAGACACCTTACAGCTGATCATTGCAGTCTGGGACTAAAGTAACATCCAAAGACCTTTACCAGAGGTCACAGTGGGAAGAGGGGTCCGTCTATAACTAGGGGTTGTATGTAAGTCGGGTGTCCTTAAGAAGGGGACCGCCTGTGTATATATATATATATATATATACACATACATAATGTTTCTATTACAATTACATGGCCAAATTCTCCAATTTAGTGCAGGGAGAATAGATGGTCTATTATGGAGATGTATTTGATCATGAATGATTTGTGTTGGTATCTTCATTACATGGAATATACATCCATGCAACATTACAATGGAGAATTATTTTTATGGAGATTCTCAAGGTTATTGAAGGGAACACAAGTTTATAAAATATATAGTAAGGAGGTAGACATGACCTTCATTGTAGCTTTTTGCATTGTAATGACATTAAAAACAAAACTCTTTTATATCTGACTTCATTTGTTTTTATACTGGATATAGGCTGTAAAAGAATTCTATGATCCACAATGCGTATATTGGGACACACAAGAGGCAGTTTGGTCAACCCGGGGATGTGAAACTCAGAGGTCGGAACAAAAGAACAGTACAGATTGTGTCTGCACGCATCTGTCCACCTTTGCCATCATCATGGCACCTACTGAAATTCAGGTGATATAAATCTACATAATAGTTGGGTGCCAGGCACAAGGGTGTAGTTATAGGGGATGCAGAAGTCCTGCCGTGGCCATGAAGAGACCCCAAAAGTTTTGCAACTTAAAAAGACATAGGTTTTTTAAATGGCACTTGGTATGTGGAGGACCCAGAATCTTTAGTGATAGTCCCATTTACCACTAATGGTCTCCAAACATGTCTTCCTTTCTAAAGTACCTCCTCAGCCAAACCACAGACATGTTGTCATCTTATTCGATGCTTTAATCATATTTTTTTTGAGGAAACTATTGAATGTCTATGGTCAGATCCATGGTTTTAGTTGATAAAAACATTATATTTGTCAATCCGTAAATAGAGATAACAATCTAAGAAGATGGTCCACATGTGATGTATGAATATCTACAAATATTTTCTCTCACAGATCTTTGATTTGTATAATTTCCTTTTGATTTATGTTACATATGGAACATTTTGGGGCACATTTACTAAGGGTCCGCAGCCGCAAATCCGTCTGGTTTTTCCCGAATATTTCCGCTTTGTGCTGTATTTCACGGGATTGTGGCGCACGCGATTGATTTTTGGCACAATCGCGCCGACTTTCGCGTGACAGAAATCGGGGGGCGTGGCCACCGGACAACCCGAAGGATTCGGAAAAAACACAGAATTTAAAAAGCCATTTGTGTCGCAAGATCAAGCACTCACATACACCAGAAAAAAGCAGGTGAACTTCGGCGGACCTCGGCGCAGCAGCGACACCTGGTGAATATCGGCGCACGGACCTTAGTAAATCCCGGCAGAACCCGAATCAGCGTTGGAGAACCCGCCGCTGGATCGCGACTGGACCGGGTAAGTAAATGTGCCCCATTGTTTTTTTGTCCATAATAAAGTGCGTTTAGTGCGTAAAGTGTTTTAAATATATATTACAATATCTGTCAATTTTAAGCCGTTGCTGTTTTCTCATCTATAGGAGGACTCTGTCTTGACACTAATATCTCTAATTGGCCTGAGTATATCTCTTGTCTGCTTGTTTCTGTCGCTTCTCACCTTCATCCTCTGTCGGTCTCTGAGAAGCGCTCACACCTCTATCCTAGCCGTTCTTTGTGGATGTCTCTTCTTAGGCCAACTTCTTGTGTTGGTGGGTCTTCGACAAACCTGGAATAAGGTAATTAAGATATTTACTAGTCTAGAATTATACTCTAGGGTAGTGGTAGCAAACCTATGGCACGGGTGCCAGAGGTGGCACTGAGAGCCCTCTCTTTGTGGGCGCTCAGGTCATCTCCCCAGTGCAAAGTTTGCCTGACAGGGCTCAAAAAATCTTCCTGCAGTCCCAGGCAACTCAAGATATGCTGCTCTCAGAGTTATTTTAAGGCAACACATCCTTGGTTACTTAGGACAGCTGAAAGAGATAGAAGGTGTGTTAAAGGATTATCTTTGGAGGTTGCCCTGCTGGCCCCATGTTTCTTCCTATACAGAGGGACCCTGGAGAAAAGATACACTGTGGTCCAAATTTATCCTTCTTCTTTCAACTGTATTGGCGTCCTCAAGAGGCCGGTACAATTGAAATTTGTGACACAGCAGGTAGCAATAATATGCTGCTTAAAAAACTGTGTTGGCACTTTACAATAAATAAGTGGGTTTTGTTTGTAGTTGGAGACACAGCCGCCATCACGGGGGGTACAGTAGGACTGTGTTCATTGGCCCCTGCCCCATTTTGAAATCAAAGGAAGACCCACAGGAGTCACAGTACCTACAACCTCCCCCCCCCCCCCAGTGTAGTCAAGGCCATCAATAGCAATCAGTGCTGTGTGTGTCTTTAAGGCGCACACAGGACTGATTCCAAAATGTAGAAACTCTTGCTATTGCTTGAATACTGTCAGCAGTCAGTGTCGAAGGAAGGGACTGTAGAGCATTTTAAAGCAGAGAGTTAAGAACACAACAGTGTGAAGACAAGCCACCAGTACACTTAGCTACAACCCTAGAATGTATATCATTTTTCACTGCTACTAAAGGTATGATTAAGCAGCTTTCTCGGGCCAATGCCTAACAATATCTACTGATTCTGATGGTCAAAACTGCTAGTAGACTCTACTTATGTTTCATCCCATGACCACGAAAAGTCTCTCAAGATCTTAACTCGTTGGCAGAAACCATCTCTAAAAGTGAACGTTATATTGATTCTATATTTCCTTTCTAACATTTACTTTTTTAATTTCAGATCCTCTGTTCGGTGATTGCCGGCAGTTTACAGTTCCTTTTCCTCTGTGCCTTCTGCTGGATGTCTCTTGAAAGTATACTTCTCTTCCTAACGGTCCGAAACCTGCAAGCGGTTAATTATATGAACGCTCAACGCTCTTATTTCCCATATGTCTGTCTCATTGGGTTTGGCGTCCCTTCCATCATAATGATTGTCTCGGCATCGGCATATCCACATATCTATGGGGAGAAAAAACAGTAAGTTTGATGAAGAATGTTGTAGACAATCAGGAACTGATCAGATAATGGTCAGACGATCACTAAGATCTATTCACCATCAAACCTGACACTATAGACACTCAGTAGACTAAAGGTACATTAGTTTCATTGCCAGCAAGTGCTATGGTGAAGTCCTTACTTTTTACTGTGCCACCATATTTCCCTTCCTTAAATTTGCAATTTTGGAAATTAATCTATGATAACCTTCGATTGTTCTTTGTTTTTATGTCTTTAGCTGTTGGCTCAAAAGTAGTCATGTCTGGAGTTTCCTTGGTCCGGTCTGTTTGTTTATCTTGGTGGGTATATAGTTTGTACCCTAACACCTTCTCATGTTTTGTCATAGCACGATAACCCAACTCTAACTAACCCAACCTAATCTAATACTCCATCTACAGGTTAATTTCACTCTCTTGGTCCTTACTTTTTGGCTTCTCAAGAAGAAGTTGGCATCTCTCAACACTAATGTCTCCACTCTAAAACATAATCGGTGAGTCTAACAAATTTTTTGGATATCAACCAGGGGTCAACAGTCTACAGTGAACCCTAAATGAAGCTACAGCACCATTATAAAACATCTATTTGACCTTTTTGTTGTATTCTACTTTAGTAGTTTAAATATCATGTGCTATATATTGCTATATGATGTAAATTTGAGTGATGTGTTACCCACTAATTCCTATTATATTTGGAAAGGGCATAAGTCAAATTCAAAGTTGGTATTGGCCAACCTATATTGGGATGGGGTACAGTGTCACACAAGCCCATCTGTAGATCCTCCAGCGGGCAGAGGTTCTAAACCAAAAATGGGCCTCAAAACCTAACAATTGGCCTCTGTCATGTTTTGATATTTGCTGTTGACTCAAAGATACATTCTAAAATGTGTGCTTACTTTCTCTGCAGCCTACTGACATTCAAGGCCTTATCCCAGCTCCTAATACTAGGCTGTACTTGGATCATTGGTTTATTTCAGTTTGGACCCGGCTCCTATGTTGCGTCATACATCTTCACCATTTGCAACAGTCTCCAGGGATTGTACATCTTCATTGTACACTGTCTACTCAACCGCCAGGTGGGGGTGGCTTTTGTTGGCCATTATTTCCACAATCTTCCTAATATGTTCACAGTTGGCAGTAAAGGTTTTTTAAAATAACTCTGCTCTGCTTTACTTCTAGGTTCAGGAAGAGTACAGAAGAGTATTCCGCAGGGTCATTTCAATGAAGTCCATTTCAGATACAGAGACAGGAAGTACTGTGCCCATGACTCTAAAACATGTAAGTCTAAAGTAGCACGGCGGGCACACGTCGGCACCTAGGAGAGGAGGAGGGGGTGAGCACCGCTCACCTCTGCCCCTCTCTAAAACGATGTATGGCGGATGTCCTATCTTTCTCCTGGCTACGGAACGGTACGGCGTACTGCTCGCCGTACCGCTCCTGTACAGCACTGTGATACTGTACGACATATATATTTCGGCCATTTATACGTCCCCCATAAGGACGTGTGAATGTAGCCTTAATATGAGAATTTTTTATATATATGCTATTACACTATTATATTACGACATATAAGGATTTTTTTCTCCCTAGAGATAAACCACAAACATGGAGTCTGGCATGAGCTGACTCCTCTATCCCATTTGGCTAAATCAGGCCTGTAGAATATTTGTGGGCGTATCAGCATGATCCATTCAGAATTGGAAATGTCAGACTTAACTTATAGGAGTTGGCCACTTTACCTTATGTTTTTTGTAATGTGTAGGGGCAGGATATTAGGCAATTTACCAATATACATCCATTAAAAGTTCTACTTCGCTTTCTTTATATGTAAAGTGAAGCCGCCTGTATGTTACCTCATCAGTCAGAGATTTCTGACCATGAGATGTCCGCAGATGGAGGGTCATGTGATCTCTATCTGTCCATGAGCAATCATCAGTTAGAGATCACATGACCCTCGCTCTGACGCCATTTTATGGAAAGCAATGTCTGGCTGATAGGAGGCTTCACTTCACTACATATCAAGAAAGCGGAGCAGAACTAGTAATAGATGTATATTGGTAAGTTACCGCCGATCCTGCCCCCCACACTTACACACACATTACATGAGGTAAAATGATGAGGTAAAAAACTTTACATATCAAGAAAGTGAAGCAGAACTATTAATAGATGTATTCTGGTAAATTACCTCATATCCTGCACCTCACACTTACACACACATTATAATAAACATGAGGTAAAGTGGCTGACCCCGTTAATTACAAGGGGGAATGTTTTCAATCTACTTAATACATTTCCACTATAAATAATAAAGGTATTTTACAGAAATGCATTGTGACATATTCACAGAGCCGATTGTCAGAGGCAACAAAAGAAGATACTTTGTGCAGCAAACAGAACAAGACATCCTGAGAATGAATGGACCATCTTTTCCTATTATGCAGTTCATAGACCCAATATGAACAATAAGAAGACTATAATTTCCATGGAAGAAATGATCTCCTACCTCTTGCCTACAAGAACCTTTGTACGAATCCTGGATGACATGAAACAGTGGCAGGCTTGGGCAAACTTCATCATCCCCCATGAATCAGACCCTCTTGGGTAGGTTGCCTTCTGCTACATCTCTGGGGTCCAGGATTAGGTTACAGCCTAGTCCCACTGGAGGATGTTCTGATACTACGCTGGGTCAAACTGGTACTGATTGTAATCCTTGTACAGACTTTACAGTTCAGAATAAGATCTAATATGTGAATAATCCCGCAAGATACATACCCAAGTTGTCCTCTAATTGGGTAATCTTTTGCTGAAACCCGTTCTCCTCATCATGCCCACATGGGTTGGGACGGCTCCAGGTTTCAGTAGGCCCCTGGGCGACAGCTTCTTAATGTGCCCCATTGCAGTGAACTCACGTGGTGGCATTGAAATTTAGAAACTAAAACAGTCTCCTGTTCCATAAAATATTCCCTAGTTTATCATATCAAACAGCCCCCTTATAATTACCGTATATTCCGGCGTATAAGACGACTTTTGAAGACAGAAAAATCTTCTGTCTTCTCTGGGGTCATCTTATACGCCGGTAACCCCGACCGCCCGCCGTGTATTCACGGCTGCGGTCGGGTCGCGCTGCATGGAGAGGGCTCACGCGCTGAGCCCTCTCCATAGCCGGTAAGTCTTTGCTGCATATTGCGATCGGTGCTAGCATGGGCGCCGGCATCTTACCTGGGATCGCCGCTCCCCGTGACGTCATCGGGGGCGGCGATCCGTCTCCATGGTAGCCTCGGGTCTTCCGAAGACCCGAGGCTATTTCGATTTAACCCCTTCATTACAATGTGCTGATAGCACTTTGTAATGAATGAGGAGGAAAATCCCCATACTACAGTATGGCAGTATATGATAGGATCGATCAGACAACCAAAGTACCCTAGGGAGTCTGAAAAATAGTATAAATAAAAATAAAAAAAGTTTTAAAAAAAAATTACAATAAAAAAACCTAAAATTTCAAATCACCCCCTTTCCCTAGAACTGACATAAATATAAATAAACAGTAAAAATCATAAACACATCAGGTATCTACGCGTCCGAAAATGCCCGATCTATCAAAATATGATAACGCTTTTTCAATGCGTTTAACCCCGTAACGGAAATAGCGCCCAAAATATAAAAAAATCTATAAAAAGTGATCAAAAGGTTGTACAGTTCTAAAAATGATATCATTGAAAATATTATCAAATTTTGCAAAAAATGACACCACCCACAGCTCCGTACACCAAAGTATAAAAAAGTTATTAGCGCCAGAAGATGGCAAAATCAAAAAAATTATTTTTGTACAGGAGGTTTTCATTTTTGTAAATGTATGAAAACATTATAAAACCTATACAAATTTGGTATCCCCGTAATCGTACCGACCCAAAGAATAAAGTAGACATGTCATTTGGGGCGCTCAGTGAAAGACGTAATATCCAAGCCCACAAGAAAATTGCGCAAATGCATTTGGAATTTTTCTGAGAACATGGCATGGAATATTTAATAAAATAAAAATTTAAGGTACAGTATGGTAACATTTACAGTAAAATGGACGATGGTAATGTTGTTGTATGCCTTATGTTTATGAGCGACAGTTTTCCTGCTATATACATGCATGTCATAAGAATTTTAATTAAAAAAAGGACCATGTTAAATTCAAATCAGTTTTTTTTAAAATTTTTACCGGTGTTTTGTATGCGTTGGAAAAGGGGTAGTCTTATACGGCGAATATATCTTAAACTCTATATTTTAAACAGGAAAGTAGGGGGGTCATCTTATACACCAGGTCGTCTTATACGCCGGAATATACGGTATTTTATTTAAACCCCCTCTGACCTCATGGATTCCTTATGTTCAGCCTTATGTGGGTCCCCCAGGATCCATGGGCCCCGGCACTTGCCCGGGTATGCCAATTACTGTCGCCAACCCTGCACGTGGAGATCATCTGGTACATTGGTGGGCGTTTATCCAGTCAACTTTCATATATTTTTGCTACCAATAGATATTTTTACCACAGACACCTATAAAGATGGAGGACACCCAAAGAGAGAAGACTGATATTTTCCAATGCATTGGTCATCCTTATATATATATATGTATGTATGTATATATAGTATATATAGTCTGTACAAATTAATTTTGTGTTTATTTCGATGTAAACATTTCTAATAAAGTTTAATTATACATTTGTGTAGTTACAGTAATTATTTATTAGTATGGCCTGAATATTTATATTGACCATTTACATAAAACAACATGAGTATTCATATGCAAATTAGCTTGGGCGGAGCTAGCCATCTTATTGTACACAATTTGCTCTTTTTACACACATTATTATTATCCCTTCGATGGATGGGGGGTGGGTTATTGTGTAAAAGGGCAGAAGGAAGAAACCAGTTGCCTCATGTGAACTTCATGTTTTTGATGGGAAAAACACAAGTGATATCTTTTGTGAACTGCTGGTTATTATTTATCATACAGCTATTTGAACATTTTCAAGAATCAGAAAATATAAAATTTTGTCCTCGCCATTTGCTTTCCTTCATGCAGATCCATGGATGTCCACTTCAGGGCGCTATATGCCATAGGATACAGTATAAGTACAGGAAATATTCAAACTACTTAGAAAACGAATGCTAATGTTGTAGAGAGGAATAAACACGTTCCGGAAGGTAGAGAATATAGTAAATCATCTCTGATTTCTCTGTGGGGAGTCTGGTTGTCATCTCTACCAATCTGTACAGTGCAGATCAGCACAATGGTCACAGCATTTAGAAGGTCCAGGGGTATTTTCTTATATATACAATTGTGCAAAATTCTGATCATAATCCATATTCCCTTATCTGCACACAGTAGAATAGACTATCTCAGAGGTCCATAACATGTGCCTACTACTACTCCCATCAAATCCTGAAACCCTGCACCCTGGTGCTAACATGGGGTTGATCTAAATGAATAGCTTTTAAAGAAACACATGGTTTAGTCTGGAGGAAACAGGCACAAACTACGCTACTATTGAATTTACTGCATATGACAATATAACAATGGCGATGCTAGTGCTGCCTCCCTAACTGTATACTTATCCTTTCTCATAACGTGTAGGATAATCATATTGTCACATGGGTGATGCCGTGCTGCGCATTGATAGCAGACAGTACAGAGACAGTGAAGTCTAACAAGTTGTTTTCTGGTCAGGATGTATTGTACTTCCTTTACTGCATTACATTCATATAAGGGGCATGAGCATGGGCAAAAATTGCTTTTTTAAAAGCAACCTGTCATCAGGAAAGTCATTTTTATGTAATTACTTACAACAGCCACTGGCATGTTAATTTAAAAAATGCCTCTGTTGTACATCTGAATAAATCCAGTGCTTTTTAATTGTTTCTTTAACATTACCTGCTCCCTGCCAGGAGTGTGTGGTGAGTCCAGGGAAGAGAAGAAGGCAGTTCAAAAGGCACAAGTCATCTTCCTCACAATGCCTTCACCCTCCCCCACACTTTATGCCTTTCCCCTCCCTTAGCGTCTCCCCTGTTTACCACAGCTCAATACCAAAAGTAATTCTCATTTGAACTGCCCTATTGGGACTCACCACTGAAAGCTAGCAGGGAGCCAGGTCATGTTAAAGAAACAATTAAAACGCAGTGGAATTATTCAGATGCATGGCAAAGGCATTTTGGACATCAACATGTGGAAACTTGACATCATCTAAAATGACCTTCCTGATGACAGGTTCCCTTTAAAAAAGTAATTTTTGTCTCTGCTTGTGCCCCAATCTGAATTCAATGCACAAAACGGAAGTGCAATACATCCTGCAACTGGAACCTGTCATCATGTAAAAATAACCTTGCTGATGACAAAGATCAGGATCATAAATGGGCTCCTGATGTGTATTTTAAAGTGTTCAGTGTTATCATTTCATTGTTCCTAGGGAGAATATCTACATGGCCCATAACATGTTTTTACCACGAATGCAAAAAAGTTGAAAGCAAAGGACTCCAAACTTTGCTACTTCTAGACAAGAAAGCAATTTTTGATCAGATCTCGTATGAACAGAACCAGGTAAAATAGAATTCCAGTTTACAGCAGCAAAACACATATATGTAGACCGGACCAAGAGGACATGAAGTATAAGGTGCTCCTTGTGCCTCCTAATACTGCTAAATCTGACCCAGAAAGACCTGACCCCTCTAAATGAAGTGATGGCTAGGGTGAGGCATAACTAGAAGTTCCTAAGTCCTAGTACATAATCATGATGGCGTCATGTTACATGGCAGATGGGTCCTTGTGTCATCCCATATGTCTATTGGATTTCTTTTTAAGTGATATTAAGTACATGTGCCCACAGGAATGTCTCAGCATCTTCTTATGAGGTTGAGGTCAGGGCACTATGCAGCCACTTGTGTTTCCTCTGGCTCCAAACCAAACTCATCAAACTGTGCCTTCACTGACCTCCCTGTGTGCACTGAGGCAATGTCAGGATGAAATAGGAAAAGATCTTTCCCAAATGGTCTCCAAACCTATGAAACATACAATGACAAATGCGTCACAACTGTATGTATCATAACATCACCTTTCATTAGTAAGGACCCAACTCTCAATGTCTCACCTCCACCAACAGGTACAATACATTCCTGAAGGCATCGATCTCCAGGAATCTGCAAAACCCGAGTTATGTAGAAAGAATGGAACCCAGCTCACCCACCATGAGGTCCTAATTTCAAGAGCCCGTGTCCAATCTTCAGGTAGTAGTAGGGAAACCCCAGATGTATTTATCAGACTGCTAGAAAGTGAGAAGCCACCCCCTTCATCACTGTAAAGAACTTTCTCACGATTCCTGCTGGGACAATGTGCTTTACACCACTCCAGCCTCCACCAGGCATTGAGTATGGTGCGTATGTAGGTGTGTATGTAGGTGCTCAACCAAAACCCATGTCATAGCACACTCCACTCTGTACTTATCTTATCATAGTGCCACATTGTAGGCCACAGAGCTCCTCACTAAGACCCAACGGGGTCTATAGAGAAACAATTCTAATGCAAGTGCACCTGAAACACAGAAAACTCAAAAAATTATAAGGGATGTCCAAAACATTTAGCCATGTTATAGTAGATCCTGGATAAATGGTATTTATGTTACATTAGTATGGGACAATTTATCAAAAATGACCATTACCCTTTCTAGAAAACTGCATCAAAGCAATTGGCCTGGCCAGGGGCGTAACTACAGCAGTAGCAGCTGCTATGGGGCCCACAGTGCCAGGGGGCCCCGGCATCCGACCTGACAGACTATGGAGGATTTGCAAATGGAGGATTTGCACCAATATATATATATATATATATATATATATATATATTCTGATACACATTGTACATCATAATATGTATATAACATTGCACAGAACACAGCATGAATTGGCAGCTCAGATAAGAAATGTCAGGGGATGGCAGAATTGCTGCTATGTCCCTCTTGTGGTCAACAGCTATGAGGACAGATCTTTGTAAGTGTATAAATGTATTAATCAGTGTATAAATATGTGTAAACATTTGTATATTTTCTGAGGGGGGTAGGGGCCCCATTCAGAAGTCTGCTATGGGGCCCTTCCTCTCCTAGTTACACCCCTGGGCCTGACACTGGACCCATAGAATAGGGCCTTAAAGTGACTCTCCAACAAGTGACTGGCCAAATATTGTTTTCCAGGTGGAGGGTTCCTTTAACTGTACTTGGCCGTGACACAGATTCCCAAGTAGCAGGACTGTATACAACATTTATCTTTAGTTTTCATATCTTCTCTGCGTTCCTTGTGTTCCTGAGAGTTATGGTCCGAGCTGTTTTTAATATGCTAGGACATAGCGAGAGCCGCATAGCTGTGTCTTGCCCGTTATGCAGTTTTTTTTCATGGATGATGAATATTTTGGATTGTGGTCAGAGAGCTCCTTCTAAACATCTTAATCCCCTTCTACAGGAGCCTAATTCCTCACACAATAAACCTTGTCTGCTCCTCACTTACAGTAATTCGTGGAGTTGGAGTCACCGTCTACACACTTGTTTTTTTATGGCGTTCCGGAAAATGTCCTCTATGTGAGAGATCCCAGCCTTTGTTTCAAGAATTATAGGGACTATAGTACCTGGTGTTAGATGTCTGCAGCATCACGTGGCATCTATAACAGGAAAGCCTATTGCTTCTTGGTCTTCACAAATGATTTGTATAGTCATAGTATGTAGGTGTACGCTACCTAACCCTTTGTATACCATTGTGTTTCATCTAATATGTGCTAAAAAACCTTTTCCCCTAATACGTTCTCATTGGATTCACTTCTGTAGAGGGTTCTCCTCATACTCTGCACAGAAATCCATTATAGAAGGTGGCGGTCTCCGTTTATATCTCTACTTTAGTTCTAAACACTCATTTAAGCTGATTTATGGTCAGTCTGATAAGGATTCAGTTTAAATGAGTGTTTCTAACAAATAAGAGATACACACTGATAAATGTGTTTCTCAGGCAGATCTCTCTGCACAAGCCAAACAAGGCTGCAGTGAGTGTAAGAAGAAGCATTTACACAAGAGCAACCAAGCAAAATTGGTCATAAAAAAAACCTGTAAGGGGAAATTATTTTACCTCATAATAGATGCCATGCAAAAAAAAAAAAAAAAGAAAAAAGGGTGTATGTTCCCGTTAACGGGGAATCTGTCGGCAATCGCGTCTTGTATATAGTAAACTTCTTGCCTTTTAGGTGATGTCCCTGCATCACAATCATCACCTTGAGAAAAACTACATCTTGAAAACAAAAAAAATCTATACAAATTTATGTGCTAATGAGCAACGTCTCTCGCCCAATTTCACTGGATAACCTGAGAATGTTCAATTATAGCAGACTGTACAGTCCAAAGCAGTGAATCTAGGGAGTACCTCTAGGCCAACGATAAGTCGTGCCTCAGGCACCAGGGGTAGTGGACCCACTGGACCACCGCAGATGATGACGTAAGCCAACACCAGGAAGCGGAGTCTAAGTGACACCCAGTTTTTACCAGAGCCCGCCGCAAAGCGGGTTGGACTTGCTGCGGCGTGATACCAGCAGGCACGATTGTGTCCGCTGTGGTGGGGTACATGGGCGTTGAGCAGAATCCTAGTCAGGGTCAGGCAGCACAGGAACAGATTCGGGGACAAAGCAAAGGGTAAGGGCAGGCAGCAAAGGAGAGTAGTCAGGAACTGAACTGGGATCACAACGGGAAATCAGAATACGAGCTGATTAGGATCACAGCTTTTTCAAAGGCACAAGGCACAAAGATCCGGCAATGTGTGGCTAGCTTAAAGGGGATTCTGGGAATGGCCAGCACCAGTCAACAGTGCGCTGCCGTTTAAATCTTCGGGTGCCGGCGCCCCAGGAGAGGGGGGCGCGTGCGCACGACCGCCAGAGCAGGAACGGGGACAGGCAAGTAAAGCTGCTGAGCCGCTAGAGCACGGAAAGGGGAACTGGTGAGCCCTCGACCGTGACGTGGGATTGCAGGAGCACCTGTGACATCATGCTGGAATACTAATTTAAATATGAATAACATTTTGATTTTACAGCATTCAGGCCACATGTTTGTCACATAGGAGCTGACAGATTCCCTTATGAACTAAGCCACGTTTGGCCAGAGACAGAGAATCATGTTGTATGTCACAGTGCACCTCACACATAGCACACAAGGCTTAAAAATACTTTATATGGTGGTCTAGGTCCCATGTGACTTCCGCTGTAGGTGACCACCAGTAAAAAAGTAATCAGAGGAGGCCCATTGCTATACAAGAAACTGCCTCACTGGCTTATTTGAGGTCAATCCAACAGAGTTAATAAGGGAAAACTATATAAGAAACCAATAAGAAAGCTACAAAGGGCCCATATACACTCACCGGCCACTTTATTAGGTACACCTGTCCAACTGCTCGTTTCTAATCAGCCAATCACATGGCGGCAACTCAGTGCATTTAGGCATGTAGACATGGTCAAGACAATCTCCTGCAGTTCAAACCGAGCATCAGTATGGGGAAGAAAGGTGATTTGAGTGCCTTTGAACGTGGCATGGTTGTTGGGTAAGAGCAAGGGCTGGTCTGAGTATTTCAGAAACTGCTGATCTACTGGGATTTTCACGCACAACCATCTCTAGGGTTTACAGAGAATGGTCCGAAAAAGAAGAGAAAAATCCCAGTGAGCGGCAGTTCTGTGGGCGGAAAGCCTTGTTGATGCCAGAGGTCAAGGAGAATGGGCAGACTGTTCGAGCTGATAGAAAGGCAACAGTGACTCAAATCGCCACCCGTTACAACCAAGGTATGCAGAAGAGCATCTCTGAACGCACCAGTACGTCGAACTTTGAGGCAGATGGACTACAGCAGCAGAAGACCACACCGGTGCCACTCTTTCAGTAAAGAACAGGAAACTGAGGCTACAATTTGCACAAGCTCATCTAAATTAGACAGTAGAAGATTGGAAAAAACATTGCCTGGTCTGATGATCTCGATTTCTGCTGTGACATTGGATGGTTTGGGTCGCAATTTGACGTCAACAACATGAAAGCATGGATCCATACCTGCCTTGTATCAACGGTTCAGGCTGGTGGTGGTGGTGTCATGGTGTAGGGAATATTTTCTTGGCACTCTTTGGGCCCTTGGTACCAATAGAGCATCATTGCAATGCCACAGACTACCTGAGTATTGTTGCTGACCATGTCCATCCTTTATGAGCACAATGTACCCTGTAACATCTGATGGCTACTTTCAGCAGGATAATGCGCCATGTCATAAAGCTGGAATCATCTCAGACTGGTTTCTTGAACATGACAATGAGGTCACTGTACTCAAATGGCCTCCACAGTCACCAGATCTCAATCCAATAGAGCATCTTTGGGATGTGGTGGAACGGGAGATTCGCATCATGGATGTGCAGCCGACAAATCTGCGGCAACTGTGTGATGCCATCATGTCAATATGGACCAAAATCTCTGAGGAGCTTCCAGCACCTTGTTGAATTTATGCCACGAAGAATTGAGGCAGTTCTGAAGGCAAAAGGGGGTCCAACCCGTTACTAGCATGGTGTACCTAATAAAGTGGCCGGTGAGTGTATATTGTTATATAGATGTATCTGTCTGCAGCCTTAGCTCATTTAAAAAAATAAAATGTTATTATTAAAATTTTGCAAAAAATGACCACCACCCACAGCTCCGTACACCAAAGTTATAAAAAAGTATTAGCGCCAAGAAGAGGCAAAATAAAAAAAATTATTTTTGTACAGGAGGTTTTCATTTGTTAAATGTATGAAAACATTAAAAACCTTTATACAAATTGGGTATCCCGTAATCGTTACCGACCCAACGAATACGTAGACATGTCATTTGGGGCGCTAGTGAAAGACGTAATATCCAAGCCCACAAGAAAATGCGCAATGGCATTTGGAATTTTTCTGCTGAGAACATGGATGGAATATTAATATAATAAAAATTTAAGGTACGTATGGTAACATTACAGGTAAAATGGACCGATGTAATGTTGTGTATGCCTTATGTTATGAGCGGACAGTCTTCCGTGATATCTACATGCATGTCATAAGAATTTTAATTAAAAAAAAGGATCCAGTTAAATTCAAAATCAGTTTTTTTAAATTTTTACCGGTGTTTTGAATGCGTTGGAAGGAAGAAAAGGGGTATAGTCTGTACTACGGCGAATATATCTTAAGCTCTATATTTTAAACAGGAAAGTTTTTTTATGGGGGGTCATTTAGACACCAGGGTCAGTTCGTATACGCCGGAATCTCCGGTATTTGATTTAAACCCCTCTGACCTCATGGTTACTTATGTTCACCTTTGTGGGTCCCCCAGGATCCATGGGCCCCGGCACTGCCCGGGTTGTATGCCAATTACGTCGCCAAACCCTGCAAGTGGAGATCATCTGGTAACACTTGGTGGGCCCGTTTATCCAGTTCAAATTTCTTATATTTTTGCTACCAATAGAATTATTTTACCAAGGACACCTATAAAGATGGAAGGACACCCAAAGAGAGAAGATGATATTTTCCAATGCATGAGTCATCCCTTATATATATATATGAGGTATGTAATATAGTATATAGGTCGTAACAAATGAATTTTGTCGTTTATTTTCGATTGTAAACATTTCATACTAAAGTTTAATTTATTACATTTTGTAGTTACAGTAATTATTATTAGAGGCCTGAATATTTATATTGACCATTTACCATAAAACAACATGAGTTATGCATATGCAAATTAGCTTGGGCGGAGCTAGCCATCTTATTGTACACAATTTTGCTCTTTTTACACACATATTATGATCCCTCGAGGATGGGGGGGGGTTATTGGGTAAAAGGAGAAGGACAGAAGAAAGAAACCAGTTGCCTCATGTGGAAACTTCATGTTTTTGGATGGGAAAACACAAGTGATATCTTTTTGTGACGTCTGGTTATTATTTATTCTATTCATCTATTTGAAAAAACATTTTCTCAGAATCCGAAAAATAAAATTTTTGTCTCTCGCCATTTGCTTTCCTTCATGCAGATCCATGGTTTGTCCACTTCAGGGCCGCATAGTAATAGCATAAGGATACAGTATAAGTCCCAAGAAATATTCAAACTACTTAGAAACGTAGCTTACATGTTGTAGAGAAGGAATAACACGTTATTCCGGAAGGTTAGAGAATATAGTAATCATCTCTGATTTCTCTGTGCGGCGAGTGTCTGGTTGTCACTTACCAATCGTACAGGCAGATCCACAATGTCACAGCAGTAAGGTCCAGGGGTATTGTTCGCCTTGGTTAATTGTATCACACTAGGTCCTGTCCTATCTTAAGCCTCGACCCCCGGAATTTTCTATTATACTCGCAGTCCGACCATTCCACACTTCCTCTTCCTCTCCTTTCCATATTAGCAACTAGAATAGACTATCTCAGAGTCCCATAACATTGTCCTACTTACTACTTCTCACTCAAATACCTGAACCCCGTGTCTCCATCACCCTCCCCATCCTACTGCACACTGGTTGCTAACATAGGGGTGATCGTAAATGAATAGCTTTTAAAGAAACACATGGTTTAGTCTGGAGGAAACAGGCACAATACCTAAACGCTACATGAATGACTCTTCTGGCATATGACAAGTATAACAATGGCGCTGCTATGCTTGCCCCTAACTGTATACTTATCCTCCTTCTCATAACGTTTAATATCATATTGTTCACCATGGTTGCTATGCGTGCTGCGCATGATAGCAGACAGAGTACAAAGACAGTGAAGTCTAACAAAAGTTGCTTTTCGGTCATGAGGAGTATCTCTTACTCGTTTGTCTCCTATCTTTTACATGCATTAACAAATTCATAATAATGGGGCGCATACCATTGGCTTAACAAACTTGCCTTTTTTTAAAAGCAACCTGTCATCAGGAAAGTCTTTTTTTATGTATTACTTACAACAGCCACTGGCATGTAATTTAAAAAATTGCCTCTGTTGATACATCTGAATAAAATCCAGTGCTTTTAATTGTTTCTTAAACATACCTGCCTCCACTGCAGGAGTGTGTGGTGAGTCCGGGAAGAAGAAGAAGGGCAGTTCCAAAAGGCACAAGTCCATCTTCTCACAATTGACTTCACACTCCCCCAAACTTTATGCCTTTCCCCTCCCTCTTAGCGTCTCCCCTGTTTTACCACCAGCTCAATACCAAAAAGTAATTCTCATTTGAACTGCCCTTTGGGACTCACCACGAAAGCGAGCAGGGGAGCCAGGTCATGTTAAAGAAACAATTAAAACGCAGTGGAATATTCAGATGCATGGCAAAGGCATTTTGGACATTCAACATGTGGAACTTGAATCATCTAAAATGACACTTCATGATGACAGGTTCCCTTTTTTTAAAAAAGTAAGTTTTGTCTCTGCTTGTGCCCCAACTGAATTCAATGCACCAAAACGGAAAAAGTGCAATACATCCTGCAACTGGAAACCTGTCATCATGTAAAAATAACCTTGCTGATGGACAAGATCAGGATCATAAAATGGGCTCCTGATGTGTATTTTAAAGTTTACAGTGTTATCATTTCACTTGTTCATAGGGAGAATATCTACATGGCCATAACATGGTTTACACACGAATGCAAAAAAGTTTTTGAAAGCAAAGGACTCCAAACTTTGCTACTTCTAGACAAGAAAGCAATTTTTGATCAGATCTCGTATGAAACAGAACCAGGAAAAATAGAATTCCAGTTTACAGCAGAAAAAACACAGATATGTTTAGACCGGAAAAAGAGGGACATGAAGTATAAGGGGCCTTTGTGTCCCAATACTGCTAAATCTGACCCAGAAAGACCTGACCCCTATAATGAAAGTGATGGTAGGGTGAGGCATAACTAGAAGTTCCTAAGTCTAGTTACTAATCATGATGGGCGTCATGTTACATGGCCAGATGGGTCCTTGTGTCATCCCATATTGGTCTATTGGATTTCTTTTTAAGTGTATTAAGGACATGTGCCACAGGAATGTCTCAGCTCATCTTCTTTGAGGTTGAGGTCAGGGCACTATGCAGCCACGTGTTTCCTCTGGCTCCAAACCAAAATCACTCAAACTGTGCCTTCACTGACCTCCCTGTGTTGCACTGAGCAAATGTCAGGACATGAAATAGGAAAAGATCTTTCCCAAATGGTCTCCAAACCTTATGAAACATACAATGACAAATCTCACAACTGTATGTTCATAACATCACTTTCATAGTAAGGACCCAACTACTCAATGTCTCACCTCACACAAACAGGTACAATACATCCTGAAGGCATCGATCTCCAGGAATCTGCAAAAAACCGAGTTAGTAGAAGAAAGAATGGAACCCAGCTCCACCCACATGAGGTCCTAATTTCAAGAGCCCGTCCTGTCCAATCTTCAGGGAGGAGTAGGGGAAACCCCAGATATTTTATCAGACTGCTAGAAAGTGAGAAGCCACCCCTTCATACTGTCAAAGAACTTTCTCACGATTCCTGCTTGGGGACAATGGCTTTACCACCAATCCGCCTCCACAGGCATTGAGTATGGTGCGATGTGAGGTGTGTAGTAGGTGCTCAACCAAAACCATGTCAGCAGCACACCAACTCTGTACTTTCTTATCATAGTGCCACACTGTAGGCCACAGAACTCCTCACTAAGACCCAACGGGTCTATAGAGAAACAATTCTAATGCAAGTGCACCTGAAACACAGAAAACTCAAAAAATATAAGGGATGTCCAAAACCTTTAGCCATGTTTAGGAGATCCGGGATAAATGGTATTTATGGACATTAGTATGGGACAATTTATCAAAAATGACCATTACCCTTTCTAGAAGAAAACTGCATCAAAGCAATTGGGCCTGGGGCCGGGGCAGTAAACTACAGCAGTAGCAAGGCATATGGGGCCCACAGGCCAGGGGGCGGCACCCGGCATCCGATCCTGACAGAATATGGGGATTTGCAAATGGAGGATTGCACCAATATATTATATATATATATATATATATATAGTATATATCTATTCATGATACACAGCTTTGTAAACTCATCATATGTATATAACATTGTGCACAGAACACAGATGAATTAGGACAGCATAGTATAGAAGAAAGTCAGGGGATGGCAGACAGAATTGCTTCTATGTCCTTTGTGGTCAACAGCTATGAGGACAGATCTTTGTTAAGTGCTATAAATGTATTATATAGTGTATAAATAGTGGTAAACATTTGTATATTTTTCTGAAGGGGGTGTAGGGGGCCCCATTCGAAGTCGCTATGGGGCCCTTCCTCTCCTAGTTACACCCCTGTGGCCCTGACACTGGACCCATAGAATAGGCCTTTAAAGTGACTCTCCAACAAGGGACTGGCCAAATATTGTTTTCCAGGTGGAGGGTTCCTTTAACGTACTTGGCCGTGACACAGATTCCCAAGTAGCAGGAGTATACAAACATTTATCTTTAGTTTCATATCTTCTCTGCGTTCCTTGGGTTCCTGAGAGTTTTTTTTGGTCCGAGTTGGTTTTTAAATATGCTAGGACATAGCGACGAGCCGCATAGCTGTGTCTTGCACCGTTTATGCAGTTTTTTTTCATGGATGATGAATATTTTGGATTGTGGTCAGAGAGCTCCTTCTAAACACTCTTAATCCCTTTACAGGAGCCTAATTCCTCAACAACAAACCTTGTTGTCCTCACTTACAGTAAGTTCGTGGAGTTGGAGTCACCGTCTACACACTTGTTTTTTTATGGAGTTCCGGAAAAATGTCCTCTATGTGAGAGATCCCAGCCTTTGTTTCAAGAATTATAGGGATATAGTACCTGGTGTAGATGTGCTGCAGCATCACGTGGCATCTAATAACGGAAAGCCTATTGCTTCTTGGTCTTCACAAATGATTGTATAGTCATAGTAGTAGGTGTACGTCTACCTAACCCTTTGTATACCATGTGTTTCATCTAATATGTGCTAAAAAAACCTTTTCCCTAATACTGTCTCATTGGATTCACTTCTGTAGAGGTTTCTCCTCATACTCTGTCACAGAATCCATTATAGAAGGTGGCGGTCTCCGTTTATATCTCCACTCTTAGTTCTAAACATATTTAAGCTGATTTATGGTCAGTCTGATAAGGATTCAGTTTTAAATGGTGTTTCTAACAAATAAGAGTATACACACTGATAAATTGTGTTTCTCAGGCAGATTCTCTCTGCACAAGCCAAACAAGGCTGCAGTGGAGTGTAAGAAGAAGCATTTACACAGATGCAACCAAGCAAAATTGGTCATAAAAAAAACCTGTAAGGGGAAAATTATTTACCTCATAATAGATGCCAGCAAAAAAAAAAAAAAAAAGAAAAAAGGGTGTATGTTCCCGTTAACGGGGAATCTGTCGGCAATCGCGTCTTGTATTAGTAAACTTCTTGCCTTTTTAGGTGATTGTCCCTGCATCACAATCATCACCTTGAGAAAAACTACATCTTGAAACAAAAAAAAATCTATACAAATTTATGTCTAATGAGCAAACGTCTCTCGCCCAATTTCACTGGATAACCTGAGAATGTTCAATTATAGCAGACTGTACAGTCCAAAGCAGTGAATCTAGGAAGAGTACCTCTAGGCCAACGATAAGTCGTGCCTCAGCACCAGGGTAGTGGACCCACTGGACCACCGCAGATGATGACGTAAGCCAACACCAGGAAGCGGAGTCTAAGGACACCAGTTTTTACCAGAGCCCGCCGCAAAGCGGGTTTGGACTTGCTGCGGCGTGATACCAGCAGGCACGATTGTGTCCGCTGTGGTGGGGTACATGGGCGTTGAGCAGAATCCTAGTCAGGGTCAGGCAGCACAGGAACAGATTCGGGGACAAAGCAAAGGGTAAGGCAGGCAGCAAAGGAGAGTAGTCAGGAACTGAACTGGGATCACAACGGGGAAATCAGAATACGAGCTGATTAGGATCACAGCTTTTTAAAGGCACAGGCACAAAGATCCGGCAATGTGTGGCTAGCTTAAAGGGGATTCTGGGAATGGCCAGCACCAGTCAACAGTGCGCTGCCGTTTAAATCTTCGGGTGCCGGCGCCCCAGGAGAGGGGGGCGCGTGCGCACGACGCCCGAGCAGGAAGGGGACAGGCAAGTAAAGTTGCTGAGACGCTAGAGCACGGAAAGGGGAACTGGTGAGCCCTCGACCGTGACGTGGGATTGCAGAGCAACCTGTGACAATCAGCTGGAATAATAATTTAAATATGAATAACATTTTGATTTTACAGCATTCAGGCCACATGTTTGTCACATAGGAGCTGACAGATTCCCTTATGAACTAAGCCACGTTTGGCCAGAGACAGAGACTATGTTGTATGTCACAGTGCACCTCACACATAGCACACAAGGCTTAAAAATACTTTATATGGTGGTCTAGGTCCCATGTGACTTCCGCTGTAGGTGACCACAGTAAAAAAGTTATCAGAGGAGGCCCATTGCTATACAAGAAACTGCCTCACGTGGCTTATTGGGTCAATCCAACAGAGTTAATAAGGGAAAACTATATAGAAACAATAAGAAAGCTAAAAGGCCCATATACAATCACCGGCCACTTTATTAGGTACACCTGTCCAACTGCTCGTTTCTAATCAGCCAATACATGGCGGCAACTCAGTGCATTTAGGCATGTAGACATGGTCAAGACAATCTCCTGCAGTTCAAACCGAGCATCAGTATGGGGAAGAAAGGTGATTTTGAGTTGCCTTGAACGTGGCAGGTTGTTGGGTAAGAGCAAGGGCTGTCTGAGTATTTCAGAAACTGCTGATCTACTGGGATTTTCACGCACCAACCATCTCTAGGGTTTACAGAGAATGGTCCGAAAAGAAAGAAAAATCCCAGTGAGCGGCAGTTCTGTGGGCGGAAAGCCTTGTTGATGCCAGAGGTCAAGGAGAATGGGCAGACTGTTCGAGCTGATAGAAAGGCAACAGTGACTCAAATCGCCACCCGTTACAACCAAGGTATGCAGAAGAGCATCTCTGAACGCACCAGTACGTCGAACTTTGAGGCAGATGGACTACAGCAGCAGAAGACCACACCGGTGCCACTCTTTCAGTAAAGAACAGGAAACTGAGGCTACAATTTGCACAAGCTCATCTAAATTAGACAGTAGAAGATTGGAAAAAACATTGCCTGGTCTGATGATCTCGATTTCTGCTGTGACATTGGATGGTTTGGGTCGCAATTTGACGTCAACAACATGAAAGCATGGATCCATACCTGCCTTGTATCAACGGTTCAGGCTGGTGGTGGTGGTGTCATGGTGTAGGGAATATTTTCTTGGCACTCTTTGGGCCCTTGGTACCAATAGAGCATCATTGCAATGCCACAGACTACCTGAGTATTGTTGCTGACCATGTCCATCCTTTATGAGCACAATGTACCCTGTAACATCTGATGGCTACTTTCAGCAGGATAATGCGCCATGTCATAAAGCTGGAATCATCTCAGACTGGTTTCTTGAACATGACAATGAGGTCACTGTACTCAAATGGCCTCACAGTCACAGATCTCATCCAATAGAGCATCTTTGGGATGTGGTTGGAACGGGAGATTCGCATCATGGATGTGCAGCCGACAAATCTGCGGCAACGTGTGATGCCATCATGTCATATGGACCAAAATCTCTGAGGAGCTTCCAGCACCTTGTTGAATCTATGCCACGAAGAATTCAGGCAGTTCTGAAGGCAAAAGGGGGTCCAACCCGTTACTAGCATGGTGTACCTAATAAAGTGGCCGGTGAGTGTACACACGGGCATATTATAACATCCATCAGTTTTAACATACAGAGCTTTGTGTTCAGATTTTAGTTAAACCCGAATTATTAGGCTCCATCAAGATATGACCCCAAGGTTCTGGTCATCCTTCCAGAACATTTACCAGATCCCTATGACCCTTACTTCTTCAGTAACGCTGTGATTTTACTGTTGTGGTGCACAGGCCTTAACAAAGTGGCTAATGTGGGCAACAACCATGGCCATGGGGAGCTCACAGAAAGTACAAATGTGCAAAATAGGGTTCCGATTTAAAGGACATCTACCACCAGGATCAAGGACTATAAACCAAGCACATTGACATACTGGTGCCCCCTCGGGCAGGATCCACATGATTTTAAGCTTCTTTTGCCCTTGATTTTAAGAAAAAAAAGGCTTTAAAATGATGGAAATGAGTCTGAGGGGTTCCTGGCGCCATTAACACCTATGGTATCAGGAGCCCCTCAGGCTTATTTGCATCATTTTAAAAAAACTTTTTTTGTGAAAACAAGAGTACGAGGCAAAAAGAAGAGCAGATCCTGCCAGAGGGGGCACAACCAGTAGGTTGCTGTGCTTGGTTTACTACCCTTCATCCTGGTGGTTAGATGTTCTTTAAGGAAATCAACAATCAAAACTTTTAATGATAAACCAGGGACATTACTCATAGATCCAGGCATCGTGAGTGTGGTAATATTTTTATATTTGTTATCCATGGCCTCCTTCCTTCTAAAATCAACTTTTCAAATTAAGCTGGGGGAGTTACCTGAGCCCCTCTGTCCTGTAGCTTCACAGGCTGCTACAAGGTGCAGGAGAACCCCCCTCTTCATTTATTTGTTATCCATGTCCTCCTCCATCTAAACTTTTTTTTAATATAGAATAACGTAGCCCATACTGATATCTCACGGTGTCTGGCTAGTGTTGTACCTATGGATTGGTTTGACATGTTGTACAGTACATCATGGTCTTACCCAGCTTACATGCTAAACATACATGACTGATCAACATATAGACACGTACCCAGTGTCAGAGGTGATAGAAAAATGTCACCAATACACAACATGACCTCCAGATCTACTTTATAATATCCCTCTGATTTATAAGTACCAAAATTCATGCTGACAAATGCAACTAAGAAAATTCATCCCATCTCTTCACAGTAAAAAAAAAAAATGGGATGGGATGGATTCTTCCAGAGACGGTCCATGATAAGAGAGAGGTATTGGCTTCAGACGTCAGTGCGGGGTCCTTCAGCTCAGTGCATCCGGGGGGTGGGGGTTAGAGTTCTAGATTAGGGGGTTATGAGGGCAGTAAACAATCAGCGAGTGGGTGGTCACAGGATGAATGGGACGATGGGAGAGCGGAGAGGGGGGTAGTCCTTAAACTCCTTCAAGTAGCTGCGATGTTTTCCTTTGGCCCAAATTGTCATTTGGATAAACCCAACCAAGGAGAAGAGAGCAACTAAGACAAAACGGAGGAGAAGAGAGAGTTAAAATGCGACAAACATATAAATGGATAATAGAACAGAGGACTCCACTCATATGGACAAGGATTTTCTTACTCACCAGGAAGACATTGGGTCATGATGGCAAATCCAATCCAAGAGCCAACCTGAGATATGAGGGAAGAAGGAAACTACAGTCAAGAAATGCAGGAGTAGAGACAAGCAGCCTCCATGTAGGGATCTGTCTCTACTGTGCAAGGAATACTAAACCTAGACATAAAGCATAAATGGACAGATAACATTGCCCCTACTGCTACAATACCAACAGTCGTGTACAAATCCTGCAGAAAACAAAGGGTGTAATATTTGGGGGTTTCGGTGATGGGACCAGCATGGATCAAGAGAATGGGGGTTTGTTGTACCCCAAATGAACAGAGCAGACAGTCATGAATTCATCTCTATGGCGCTGATGGAGATAGCCAAGTGCTGTACATGACTATCGTTGGAAAGTGTCTGAACAGTCGCTTCATTCTTTTGGGGTGCAACGTGGGGTACAACGGACCCTGTTCTCATGACCGATGGGGGTCCCATCAATGAGCAAGTTAGCCCCTAACATGTCAACAGGGGCTCATTTGTTGTGACTACCCCTTTATTAATACAGGGCTCAGCCTCTTACCTCATATGTGTAGTTGGGGCAGGACACCAGCAGGAAAAGCCAGGTGAATGGGTTACGAGTTGGGAAAGGAATCTTCCGTGTCTTTGAGCCTTTTAAAAGAAACATAGAAATGAAATATATGAAAAAGTAGATTTCCAGACATTACAGTTCAATATAACCTAATTTCAGGGTCTCCCCCCCTGATTTGGAGTGAATTTTACGCCGACATGTCCCTATTTGTAAGCAGCGCTTGTGACTATATCCTGTACGACTTACCGGCTGGCCGCAGGTTCCTCAGGGCGATGTGTATGGAGAAATTGCCCAGCTGACAAAACTAAGAGAAATAAATAATTAAAGGAAGCAATTTAATTTTCTATTTATACCGTATATACTCGAGTATAAGCCGACCCAAGTATAAGCCGAGGCCCCCAATTTTACCACAAAAACCTGGTAAAACTCGAGTATAAGCCTAGTTTGGGTTTTCAGCACATTTTTGGTGCTGAAAAACTAGGCTTATACTCGAGTATATATGGTACTTATAATTTACTATTCTTTATTTTTCGTATTACGCCGAGTGCTCTGGGGTTCACTTTCCATTGGGGTTCAATTACACCCTCCTCATAGCAGCATCAGCCCGACAATGGGGCTTCTACATTCCCAAATAGAGAGTTGTTCCGGATATAGGATTGATCCCAGTAAAAAAAAAAAAAAAAAAAAAAAAAAAAAAAAAAAAAAAGGAAAGGAAGTGGCATCGCTTACCAAGAAAATGGCGACTGCCAACTTCACCTGGTCTTCTCCGAACACTAGTGAAAATAAAACATGGTTATGGTACACAAGCATCATCTGAATTCTCACAGCTCCATACCCAGAACTAAGATATCCCACCCGAGTCACGCTTTTATAATAAGCAAGGGTCAGCTTCAGAAGACAGAAACCCCCCTCACCTTCATTCCCCATAGACAGTGGAAAACAGACTTTATACTGCAGCTCTGCCCATATAGATAGGATGCGGTGTATGAGCCCACCGCCAAGTCAGGAATTAAAGGGATGGGTTTTATTACTTCCAGGACAGGATGGATAGTATTCAAGTATATACGGTACTTCTTGACCATCAATGAAAGGATACAAATTTGAATTAGGTCTACCTAATTCCCCATTAGCCTTATGGTAGCCAATAGTCACAGTAGCTGTTCCCTTAACTCACCAATAGCCCCCCTTACTATACCAGCTGTCAGCCTGGGACCCCTGCTCCCCATTGGTAACAGCTGTACCCCTTATTCCAATACAGAACAGTCCCATAGGCCTGTATGGTAAGGACATTGTACAGACTATTAACGCTACTATTCTCAGATAATCCTCCTTGCAAGCCTCGCTGCGAAAGCAGCAGCTCATGATTTGTGGTGTTTGAGCAATATACTCACTTTATGGGTTGTGTGAACACTTACCTGGGGGCGTATACAGGGGGTGATTGATGTAGTAAGCCATCCAGGCTGCAAACCCCCAGTAATACATACAGTTCTGCAAACACAGACATGGAAGTTAGACAAGCAGCATATATAACAGAGGAGTCATAAATCACAGGAGATTATCCCAGGTTTGATTAAAGGGACACACCTAGAAAAAAAATAATATATTCCCATTGTTTCAACTTAAACCTATTAGGGAAGGCAGAATGTGATAGACATTTATTTCCATGCCAGCAGATTCTCTACCTCTGTGCTGACTTCTCTTTTACCCATGCTGATTCAGCAGGGCATCACATAGGCAGCTAGAGACCGTTTCATCGCTGCCCACTTGGAGGGCAGTGTGATAATCCTTCTCACTATCCCCTCCTACACAATCTAATAAATCAGGAGGCTCTACTGTCATCTTCATCATCATAACTATCCAACTTATCAGCAGCGGATGCGATAGGGGTCTGAGCTCCCCCTGTGGAACAGTCCAGGATCATCATGGAGTAAGAGAGCAGCAGTAGTCCCCTGTGATGGCATCAGCTTGTCCTGTGAGCTGTGACGGATGTCCCAAATCAGTCTACGGGGAGGCCTTCAACATCACAGGATAGCAAAATGAGACATACTAATGATAGTCTGGGGGGGTTGTGGCAGTCGGACCCCCTGCGACCAGACATTTATCCCCCTATCCTGTAGATTCCTTTATCAGATCCTATGAATCAGCCCCATTCTGTATGGACCACATGGTCCCTGCCATCTAAAACTTATACTGCGCACAAAAAACTAAGGTCCCCCCCCCTTCCCCAGTTAGTTGGTCTTGAAACACCTTATTTATAAGCAATTACCTTAAAAATATTCCTGAGCGGCATGGTGCCATGAGAGAAGCGATGTACAAAGAGAGTTTCCAGGAGACGTTTAATATAGTGAAAAGAATGACAGATACAGGCCAGGCTGCGGGAGAGAAAAATACACAGCAGAGACAATGTATAACGGATGTATACATACATTCTACATTATACGCTGCAGTGTTCTTTAGGGAAGTCCTAATTATAACATACCAGCAATAACATAACATACCAAAAGGACACCCTTGTGGCCTCTATCAGGCCGTGTTCACACGTTGCTTTTCGGTTCAAACGGAACAGGGAGGGGATTGGCCATAACGTATATATGCGTTGAATGAGCACCATAATGTGGGAGATTTATCAGAAGTGTCTGAGGTAAAACTGTTCCGGTTGCCCATGGAAACCAATCAGAGCAAAGCTGTAATTTTATAAACAGCTGTGGGGGAAATGAAAGCTGAGCTCTGATTGGTTACCATGGCCAACTAGAACAGTTTTACCTCAGACACTTCTGATAAATCTCCCCCATTATGTGTCTTTCATATAGATAAATGTAAAACAATTGGTCCTTATTCTATAAAACACGAGTGTCAGTGGAAAAGCATTTACGTTCTGGCCAAGCCCCTCCCCATTCTGTTGGGGTTGCTAAAACGCAACGTATGAACATTGCCTCATGTGAATTGGTGTCTATGAATATGTCTGACAGAAAACTTCCTGTCACATCCAGCAGATCGAGGTGTGAAGTCAGCTTTGCTCTAATACAAGCTCAAAAGTAAAAAAATAACAAGATATAAAAACATCAAGCTCCAGCCTTAAAGGATTCCTGTTACCTAAAATCACACACGGGTCTTTATGGAGGGTGGCTTAGCGTCCCAAACAGCTCAATACCAACACTTCCAAAACTCTTTCAACATTGGCCACATCGTGTTACTAGTCCAAAAGGAACTGCAGGTTACTTTATGCACCCAATTATGTGACAGGTTCTCTTTAAAGGGGTTGTTTTTTTTGGTATAATGATATTTGATGACCGATCCATAGGAAAGGTCATAAATAAAAGATCATCTTTTTCCCATCAAGATGGCCCCTCCATTGATTAGCAGAAGCCTAATAACAAAACACAGAGGCTGAAGTCTAGCAGTATTATGGCCGATGCTTGGAACTGGGTTATGCTCCCAATAAGGGAACTGGATAAACCAGGGGCCATTACTCAAAAGTAGGGCAGCACGGTGACTTAGTGGTTAGCATTACAGCCTTGTAGCGCTGGGAACCTGGGTTCAAGTCCCAGTGTCAACATCTGCAAAGAGTTTGTATCTTCTCGGCGTGTTTGCGTGGGTTTCCTCTGGGTCCTCCTGTTTCCTCACACACTCTAAAACATACTGATAGGTTGATAAGATTGTGAACCCCATTGGGACAGGGACTGATATGACAAGCTCTGTGCAGCGCTGTGTAATCGGTGTGCACTATATAAAGGAATTATTATTATCCAGGGCGCGAGACTGTTGTCTCATCTTCTTACATGTGTTATCCATGGCCTCCTTCCCTTTTAAAACCAACTTTTATAATTCTGCCAAGATGGCTTAAGGGCGCTGGTGGCCGTTTCCAGAGCCCCTCAGTGGAGTAGCATCACATGCTGTTACAATGAGCAGAGTAGGTCTCCCCTCCTCTTGCACTTTCTGCTGCTGCTAGATTACACAGGCAGAGGGAGGAAGAAGAGAGCAAGGGGTTAGGTGAGACAGATTCTGCTCATTGTAACAGCCTGTGAAGCTACTGCATGAAAGAGCTCTAGTTATAGCCCCCGGAGCCCTTTACGCTTATTGGCATAATTATAAAAGTTGATTTTAGAATGAAGGAGGCCGTGGATAACAAATACAGTATAAGAAGATTACCGCAGTCCCGGTGCCTGGATCTATGAGTAAGTGCCCCTGGTTTATCATGCTGGATTTTGATGGTAGATTTCCTTTAATGTGATATCACTGAAATAGGACATAGAGAACCTGGGACAGCTGCAGTGTTTTAGGGGGCTGCAGGAATCTGAAATATTTGTGAAGCAAATAATTTCTGATCTCTGCTGACCCTGCCCAAACGTACAAAAGCAAAAAAGCTAGAATAAACTTCATGTAGTACAGATACCACGAGGTCGGCAATACTCACTGTACCACTGAGTGCTGGCTGGTGATGAAGTCATACTTGTGCCCATAGATGAAGGGGACTCGGAAGTAGAACAGTAAGTAGATGATGAGCGGCCCGGCATATTCTGTGAGGAACACCTGCCCAGGGACAAGCACAGTGATTATCATAGAGGAAGCCCCCGCAGAGCCGCCATATTACATCTTCTCATCCATGTGCTAGGGAAGAGGGAACAGCAAATCCGCATTACACAGCCAGAGCCTGGACTGCAGGCACCCGCCCTGCGGTATGTGCTGCCATCGGGAGGACATGTGGCCTTCACTTTGATGTCCAAGGATTGAGGCACGTCTGGCAGCACAACAAACACTGGCACCCCGAACTCCAGGGCCAGTATCACTGCCGACATTTATTTCTCTATGAAAATAGACTGCTCTGTGCCCGACACGTGTATGTACCGCATGCTGCCCTATATACAGTATAGACATAGTAATGTCTATCTGCGTAATGACCGCGCGCTTCCCCCTCTGCCCGCGTAATGACCGCACGCTTCCCCCGTGTAGGAAAGCTCCCGTAAGAGGAGACCAGGCGAAAGAAACGATTTACAACGCTGCTTCAGAGTCCCAATGATTCCCCCTCCTAAGAAAAGTTCCCCCTCTGCCCGCGTAATGACCGCACGTTTCCCTCTATCCAAATAATGACCGCACACTTAAGTAATTGCCAAAGAGCAATAAGTCAGAGACCACAGGTATAGTTAGTTGATGGATTGCAGCCTTATTGGTGTATACTCACAGTGACCCAGCTGATCTGTGCTCCCAGGTCTCTGAAATACAGCGTGGCAGTGGTTCCCACAGGGAGATTCTGCAGGATATCCTCGTCTTTCAGTGACCTCCCCTCTGTCACACACAAAAAAGTGCAGCAATACATTATTACACACAGCCCTGAGCTGACAGATCCAGCTCTGCTACATCTAAGTATGACACAAGCTTCTGCGCCATAACTACATCATACAAATCCTCCAAATAAGGAACCTGTATTGCCCTCAACCTAACAGGCCACTTACTGGGGTCAAGACGTAGAGACTGCCGGGCGGGATACCACTCAGGATCTGAGGAGGAGAGAAAAATCATGAATAACCTGTATATTCTTTATGGCGTTTGTCACATGACGACGCAATATTCAGGAATATTGTTCTGTATACTTTGAATCCTTCAAAAAACCTGATATGACAGGAATCTGTGTGACTGACAATACAACAAACATGCTATAACCGGAACTGTGGTTCTCGGACCAGCGCTGTAGTAACTAAACACAACTTGGGGTCCCTAGGGCCCCCCTCACAGATACAGTGTATATACATACGGGACTTGTTGAACATGTTCTTGATGTCTGTTATGGTAGCATTGGGCTCCACCTGGAAAACAAGACAAATTATTAACTGTGTTCAAGAAAATATCTCTAAAAATGAGCATTTTGGTGCACCATGGGAGTGACTATGGGAGTCGGGTGCACTGTTATAACAGTTTAGCGCCTCCCTGTAATGTGGCATGTAATACGGGTTTTCTCCTTATTTTATATTTTTGAGTTGGCTTTTTTTCATGGAAGTTGGCCAGCCCCTTTAATTCGGCCAGCCCCATTCTAACTGGTGGTCTGAGCTCATGTTATCCAAGTTAACGCCTAGTAATGAGGGGTATTTGTACACATAAGTGACACAAGACCCCCTTCTCCATATACCGTACTGTCGTGTCTCTTACAGCTACATTTAGTCCAAATGTGTTTAGCAAAAACATGCATCACCCTAAACCGGATCCCCACGAAATGGATCTCCGGAATGTATATGATATGTAACATGAGCGGATGCCCTGCAATAAATCTTCCGCTTAGAGGCCCGGGTTATGCAACGAGCTCAGGACTCATCATCACTATATTAGTCATCACCGAACCCTTCAACTACAATATCCTCCAACATGGCCGATGTGCTGACCTCTCTTCCCAAATTCCAGCTCTACTAATTATGTGCCAAGTAATTGCATCCTCTGCTTTAGTGTGAACTAGTATCTGGAGCTTTGCTTCCAAGTTCCCGTTTATTGTTGCCCTTTTCTTAAATGGAGCAGTCCAACCCAAAAAGACTCACCAAAAAGCAGAGATTATTTGCAGATTCCATTCCGACTTTGAGGTTCCATGTGGTCTCTTCTTCCAGGTCCCATCTCAACATACAAGTTACTTTTAGCCAATTACTGAGTTGCGTCAACATGGACGTGATTGGCTGAGCTCCCTGGTCCTCTGTGTTGAGAGAGACCAAGAAGAAGACCCGGTGGGACTCAAAATGTCCAGGAACGGGTATGGTGGGAGATCTTTGCGGCAAGCATGACTGCTTTTGTTAGGCTATGTTCTATACGTGTCCATCATCTTCTATCTAAAGCTTCTACTTCTAAGTTGTTCAGTCATCCTCTCGACTACTTGTATGTCGGGGCATCATATCATTGTGTACCAATCCAACCTATACTTCACAAGGCTAGAGCCTTCTTCCTTCAACCTATGTCTCCTCCTCAACCTTGGAAATAAATATTCATCCTCGCATCTTCTCCCATTACCACCATCTAAGTCCAAGCCCACCTCTGGTCTTGTCCCAATTACCACATGACCATCGGAGACATCCAATGACCTCTTACCACTACTCCCCCTTCCTCACACAATTATCATAACATACATGACCCCCCAGGTCCTCTAGATCTCCATCTTCTACATGTCAACACCTAAGTATGCATTTTACTCAACATTTCGATAGAAGGACTAGTTCTTCAGATGTCTCCTCTACTATTCACCGTCAACTCCAGTAAGTACCACTAGGTCACCCATTCTCTCCTTTGAATGGCAACTACGTCAATGCTTCTAGTCAAATTTTGTCTTGTATATTATTTGCATCTCAGGCTGCCAACATAAGATTTTCAAGAGTCCCCTCCACCTCTTTCCGCTTAGATATCCATTGTTTAGAGTATCTCCCCACCTTGCCCATAACACATAACCAATATCTGCCACTTCCCCATATATATTGAGCCTAGTGCAACCTATTCATGCAGCGCTCCTTACCTTGTCCAGGAAGCAGAGCTTCTCCCGCGTCTTGGCATCAAGGATCTCCACCTCAAAATAAACAGTAGCACGTTTAGCCGGGGTTTTTTTCTTAGGCGGTTTAGAAGACGCGCGCTTGGCGCTCGCTGGACTATCATTCTGAGGCTTGGGCCGTCTTATTTCCGAAATCACTGAATTTATATCCATGGCAAACAAAAAAACTCCTGAAGAAAATGAACTGACTTCTTTTACCCAACGTTGGCCACCAAGCTCCTTCCGGATAACCAAGTGTTTCTCCTTCCCTTTTCTCAGCGACTCCCGATGATCTTATTTTCAGGGATATGTTACTATCTCAGCCAGCGTTCTGCCTTCTCAGCAGTCTCAAACTTTTTAAACGCAGAGCTCTCTCTCTCTATGACAGGTGTCGGAGTTTCTATATCACTTTCTTCGTGCGTCCTGTGTAGTCGCCCACATTAAGTCCCTCTCTTGCACTTGTCTAAATATCTTCTCTTACTTTGCAGAGAGCTTAGATATTACACCTACAGGTTCTCTCTTCAACGTTCTGCCCCTGGCAGTCTCACGGCCGGACTGTCCAGATGTAATATGAAGCAGATCTCTATATTTATCGCTCACTAGGCTATTTCACATCTGTCAGTGTTTCTACACTTCCGAGACTCCCACCCACCAAGACCCCACACATGGGCACCATCAACTCCTCAACAGACCATGTCTTCTAGTCTGCCCACTCTGGATTTTCCACCTTCTTCACAGATCATCGCTACCTCACCTATCTTCTACCATTCCTGCGTATGATATCCCGGACATGCTGTACTCTCTTTTCCCTCCCTGCCCTCCCTCTTGCTCAGGATGTCTCTCTACACCTCTGCGGTTGTCTCTTGGTATTCATTGATCTCAGCAAATATCTGGGCTCAGTCCCAGGAGTCTAAATATAGGTTGCTCCCCATACTACCTCCCCCCACGCAGAGAACGGAAGAACCCCATACAACATGAGAGTGAGAAAACACACACAGTCCGAGAGGCAACCTCTGAAAGAGACACCCCATATAGAGACAGCACCTACCACAACAAAGGTAAGTACTCTCTGGCTGACGGATGCTTTGTTAACCCTTTCACAACTGCAGACATATGGACAAACATATTGTCTGGCAGGGTAGAACCTGACGAAATTGTATATCAGAGCAAATCCCCCATGGATTAGCACTCAGCAGAGTCTAGCAGTCACTCTTCAATGGATGGCATAGCCCTCCTGAGATAGCGTAGAGTGTAGAGGGTCAGCCGGGTTCTTCTGTCTTGCTTTTGGGTGTTTTCTGGAGCCAAAGTTATTTAATTAGCATTAAATGGACGGAATAACACATAAATGGGGCCAATCATATAAATGGGATTCAGATGATTAAGTTTTATGGTATGGTCGTTATCAGAAATTGATTTCCATAAAGAGGTGACCACACAAGGATGGTCTAATTCTACTGCACCTAGGACCTCATCCTCTTCACCCCCTACGAACATGACAATCTAAACCCAGGGTATATGGAAACTCGGATGCAATGTATTAACTCTTAAAACAAAACTTCTACAAGATATTATTTCCATTAATGGTGGAGGGTAGACCAAGAGGTCTCTCTAACAGAAGGTGTCTGAGATATATCTGCCACATGTCCAGTAATATGGATTTAGGAGCGGTCTGTACTAGGCAGAAAGGGCTTCTAGGGGAGGTCCACCTTCTGTAAGACAACTTGGGAATTATCTTTCTATGGTATAAACAACGCAAAGTCAGACCCTCACCATACTCAAGGCTATCCTGGTGATAAACTGCAACAAGCCCAAAAGACCTACATTTTGGGGCATACCGTATACTACAACGTGACAACTTGCCAATTTAAGGGCTAGGTAGACCACCAGGGGGTATTTTAATAGCATAGACACCGACAGATGGAACCAGCAGAAAGTTTCTAAGTTTCTCAAAAATTTTACTCCTAATATTTTGAATTAGGAGGGTCCTTATCATATAACACGGCATCCAAATAGACCCTGGCCTGCCTACAGTGATAAGGAATTGCATTCCCCATTAAAATTTCAATCTCAGGATAATCTTTGCATTTTCTAATAGGGCTAAATTTCCACATGACTTGACGGGTCTATGGATCTCAGCACACAGAGAGCTAGTAGGGCAGGATAGATGATCAGCACGGTAGCTGGAGATGTTTTAGGCAGCAGTAATCTCACTAAGGTGTTAACAGCGCTCCCACATAGAGGACGAGAAGAAGAACAGCAGGAGGCATCGCCACGAGGCCGGCACGTATGAACAGGGAGGATCAGCCGTCCCGTCCGGCTCTCAACCCTGGTGACTGTGAGGTGATGGATGATATAAGACTGGGGGACTATTCACTCCAGGACTGGTCATTACTGGTCGCACCGTTTCCAGTGTACAGCAGGATGACGTATAAAGCGATGAAATAGGTTTTAATATGCTTTTATAAAGAAGCGGGAGTCCGGTATCCGCTTTAATCAAGCCTATGGGGCTAATAAATATAGCCGAAAGTACTTAGCTCCTTCCAGAAGTAGAAGTAGAAGCCATCTACTCACTTCTATGATGCATTGAGATATTTCGGGTGCAATGTATTACTGTATGCTGGAAGGTTAAAACACCAGCATACAAGTGTCACCTAGGAATTATTGTAAATGATTGCAAAGTTTGTATAAAACCACAATTTTTAACAATGGACAATCTGTTATGTTACTCCCCCTCGTCTTTTAGAACACAATTCAAGCGCAATGTGTGGGATTTATTTCTTCATCTCCTATTCTTAGGACAGCTGGTCAGTTTGCTAGGGGTTAATAATACCCTCCCCCCCCCCCTCCAATTAGTGGGCAAGCTCCATGGACAAAAAAGGGTTTACGAATTAAATTAGCTCCAGGCTCCATTAACACCTATGGAGCCCGTAGCCCCTTAAGCTAATTTGCATAATTTTAAAAGCCTTTTAAAAAAAACCACCAGTATTTCAGCGTGCTTGGTTTACAATCCTTCATCCTATTGGTAGATTTCCTTTAAAGAGGACCTTTCACCACCTCACTTAAATTGATATCAGTATACTCTATAGGGAATGTTACACAGATTCAGGGGCACTTTGAATTTTCTCTCTAGTCCCCACGGTTGCAGAGATCCCAGTCCCAGTATCTGACCATTATAATCTATGTTTGGTTAGGGGGGGGGGGGGGGGGGGGGGGGGGGGGGGGGTGTTATGCTAATCTTCTCTCATACTGTCCTATCAGTGGCAGAGAACATATGAACTCTCTCTATGCACATCTAGATGCTGAGTTTTGTGTTAACATTCTGCTAATATTATAATAATAATTCCTTTATTTATTATTTACACATATTACGCAGCGCTGCATAGAGTTTGCCAGATCAGTCACTGTACCCAATGGAGCTCACAATCTAATCAACCTGCCAGTAATTTTTTTGGAGTATAATCAGTTAGCATTGCGTTACATAATGTAAAATGCAATGTAAACGCCATATAAACGCAAACACCACGTAGACATAAACACCCCACAAAAGCCATGAAAACGCATTGTAAATGCAAATGCCACACAAACAGCATGTAAACACAGCACAATCACCACCTAAACACCACAAACGCAGCCTACAGTTAATTGCAACGTAAGTGCCACATAAACACGCTGCAAACGGAATGTAAACGCAAAAGTGCCACAAATGCAAATGTTACGTAATTGCAACGCAAACGCCACATGAACCAAAATGCTCCACAAACGGAACGTAAATACCATGTAAACGCCACAGGAATATAATACTAATGCTACACAAATGCACAACAAACACCACACAAACGGCACATAAACGCAAATGACGCTTAAATACAACGCAAATACCATGTAAACGCAAATGCCACATAAACACAAAAACCACATGAACACAAATGCAACGCAAACGTCACATAAACGCGAATGCCCCGTGAACGCAAATGCTACCTAAACACAAAAGCCACCTAAATGCAAAATGCAATGCAAACTGCCCATAAACACAAACGCCACATAAACATAAATGCAATACATGCGCCACGTAAATGCAAATGCCATAAGCACTGCATAAACATCATGCAAACGGAATGTAAATACAAACACCATGTAAACACGAATGTGATGTAAGCAGAAAAAAAACTATGTAAGCGCAAATGTATACCTTTACATCACGTTTATGTTTACATTGCTTTTGCGTTCACATGATGTTTACATCGTGTCGTCATTTTTTAGAATATTATCGGAATATGTGTGAGCACAGCCTCTGGCATAGAGAAATACAGATCACTACTTTTCATTATAGCTTCTCTGACATTGCCTGCCACTGATTGGACAGTATGAGAGAAAATTAGCATAACACACGCCTCCAGCCACGTCTCTCTGACAGAACACAGATTATAATGGTCAGATACTGGGACTGATATCTCCACAACTGCAGGGGCTAGAAAGAAAATTCAACGTGCCTCCGAATCTGTGTAGCAGCCCCTATAGAATGGTGTGCTAACCTCCACATGTGTGAGGTGGTGCTGAGAGGTCCTCTTTAACAGTAATCAGACAAACCTCCTCTCCTGTTGTATTGCACCTCTTAAAATACGTGGCCCCCCATGACAACCCATCAGCACCCTGTTATTGCTGTAGGGTCATACCCCTTTAGTGAAAAACATAGAATGACATAGGGAGCCTCCATCCACTGTTCAACTGTTTAGGTGCTGCAGTTATTATGAACTGCGGCATCGGACCAGTTTAATGGTAAGTGTCAGCATCTTTCCTGACCCCGGCTCTTATAGCTGAGCGTCTCCTGCATAGTACAGCCATCTCCTGCAAGACATGACATAGTCCCCGTAGCTTTTGTCCCCACACTCATCTTTGAGCCGGTGAGTTACTGTAATTACACAGAGCAGCATTTCCTATAACAGGCAGAGAAGACACTGCAGGGGTTGTTCCATCTCAGGTATTTATGATGCATCCATGTCATCCTGGTGAGGGACCCCCATATATCTTGAGAATGGAGGTCTACTGACCTCCAACGCCCTCCCTTCTTTAATGGAGCAGTGGTCGGACTAGCTGCCTCCATTCGGGTCAGTGGGGGAATGGGGGAGCCAAAAATAAACAAACAAGCAGCTTCCCATTGACTTTAATGTAGAGCGGAGAGTCCGACCATCGCTCCATTCACGAAGCGAGCGAGATGGTGCTCAATAAACCCTTTCCTACGGGTGCCCTATACCCCTGACGTGGGTCCATCCCCTGCTGAGGGTCTTCTCTTTCAGCATTTTTATTGTGGTGCCTCTAGAACTGCAGGTTATTGGCACCTATACAAAGTAATGGGTTCAAATGACAGACATCCATATGGAAGACATGTCCAGGGGTCTACTGATCATTGCTGGTGGTTGAGGTGATCGGAGAGGAACCCCAGATATAGAATGACATAGGTCACTGTCAGAGCTGATCCAGATCTTATAGGAAAGAATTTCATATCTGGGTTTGCAGGGAAAAAAAAAATTGGAGACCTGACTGACCCCATTACAAGTCAGTCAGGTATTCCCATTGTGCAGCATGGTGGCTTAGTGGTTAGCATTACAGCCTTGCAGTGCTGGGGACCTGGGTTCAAGTCCCAGGGTCAATATCTGCAAAGAGCTTGTATGGGTTTCCTCCGGGTCCATACTGGTATGTTGATTAGATTGTGAGCCCCATTGAGGACAGGGACTGATATAACAAGCTCTGTATGCGCTATTTTAATAAAGGAATTATCAATGTATTATTTATGGTGACCCCCAAGTGACTTATCCTGATTATTTTCTGTTTTGTTTTTTACTTTAGGACACTATCACGTCTTCATCTCACGACACACAGACATACATAATGGTTGGTGACATCAGCAGCCTCTGTGACATCATATATTCAGATGCCACCCATTAGCGGGATATTTTAGGTGTGGATTTTGCATTTCGCGCAGTATCACCTAGGAAATGTATGTCACGTCTACGACTCTGAAGGGTTAACAAAGCAGCCGTGTTATCGGAGGACTTTACCCCCTGGTCTCAGGACAATTATCCAGTGGGACATCAGCTGCTGGCGGGTGATCAGTGTCAGCCTATAGGGTGATCACTACAGGGGGAACACTGCCGCCCCCTAATGTACAACCAAGGACAATACACATGCATTGTTGCTATGGAGAACGTGTGTGTGGTCCCAAATTCCCATCCACATCAGTTCCCCCGTGTTACCTGTGAAAGGGATTAATATATCACCAACCACCTGGCTTCATGTGTAAGTACATCATCTCATATAACACCATATACATCTACATAATAACCACAGTGGTGCAGCCTCAGGCTTCAGGCCTGTAACATGAGGTAACTATATATTTCTTTGTGTATCATTAAGAGCATGACCATGCTATGTGCACAGGCAGGTGAGAAGTAGCAGTGCACAGTGACCCTGCCTGCCCTCACTACCGCTATGTGTCAGCCTAGATGTCAGCCACTGTCTACACTGCCCCCAGTGAAACTTTGTATCACTTCTCGCGTTCATGAGTAGTTTTGTCCCTCCGCGGCCCCCGTCCGTACATTTGCAGGCCCCTCATTCTCAGCAGTCATAGTGGATTATACCAAGTCTAAGAGAAAAAGGTCTCTCCCCAGTTCAGAAGCAGCCGCCCGCCGTTAACCCCTCACATACGCTCCGGCGCCTCACACAACCGTCACCCCTCTATTTACCTCATAGTGCTTCATGGTTCCGCCGGGTGCTTAGGCCACACTCACAGCTTGCCGTTACTAGCCGGGGATCCAGCCAGAGGCGGGTCCAACTGCTAGACATGATGACAGGCAACCGTTTTACCCAATCAGATCGCGGATTAAGCGTCAGTAGGTGGATCTTTAAAACGTTCAGCCAGTCAGAGAGCGAGTTCCTCATATAGGCGGAATTAGTGCAAGGTGCAATGGGCAGGGACTAAGGGAGTGGCTTCAAGGATTGACATCTGAGCAACCAATAGAAAGCAAGAATTTGCTCATGCTTTAATCCAGCCAATGGGCGTCGGAGGTGTGATGGACAGCTGTCAGGCTATTTGTAGCGCTGCACATGGGAGGAGACTGCTTCCTCCACACCAAATCTGTGTCATCTGACTGCATCATGTAGGACAATTCCTTCAAGAAAGATAATCACATGCATGTCCCCAGACATTTAAAGGGGAGCTCCATTATTATTTTGCAGGACAGATTGTACTTTTTAGTGGCCTCATTTGTTTTTTATATCATTCTTTATTGCTCAGCAAAGAAAAACCAAAGGATAATAACAGCTAGCCTCACAGGTGTAGAAGAATCACATCATGTCCTACATTATGAGTAAACATGGTAGTACGGTTTCAGGAGGTTTTGATAACCGACACTGGCAACATAGATGCGAGGATGTACACATAACAAAGATATAAGGAAACAAGATAATGGGGCACATTTACTAAGGGTCCTAATTGCGCATTTTTGTCAGGTTTCCCGAATTGTTCAGATTTGCACCAAATTGCCCCGGGATTTTGGCGCTCACGATCAGATTGTGGTACAACGCTGCCAGCTTTCACGCAACAGAAATCGGGTGGCGTGGCCGTCGGAAAACTTTTTTAAAAAGTGTCGCTTGACACACACTTACATGCACCACGAATAGGTTGGTGAACTCCGGCAGACCTCGGGGCAGCAGCGAGACCTAGTGGACATCGGGCGCACGACCTTAGTGAATCGCCGGAAGACCTGAATCCTCGCCGGAAAACGTGGCGCTGGATCGCGACAGGACCGGGTAAGTAAATCTGCCCCAATATTCCAACGAGTAGGGTAAATAAAAGGGGTGGGCAATGGGAAAATAGGGTGGTAAACGCCAATATCAGAGGTGGTCCAGGGGACTGGAGATTGGGGGGACATAAAGAAAAAGTTGTGGTGGGTTCCTACATGGTGTTTTGTCACCTTTTTTTTGACACCTCGACTTACGTTTCAGATGCATCTAAACACGGCACCAAAAATGCCACCTGGGAACCCATCCTCAGAAATATTGGGGATTGACAAAATGTTAGCCATGGTCCCAAGGCACTGAACATACGTTGAAAGCTCGGAGGGAACCAAGTATCATCTTGACAGTATTTTAACATTTATTCCTGACTAGCTGTAGCTCCCAGCGTTGCCCAGGAAAGCAAATAACTGCTCTAGGCTACAACAAAATATAACTGGTTAACCAAAAATAATTTATATGTATGTATAGACTGTCTCAGACTGCCTGTGACCATCTGTCACTGACCGTCCCTTTTTTGTAAACTTTTTTGACCGTCTCTGTCGCTGGCAGTCTCATTTGAGGGACTGCCTGTTGCTGGCAGTCTCATTTGAGGGACTGTCTGTCGCTGGCAGTCTCATTTGAGGGACTGTCTGTCGCTGGCAGTCTCATTTGAGGGACTGTCTGTCGCTGGCAGTCTCATGTGAGGACTGTGCCTGTCGCTGGCATTCTCATTTGAGTGTACTGTCTGTCCGCTGGCAGTCTCATGTTTGAGGGACGTATGTCGCGTGGCATCTCATTCCAGGGACTGTTTGTTGCTGTACTCTCATTCCAGCGACTGTCTTTCCTCTGGCCTCCATTCCAGCACTGTCGGTCGCCGTCAGTCTCATTCCAGCCGACTGTCACTTTGTCTATGGGGTGATTTATCAGAAGTGTCTGAGAGCAGAACTGCTCAGTGTTGCCATGGCAACCATCAGAGCTCAAGTTAATTTTTGCACGCAAGATAAAATTACAGCTGATCTCTGATTGGTTTTCCTTGTCATGGAACAGTTTTACTCCCCCCTATCTCTGTATCCCTACCACTTACCTCAACCATAAGCGTCTAATACTCATTGCCTATAGTACTAATCACGCCAGACTATTATGACCAGCGGCAGAATAGCAACCATTATGGCTCAGCTTCCAACTGCCACAGCCGTAGCAGACAATGGCTCCAGTACATGGTGGGGTAATAATAGTGGATTTTGGAAAGTGCGGGGTAAATTCGGCACCAACAAGACGTTCCCTGAGTCAAAGGCATCAACCGTTCAAATTTTGTGATTGTAAACGCATAGTACGGATTCCTTTAGTGGACATATACAATACATGCATACAAACACCACACAAACATAAACTCACCGCTTTATATATTAGATATTTTCAGCATGTGACATTTTGTGACACTGTTCAAATGCCATATCCAGTTCCATTCCCAACTTTTGGGCTAGAGAAAGAGAAACAAAGCTCTCCCCTTTGTCCAAAACCAAGCCCATTGTCCCTTCCTTGCCCACCACCCCCAAACCCATATATTATGGACCTTAATGCCCCCACATAAAATATGGCACTTTCCTGTGACCCAACCCCCTATGGCACCATATTACCCACTCTTTTATTTTATCCTCCCTTTACATTTGTTATCCCACTCTTATTTATCCCCGTTCACTTATTATATACTTCTGTACTCTGTATACTACTACCCTCCTTATATTGTGCCCTTCCTCTCCCGCTTCCCATTGTGGGCCCCTGTTCTCCATTCCCTTCCCACTGTGGCCCCTTTTCTCCATTCCCTTTCCATTGTGGCCTCCTGCCCTCCACCTCCCTTATATTTTGGTCTCCTGCCCTCCACCTCCCTTATATTTTGGCCTCCTGCTCCTCCATCTCCTTTATATTTTGGCCTCCTGCCCTCCATCTCCTTTATCCAATGGAAAGGGATGAGGAAAAGGGGCCACAGTGGGAAGGAGATGGAGAACAGGGCCCACAATGGGAAGCGGGAGAGGAAGGGCACAATATAAGGAGGGTAGTAGATATAGAGAGTAAAAGTATATATAAGTGAACGGGGATAAATAAGAGTGGGATAACAAATGTAAAGGGAGGATAAATAAAAGAGTGGGTAATATGGTGCCATAGGGGGTTGGGTCACAGGAAAGTGCCATATTTTATGTGGGGGCATTAAGGTCCATAATATATGGGTTTGGGGGTGGTGGGCAAGGACAGGGACAATGGGCTTGGTTGGACAAAGGGGAGAGCTTTGTTTCTCTTTCTCTAGCCCAAAAGTTGGGAATGGAACTGGATATGGCATTTGAACATGTCACAAAATGTCACATGCTGAAATATCTAATATATAAAGCTGAGTTTATGTTTGTGTGGTGTTTGTATGCATGTATGTATATGTCCACTAAAGGAATCCGTACTATGCGTTACAATCACAAAATTTGAACGGTTGATGCCTTTGACTCAGGGAACGTCTTGTTGGTGCCGAATTTACCCCGCACTTTCCAAAATCCACTATTATTACCCACCATGTACTGGAGCCATTGTCTGCTACGGCTGTGCAGTTGGAAGCTGAGCCATAATTGGTTGCTATTCTGCCGCTGGTCATTAATATTAGCTTCTGAGCTGTGATTAGTTACTATAGGCAATGAGTATTAGACGCTTATGGTTGAGGTAAGTGGTAGGGATACAGAGATAGGGGGGAGTAAAACTGTTCCAGTGACAAGGAAAACCAATCAGAGATCAGCTGTAATTTTAGTCTTGCTGTGGCAAAAATTAACTTGAGCTCTGATGGTTGCCATGGCACACTCGAGCAGTTCTGCTCTCAGACACTTCTGATAAATCACCCCATAGACGACAAGAGCTGACAGTGCGGCTGGAATTGAGACTGACGGCGACCGACAGTTGCTGGAATGGAGTGCCAGAGGAAAGACAGTCGCTGGAATGAGAGTACAGCAACAAACAGTCCCGGAAATGAGATGCCGCGACATACAGTCCCTCAGAACATGAGACTGCCAGCGACAGACAGTCAATCAAATGAGACTGCCAGCGACCAGGACAGTCCCTCCACATGAGACTGCCAGCGACAGACAGTCCCGTCAAATGAGACTGCCAGCGACAGACAGTCCCCCCTCAAATGAGATCGCCAGCGACAGACAGTTCCTCTAAATAAGGACTGCCAGCGACAGGACAGTCCCTCAAATGAGACTGCCAGCAACAGCGCATACCCCTCAAATAAGACTGCCAGCGACAGACGACGGTTCAAAAAAAGTTTACAAAAAAGGGACGGTCAGTGACAGATGGTCACAGGCAGTCTGAGACAGTCTATGCATAATATAAATTTTTTTTGGTTAACCAGTTATATTGGTGTAGCCTAGAGCATATGCTTTTGGCAACGCGCGGGCGTACAGCTACGTAAGGATATAAAAGTTAAAATACAAGATGATACTTGGTTCCTCCGAGCTTTCAACGTATTCAGGGCCTTGGGACCATGGCTAACATTTGTCAATCCCAATATTCTGAGGATGGGGTACAGGTGGATTTTTGGTGCCGTGTTTAGATGCATCTGAAACGTAAGTCGAGGTGTCAAAAAAAAGGTGACAAAACACCATGTAGGAACCCACCACAACTTTTTCTTATGTCCCCCCAATCTCCAGTCCCCTGGACCACCTCTGATATTGGCGTTTACCACCTATTTTCCCATTGCCCACCCCTTTTATTTACCCTACTCGTTGGAATATTGGGGCAGATTTACTTACGGTCTGTCGCGATCAGCGATCAGCGCCCCGTTTTCCGGCGAGGATTCAGGTCTTCCGGCGATTCAACTAAGGTCGTGCGCACCGATGTCCACTAGGTCTCGCTGCTGCACCGAGGGCTGCGGAGTTCACCAACCTATTCGTGGGCATGTAAGTGTGTGTCAGCGACACTTTTAAAAAAGTTTTCGACGGCCACGCCCCCGATTTCTTTGCGTGAAAGCTGGCAGCGTTGTACCACAATCTGATCGTGAGCGCCAAAATCCCGGGGCAATTTGGTGCAAATCTGAACAATCGGGAGAAACCTGACAAAAATGCCGCAATTAGGACCCTTAGTAAGTGCCCCATTATCTGTTTCCTTATATCTTTGTAGTGTACATCCTCGCATCTAGTTGCCAGTGTCGGTTATCAAAACCTCCTGAAACCGTACTACCATGTTTACTCATAAGTAGGACATGATGTGATTCTTCTACACCTGTGAGGCTAGCTGTATATCCTTTGGTTTTTCTTGCTGAGCAATAAAGAATGATATAAAAAACAAATGAGGTGCCACTAAAAGTAATCTGTCCTGCAAAATAATAATGGAGCTCCCTTTAAATGTCTGGGGACATGCATGTGATTATCTTTCTTGAAGGAATGTCCTACATGATGCAGTCAGATGACACAGATTTGGTGTGGAGGAAGCGTCTCCTCCCATGTGCAGCGCTACAATAGCCTGACAGCTGTCCATCACACCTCCGACGCCCATTGGCCTGGATTAAAGCATGAGCAAATTCTTGCTTTCTATTGGTTGCACCAGATGTCAATCCTTGAAGCCACTCCCTTAGTCCCGCCCATTGCACCTTGCACTAATTCCGCCTATATGAGGAACTCGCTCTCTGAAGGGCTGACGTTTAAGATCCACCTACTGACGCTTAATCCGCGATCTGATTGGGTTAAAACGGTTGCCTGTCATCATGTCTAGCAGTTGGACCGCTCTGGCTGGATCCCCGGCTAGTAACGGAAGCTGTGAGTGTGGCTAAGCACCCGGCGAACATGAAGCACTATGAGGTAAATAGAGGGGTGACGGTGTGTGAGGCGCCGGAGCTATGTGAGGGGTTAACGGGGGCGGCTGCTTCTATACTGGGGGAGAGACCTTTTTCTCTTAGACTTGGATAATCCACGTGACTGCTGAGAATGAGGGGCCTGGACTGTACGGATGGGGGCCGCGGAGGGACAAAACTACTCATGAACGCGGAGAAGTGATACAAAGTTCACTGGGGGAGTGTAGACAGTGGCGACATCCAGGTGACACATAGCGGTAGTGAGGGGCAGGCAGGGTCACTGTGCACTGCTACTTCTCACCTGCCTGTGCACATAGCATGTCATGCTCTTAATGATACACAAAGAAATATTAGTTACCTCATGTTACAGGCTGAAGCTGAGGCTGCACACTGTGGTTTTTATGTTAGATTATATGGTGGATATGAGATGATGTACTACACATGAAGCCAGGTGGTTGGTGATATTTAATCCCTTTCACAGGGTAACCGGGGGAACTGGATGTGGAGGGGATTTGGACCACACACAGTTCTCCATAGCAACAATGCATGTGTGTCCTTGGTTGTACATTAGGGGGCGGCAGTGTTCCCCCGTAGGATCACCCTATGGCTGACACTGATCACCCGCCAGCGCTGATTGTCCCACTGGATAATTGTCCTGAGACCAGGGGTAGGGTAAAGTCCTCCGGATAACACGGCTGCTTTGTAACCCTCAGAGTCGTAGACGGACATACATTTTCCTAGGTGATACTGCGCGAAATGAAAATCCACACCTAAAATATCCCGCTAATGGGTGGATCTGAATATATGATGTCAAGAGGCTGCTGATGTCACACATTATGTATGTCTGTGTCGTGTGAGATGAAGACGTGATAGTGTCCTAAAGTAAAAACAAAACAGAAAATAATCAGGATAAGTCACTTGGGGTCACCATAATAATACATTGATAATTCCTTATTAAAATAGCGCATACAGCAGCTTGTTATATCAGTCCCTGTCCTCAATGGGGCTCACAATCTAATCAACATACCAGTATGGACCTGGGGAAGAGAAACCATACAAACTCTTGCAGATTTGACCCTGGGACTGAACCCAGGTCCCCAGCACTGCAAGGCTGTGTAGCTAACACCTAAGCCACCATGCTGCAAAATGGAATACTGACTGAATTGTAATGGGTTCGGGGTCAGGTCTCCATTTTTTTTTTCCTGCAAACCAGATATGAAAATTCTTTCCTATAAGATCTGGACAGTCTGACAGTGACCTATTGTCATTTATATCTGGGGTTCCTCTCCGATCACCTACAACCACCAGCAATGATCAGTAGACCCCGGACATGTCTTCCATATGGTGTCTGTCATTTGAACCATTACTTGGTATAGGTGCCAAACCTGCAAGTTATAGAGTGCACCACAATAAAAATGCTGAAGAGAAGACCCTCAGCAGGGGATGGCCACGTAGGGGTATAGGGCACCCGTAGGAAGGTTTATTGAGCACATCGCGCTCGCTCGTGAATGGAGCGATGTCGGACTCTCCGGCTCTACATTTAAAGTCAAGGAAGCTGCTTGTTTGTTTATTTTGGCTCCCCATTTCCCCACTGGACCCGATGGAGGCAGCTAGTCGACCACTGCTCCATTAAAGAAGGGAGGGCGTTGGAGGTCAGTTGACCTCATTCTCAAGATATATGGGGGGTCCCTCAAGGATGACATGGATGCATCATAAAAACTTAGATGGAAAAACCCTGCAGTGTCTTCTCGTCGTTATAGGAAATGTGCTCTGTGTAATTCAGTAACTCACGGCTCAAAGATGAGTGTGGGGACAAAAGTACGGGGACTATGTCATGTCTTGCAGGAGTGGCTGTACTATGCAGGAGCGCTCAGCTAAGAGCGGGTAGGAAAGATGCTGACACTACCTTACTGGTCCGATGCCGCAGTTCTAATAACTGCAGCACCTAAACAGTTGAACAGTGGATGGAGGCTCCCTATGTCATTCTATGTTTTTCACTAAAGGGGTATGACCCTACAGCAATAACAGGGTGCTGATGGGTTGTCATGGGGGGCCACGTATTTTAAGAGGTGCCATACAAACGGAGAGGAGGAGTTGTCTGATTACTGTTAAAGAGGACCTCTCAGCACCCACCTCACACATGTGGAGGTTAGCACCACCATTCTATAGGGGCTGCTACACAGATTCGAAGGCACGTTGAATTTTCTTTCTAGCCCCTGAGTTGTGGGATATCGTCCCAGTATCGACCATTATAATCTGTGTTCTGTCAGAGAGACGTGGTAGAGGGCGTGTGTTTATGCTAATTTCTCTCATACTGTCCAATCAGTGGCAGGCAATGTCGAGAGAGCTATAATGAAAAGTAGTGATCTGTATTTTCTATGCCAGAGGCGGGTGCTCAACATATTCGATAAATTCTAAAAAATGACGACCAGATGAAACATCATGTGAACGCAAAAGCAATGTAAACATAAAAATGATGGTAAGGTATACCTTTGGATTACATAGTTTGTTTTTGCTTACATCACATTCGTGTTTACATGGTTGTTGTATTTACATTCCGTTTGCATGATTGTTTATGCAGGCTTATGGCATTTGCATTTACATGGCGCATGTGTTGCATTTATGTTTAAGTGGCGTTTTGGTTATGTGCAGTTTGCATGCATTTGCATTTATGTGGGTTTTGGGTAGGTAGCATTTGTTGAGGTCACGGGCATTCGTTTATGTGTTTGCGTGATTTGTGTTCATGGTGTTTGTTGTTTATGTGGCATTTGCGTTTACATGGTATTGCTATTGCGTGTAGTTTAGCGTATTTGCGATGTGCCGTTTGTGTGGTTTGTTTGGGCATTTGTGTAGCATTAGTATTATATTCTGTGGCGTTACATGGTATTTACGTTCAGTTTGTGGAGCATTTTGTTCATGTGGCGTTTGCGTTGCATTACGTAACATTTGCATTTGTGGCACTTTGCGTTTACATTCCGTTTGCAGTGGTTATGTGGCACTTACGTTGCAATTAACTGTAGGCTGCGTTGTGGTGTTAGGTGGTGATTGTGCTGTGTTTACATGCTGTTGTGTGGCATTTGCATTTACAATGCGTTTTCTGCTTTTGGGGGTGTTTATGTCTACGTGGTGGTGTTGCGTTGATATGGGTTTACTTGCATTTTACATTATGGTAACGCAATGCTACTCGATATACTCCAAAAAAAAATTACTGGCAGGTTGATTGATGTGAGGCCATGGGTACAGTGAGAATGGCAAATCTATGCAGCGGCGTAATAGGTGTAAATAAATAAAGGATTATATTATAATTTAGCAATGTTAACACAAACTCAGCTACTAGATGTGCATAGCGAGAGGAATATGTTTCCCTTTCCATTGTGGCCTCCTGCCCTCCACCTCCCTTATATTTTGGTCTCCTGCCCTCCACCTCCCTTATATTTTGGCCTCCTGCCCTCCATCTCCTTTATATTTTGGCCTCCTGCCCTCCATCTCCTTTATATTTTGGCCTCCTGCCCTCCATCTCCTTTATATTTTGGCCTCCTGTCCTCCATCTCCTTCATATTATCGCCTCTCTTCTACATTCCCGTCATATTGTGGGCTCCTGTCCTCCATCCTCTCTCATATTGTGATCTCCTGTCCTCCTATTCCTTCATATTGTGGCACCGGTCCTTCATCCTCCCTTTCATTGTGGCCTTCTGTCCTCCATGTACATCATATTGCGGCATCTCTTCTACAGCTCCCTTATTTGTGGCATCCCTCCTCCATCCTCTGCATATTGTGGCCCCTGTCCTCAATCCTCCCTCGTATTGTGGCATTCATCCACCATCTTCCCTCATATTGTGGCCTCCTGTCCTCCACCATATTTTGCTCCCAGTCCTCCACCCCCTCTCATATTGTGGCCTCCATCCTCCCACATATTGTGGCTCCTGTCCTCCATCCTCCCTCATATTGTGGCCTCCTGTCCTCCACCCCCATCATATTGTGGCCTCCTGTCCTCCATCCTCACTCATATTGTGCTCCACCCCCTCTCATATTGTGGCCTCCATCCTCCCACATATTGAGAGCTCCTGTCCTCCATCCTCACTCATATTGTGGCTTCTTGTCCTCCATCCTCTTTCATATTGTGGCCCTCTCCCTCCCTCTCTGCTTACCTTTCCATCATTCCCTTCCCATAATTCCCCTACCTACTCCATCCTGTGTCTTTTTGGTACTAATATACTTGTAAATGATTTAATATGGTGTGTATTTGTGTATTTCATGAATTGTTAATAATGATTGTATTGTGCCATTTTTTTGGTCCATTGTAGCACACTTCTTTTTCTTCCTTTGGTTTATTGTGACAATTTTTGTGGTGCGGACCTGTTCAAACTTTAGCTGTGCACGCCCCACCTGGTATGTGTTTATCACTGGTCACATGTCCACATCACATGTCCTGCACCTACCTTGGCTGGTCATGTGATCATCACTAAGTTTGGCTGTATTTAATTGGTTGCAGTACATCCGGTATGGTCAGTGTTGTGGTGAGAAGTCATCTCAGTGGAGCAATGTGCAGTGATGGCAGTTACACATCATTACTATGGTAACAGAGCAGGACAGTCTGTTACATCATCACTGGGAGCAGAGCATAAGAGGGAGGAGGAAAACTAAAGGCTCATGGGACTTGTAGTTTCCAGTGGCGGCCATCTTGGTGATTACTCCGCCTACTTTAGAAAGGCCATAACATTTTGTGAATCATAAAATCAAACTAATTAAGCTCCATTATGTGACTAATGACATTGGGGCAGATTTACTTACCCGGTCCATTCGCGATCCAGTGGCGCGTTCTCTGCGCTGGATTCGGGTCCGGCCGGGATTCATTAAGGTAGTTCCTCCGCCGTCCACCAGGTGGCGCTGCTGCGCTGAAAAGCATCGGAACGCGCTGGAGTTCACTGGCTCGGGCTGAGTGAAGGTAAGTGCAAGCTCCGCGACAGATTTTTTTGTTTTAAATGCGGCGGTTTTTCCGAATCCGTGGGGTTTTCGTTCGGCCACGCCCACTGATTTCCGCCGCGTGCATGCCAGCGCCGATGCGCCACAATCCGATCGCGTGCGCCAAAATCCCCAGAGCAATTCAGGGGAAATCGGCGCAAATCGGAAATATTCGGGTAACACGGCGGGAAAACGCGAATCGGGCCCTTAGTAAATGACCCCCATTATCTAGTAGTTGATTCAGATTCCATCAATGGAGGAAACGTGGCACAATTATGTCTTCTTACAGGGTGATTTATCATCCTGTTATGGGGAGGAAGGATGATAGGGTCAGCCCTTATGTAGCTATAGGTAGCCTGCTGATGGTCTGTGGATGCTCATGAATCATGTGGTTTCACCCTTGCCTAACAGTTCCATATCTACCTCATGGATAAGGTCTGGGGTTATGTTTAATAGTCTATACAGTCATGAAGGCTTTCAATACCACGGCTCAGCTGCTCAACCCAATGAGACAGGTGGAGATAACTATTCCTGAAGGCACGGCCACAGGAGACCTGGAGTTGACATTCAAACTAATGTGGGTTCTGTATATTGCGCTCCTCCAATATGAAATGATAGTTTTTACCTTTTGCTGCGGTGTTCTATTCCCGTCCAACAACCTGGGGGTGAAAGTGAGGGATAGATGCACTGTTTCTTCTGCCACAGATCCGGAGCAGCCCCGGCCGGTGACCGCGTTCGGATGTGCGTGGACGCTGTTCGAAGTTCTCCGGTGTCTGCTTCGGTGACATCACCACTGGAGCTACGGGAACAAACGAGGAACAAATTTCCTACGCGTTTCGGAGACAGGAACGGTCTCCTTCTTCAGGGATCGCTACACTCGTTCAGAGGTATAGCTACTTGGCCTCACCCTTGAACTTCTCACAGCTGCTACTGAGTGCACCCATCAGTGGCAAGTCTCTAAAAAGCAAATATTTCTATTTCGCTGTTTAGTCCCACCGGGGCAAGGGTATTTAGGTTGTAGATCCATCTACTTTCAGCTCTCGACATTTTGTTAATGAAGTTTCCCCCCCTTTGATCAGGGGGGATGATTTCAATACCGAAGATGGAAATTCCGGGTATTTGTTCTGAGTGTTTTTCCATGAAGTGTCGGGACAACGGGTGCCCTTTGTTCTTTTTCCTTATGTTCCCTATGTGTTCATTTATTCTCTTATAAAGGGGGCGTATTGTTCTTCCTACGTATCATTTTTCACACTTACATTTTAGTCCATATATCACCCCTTTGTTATGGCAATTGATTTTATTTTTAATTGGAAAGGAGACATGGGACCCGCACATTTTTACCCGCAATTTGTTTGTATTTTTTGGTAACACCTTTTTATTCTTGATGGTGGGGGCTATTAGAATTTCCAAAATGTTTTGCTTTTTTAAAAGTGAAGGAGGGGTTTTCAGGAATTAGCTCACCTATAACCTTATCCTCCTTAAGGATATCCCAATTGTCTTTTGATGATCTTCTTAAATAAGCCACCATGTACCGTATGATTAATTAAAAAGGGGATCTTAATTTCTGGGGATTCAGTCTGTGCTTTTGGTGTTTTTTCTTTCAGTAGATGTTCTCTTGTAATGTCTGCTATTTTATACTTTGTTTTTTCTAGTTCTTTTTCATTATACCCTTTCTCCTCAAACTTTTTTGATAGAACATCAGCCTCCTTCCAATAGTCCTCAATGTCTATTGCACAGACACCTTCATGCATTTTTTTTTATTGTACTGTATAAACTTGTCATAAATAAAATGAATAAAAGAAAAACTGTCGTTATTAGAAATCTATCATTTCATGAATGTAACTATTTACTGTGCACATACGGTGGTTGTGCAAGGTCGCACCACACCAAGCACGAGAACGAGACCCCCGTGTTCCAGTGAATGGGGATCCTATTCTCACTTGTGGGTGGAGAGACAGACTGACCATGCGCCCTGGGGCTCCATTCTGTTCTATGGGAATGCCAGAGATACAGTACATTCTATCAAGCCAATTAGTGAGAACAGGATCCCCATTCTCTGGATCGCGAGGTTCTTGTTCATGTGATCAGTGCAGATTCCAGAAGTCAGTCCTTCACCTATCACCTTGTTATCCTCTATCCACAGAACTTTTAAACTTGGAACAACCCCTTTTTGAAGTTCTAAACTTGGGAGAACCCCTTTAAAATACAGAATAGTTAATAATAATTCACAGAGCTTTCCAAATCAGTCCCTGTCCCCATGGGGCTCACAATCTACTCAACCTACCAGTATGTTTTAGAATGTGGGAGAAAACCGGAGGACCCGGAGGAAACCCACGCAAACACAGAGAGAACATACAAACTCTTTGCAGATGTTGACCTGGATGGGACCTGTAATGCTAAACACTGAGCCACCGTGCTTCCCATTAATACACATTGAAAGAAGGTCTAACAACTGGCACCCACACTGATTAGCAGATATCAGCACCCATAGCCGTGGAATTACACAGGGCATAGATCCAGAAGAGGCAGTTGCCATACTACATCTCAGCATAATTTTGCTTGAAAATCATATCAGGGAGAGTCTTACATTAGGCACTCCCACCAAATGGTTGTGGCCCCATCATTACTATGTATAATGCAGTCTATTAGCCCGATCCTATTGACTTAAAAATTGCAAAACTGCAGTGCTAGATAGATCCACTACAAAATGGATAGTCCTGTGTCTGGAAAGTTATAAAGGGATTGACACATGGTCCCTTCAGCTGCATATTCAGACCCCCACAATGGGGCCCATTTAATCCTCTATGTTGTGGATAGGGTTAAATTTGTAAGTGGAATACCCATTTAACTAAGGACTCACTTGTTGCGGTTTCCCTGAAGGACACAGCAGGCCGCCAGATAACCCGGATATGTGATTTCTATTTAGCTAATGTAATATCTAATCAGCAACATTCATGGGAACTAATTGTCACATTAATAAAAAACAAGTGATCTATTCTAGGCAGAGATGTGGTCAGTGACATGTGCAAGCGATACTCCCTGTTGGAACGGCATCAGGTGAATACTTTGTAGTGGTATTTGGCTGCAGGAGATGGGCATATGCAGAATTACTAGGGCACAGCGCCACGCTCTGTATGATACGACTTTAGAATGTTCTCTTCTTGTGATTTATATAATTACATGTCATTTATTACGTGTATCTGTTTCTGGGGAGGGCGGAAAGAGGGAAGGGGAGCCTAAATGTCATTACAGCTTCCACATTGGATTATCTTCCCACTTTTCCAGAGTTCTGCCAGACAAATATGTGACACAGCTAGACCAAAACTACTATTTAGTAGTCTTGGAATATTGAGGAACAGCTGAGGGTAAGCTATGGGGCCCAAACTGAAAATCTACATGTTGGCTCCATCTATCATGTGACACTTGATAATGTCTTCTTATGTGGTAGAGGGCCTTTGGGCAGTGGCGTAACAAGACGCAGTGGACCACGGTGAAAACTCTCTTCATTAATAACATTTCCAGCAGCAGTCTCCTCTCATTAATAGAATGTCCAGCAACCTCCCCTCAATAAAATATCCAGCAGCAGCCACTCCTCAATAAGGTTCTACGGAATTTGATGGCACTATATAAAAAAAGTTATTATTATTAGTAGCAGCCGTCCCTCAATTAAATGTCTTGCAGCAGCCTCTGCTCATTAATAAAATGTCCAGCAACCTCCCCTCAATAAAATGTCAAGCAGCAGCCTCCCCTCATGAATAAAATGTCCAGCATTTGCCGCCCCTTAATTAAAAGTCCAGCAGCAGCCACCCCTCAAAAAAATGTCCAGCAGTCTTGCCTCAATAAAATATTCAGCCCCTGCCTCTCCTCAATAAAATGCCCGGCAGCAGCCTCCCCTCATTAATAAAATGTCCAGCAGCAGCCTCCCCTCATGAATAAAATGTCCTACAGCCGCCCTTTAATGAAATGTCAAGCTTGTGCTTAAATCATCTCTGCTGTAGTATGATTACTTCAGGGAGGGGGGAAGTTCTGTGGGAGAAGAGGGGGAAGGTGAGCCAGAGCATGGAGGGGCTCTAGTAAAAACCCCCTACCCCAGAAACATACTGTCTTATTAGAATAGTAATAAAAGTTGATTTCAGAAGGAAAGATGCCATGGAGAACAAATATAAGGAGATTACCACAGTCACGGTGCCTGGATCTATGAGTAAGTTTCCTGGGTTTATCGTGCTTGATTTTTATGGTAGACTTTCTTTAAACATTATTCAGTTCACAAATATGCTGTCTGGGTATCTGCCAAAATATATTCTTAGTCTATAAGGGATAGGCCGGTGTATACTACCCAGAATTCTTCAGAAAATTCCAGCATGTAAGAAAAAATATGGACCAATGCCAGACATTTCAGAAGTCATTGTTACAAAGTAGTGGGTCTAAATAAAAAACATCAAAATTGGCCATTCTCTCCACATGCTTTTTACATATGAAAATGAGAATGAAGTCTTCTGTTCATGGAGATGCAATGTGTTCCCTTGATTTTTAACGAGTTTAGAAAGAAACAGATAGATGATAGATAAATCCCCTTCCCCCTTAATGTGAAGTCTAGATCTGACATTTGGGCCCTACTAATAAAAGGGGCTAACTATGAAGTACACAGTTCCACTTGTTTAATATCATATTTCTAGAAAGTTCAAGCAGTTTATGTCCCCTATACTATGCAGCATTCAACTTTTTTATTATTAAAGGAAGTCTACCATTTGCTTTTATGCATTTTGAACCAAACATACCTTGAGAATGCTGTAGCTACACTGATGCAAAAACATATCTTGTTTAATCCCTGAACTGAAGGGTTTTGCTGAAAAAAACAATTATAAAATTATGATATTGAGGCTCTGTTGCTCCTGTGGCTGCCCCGGTGCTTCTCCTCTTACCCTAATTATGCACTGCTCCACCCTTGTCCTGCCCAGCATAAGCACAGAATACATGTTGTCGCTGACAGGCAGAAGTAATCAATCGCTGCACCATCCCCCAGCTGCTGTGTATGAGTCATCCAGCTCAGGTTTATTAGTCCTGTCTGGACAGTTCAGGAGGCTCCGTGTAATGTAGAATTAAGGTGTTTATGTACAGCAGCTAGCCTGCACCCAGCTTTCCTGAGGTCATTTCTGGGATTAAACAAGATATGTTTCTGCATCAGTTTAGCTACAGAATTCTTAAGGCATGTTTGGTTCACAACGCATAAAAACAAATGGTAGATTTCCTTTAATTTCTGGAACAGTTTTCTGCATTCTGCAGACTTCTTATTAAAGTAATTAGAGAGAGAGAAGACACGGGGTAATTGAAGATGTAATTTATGACAGTGTTGTTGGTATAGGAATAGGAGAAGCTGGGGGGGGGGGCTGTGTTGCCAAAGGTGTCAGCATGAGAATATAATTACAGAGCTGGCAACCTTATTAATATCATCAGTACTTGTGATATCCTACACAGCTCAGCAGTACGTGTCATTCTTCCCAAATACTAAATGATCACATAGATTCCCCAATCACCGGCCCCAAAAGTATTAGGGAATGTCTCAAAGATACAGCACATTAATATAAGAATAAAAGAATGGCTGCTCATCTTGGTTCTGAGACAACTCCCTGGTTTTTCCCATCATTCTTGTGTGACAACTTAATGAAGCATCTTTTTTTCTAGGCCATCAGCTGTTATTTTCACTAGGTGACAGAATTGCTTTCTAATTACTGATAAATTTAAGCTGGTTTCATGACTTTCCATGGCTTTTTGCAGCTTTCTTGCTTCATATGTTCAATACTTTTTTCCTAGAAGACATTTTGGGGCACATTTACTTACCCGGTCCATTCGCGATCCAGTGGCGTGTTCTCTGCGGAGGATTCGGGTTCTGCCGGGATTCACTAAGGTAGTTCCCCCGATGTCCACTAGGTGTCGCTGCTGCGCTGAAGTTCATTGGAATGCACTGAACTTCACCATGCCAGGCCGGGTGCAGGTAAGCGCGTGTCAAGCAACACTTTTTTTTTTTTTAAATGCGGCGGTTTTTCCGAATCCGCCTGGTTTTTGTACGGCCACGCCCCTGATTTCCGTCGAGAGTACGCCGGCGCCGTTGCGCCACAATCCGATCGCGTGCACCAAAATCCCGGGGCAATTCAGGAAAAATCCCTTCGCAATCCAGCGGCGCATTCTCTGTGGAGGATTCAGGTCTTCCGGCGATTCACTAAGGTAGTTCCCCTGATGTCCACCAGGTGTCGCTGCTGCACTTAATTCCGTCGGAGTGCACTGAAGTTCACCAAGCCAGGCCAGGTGCAGGTAAGTGCGTGTCAAGCGACACTTTTTTTTTTTTAAATGCGCCGGGTTTTCCGAATCTGTCGGGTTTTCGTACGGCCATGCCCCCCATCTGCGTCGCGAGCACCAAAATCCCGGGGCAATTCAGGGAAAATCGGCGCAAATCGAAATTTTCGGATAACCCGTCGGCAAAATGCGATTCAGGCCCTTAGTAAATGACCCTCTTTATGTTACTTAACGTAACGTTACTGATGGTAGACTCTAGGGCAGTGATGGGCAACCTTTTGAGCTTGGTGTGTCAAGATTCGCCAAAAAACCGAGTATAACTCGGGTGGTGTGTCACCTTGACAAAAAAAATAATTTTGTGATATTTATAGTTTAAATAACAAATATGTATAATTAACTTCTAGAGTACTTTAATCCTAGGTTGTCTGATTGATCCTAGCATGTACTGCCATACTACAGTATGGCAGTATATGGGGATTTTCCACATCAACTATTTATTACAATGTGCTGGGCAATCTCTCAGCTTCCCGGCTACTGCACCTGGCCGTGTAGGAGCCAAGGATGAAACTTAACTCTCCGGCGGCCGCGTGTCACTGAAAATGGCTATGCGTGTCAGCACTGACACGCGTGTCATAGGTTGGCCATCACTGCTCTAGGGGATGATGGCACTGTCTTTAGTTAGTTCCAGTGCTCACGGATTCCGCAGAAAACTACTTTATACAAATATCTGAATGATATTTCACGTCACCTGAGTGCCTCATGCCACTATCATTCACTAATTATTCTCGACCCCCCGCCGAACAATATGCACTCTTTCGTCTCACCCCGCTATGCTCATGGTTTGGTTTCTCTGTCATTGTGGATTGGATGGTTATTACTGACATCTGGTGGAAATATCATTAATAACACCTTTAAAAATATAATTTCCGTATTTTTCGGACTATAAGGTGCACCAGATTATAAGGCGCACCATCAATAAAAGCCTTCTAAAACGTCTAGGTTCAAAGGGTGCACCGGATTATAAGGCGCACCATCAATAAACGCCTTCTAAAACGTCTAGGTTCAGAGGCGCACCAGATTATAAGGCGCACCTGATGATAAGGCACACCTGATTATAAGGATGAATGACCAGCAGGTGGCAGACCTGTGCACAGTTCAAGGCAGCTGTTGTATGTAAGTATGGTTCATATATAAGGCGCACTGGACTATAAGGCGCACCTTTGATTTCTGAGAAAATCAAAGGATTTTTTGTGCGCCTTATAGTCCAAAAAATATGGTACATACTAAATTGGTGGTGTATTCTATACTTATTTCACCTGCTGTATAAGATTGTTGAGGATTCAACGGTCAGCATGCAAAGTGATAACAGTTCTGTGAGAGCTGCATCTGTGTCAGACACATGTGACATCACGTTCATCAATAACAAGATCTGTTTGTAGCTTGGTCCCATTCCAGGGAATAGTCCAGAGCTGCAATACCAAGCAGAGCCACCATAATAAGTAGAGTGCTGAGCTTGGTAAGGGGCGAAGATACTGCATTCTTTTCAAACTGGTGATCTGAGCGGTTTGCCGGGTGATAAACTCCCACTGATCCTATATTGATTACCCATCCTAATATTTTAATCCTATAAGACTACTAGAGAATGTCTTCACTTCTTGGTTAGGCTATAAAATGGGCAGTGGTTGAAGTTGTGCCAGGGCTTTTTACATCTAAAGACAGCAGGTGGGCATTACTATAAATAGCATTGACTCTTGAGGAGCCCTGCTACACTTTTATCTTGGGGCCCAGGAGCCTCCAGCTTCATAGACCCCAATGCCGGCAGAGTAATAGGTGATCATAAACAGTTTTATCAGGAATTATTCCACTTCTAATTTTTTGCACCATGTAAATTATGTATAGTGTATCATGTATTATGTATAGTAGGACCTCCCCTTTAAAAAAAAAAAAAAAAAGAACATTGCAAACCATTGAAATAATACAATTGCAATTTGAAAAATAAAATATAATTTTTAAAAAAGTAAAAGAAATCTGATGTATTAAAATAGAAAATTAAAACTATGCTTGTATAGCAGCAATATGTTTCATGTAAGAGACTTTTTCAAATTTTTATCTCTACAATCCTATGTGGTTATTACTGTGTTTTGTAGAATTTTAGAAAAGAAAAACCTTCAGAAGAAATACCATTGATTAAAAAGAAAAAAAACAGAAAATTAAATTTCTCAGAGAGAGAAGAATAACATTCAGAGCAAACATGTTGGAATTTTCAATGGTGGAGAGAACTTTGTCATCTGATACCCTGGCAGGACCATTTTATCTTCCTTGTGGTTATTACTGTGTTTTGTATAATTTTAGAAAAGAAAAACCTTCAATAGAAATACCATTGATTAAAAAGAAAAAAAAAACAGAAAATTAAATTTCTCAGAGAGAGAAAAATAACATTCAGAGCAAACATGTTGGAATTTTCAATTGTGAAGAGAACTTTGTCATCTGATACCCTGGCAGGACCATTTTATCTTCCTGCCCACCACAGGACCCCAAACGATCATGAGAAAGGACCCTCATCGATCGTGAGAATGTGGGTCCCATTTTCACTTGTTGATGGAGCGGCAAGTTCAGTATGTGCCTAGTACCTTGCCAAGGCATTCAAAAGTATCATGACCATGCAGGCCGCCATATTGTCTGGGATGGTCTTCCCCTGTAACCTTATCGGGGGACATAAAAAAGTTCATATCATCTCCCATTCACTACAACAGAAGTAAACAAACAATCCCAAACGTGTTAGTTATCCCTGAATCTCAAAATGGCCAATCTATTAAAATATAAACACAAAGTGGTGAAGGCTGTAACAAAAAACACGTCCAAATGTCTGAATCGCCGCTCATCAAGTCGCCAACCTTAAAATTTGAATAAAAAGTGATTCAAAGGTTTACAAAATCATAAGTATATCTCACAAAAAAAAGGCCTTGTACCAAAAAAACTGTCTAAAATGCCTTGTACCACATTTATCAAGGGTTTTAGATTTTTTTTTACAAAATTCTGACTTGTCCGACTAAGGAGGTGTGGCCTTGGGAAATGGGCGTTACCTCTCTGGAAAGGGGTGTGACCAATGGACAATAGTCCAGGCACACAATTTAAACCACCTAAAACTAGGTCTAAAGTAGAAACCAACAGTGTTATACTGCACCTGAATTTATCTTCACAGTGATAAATCTGGCACAGCAAAGGACTACTGATTTCCATATAGAGACTGGCAGGACCTGAGACATGGTGGGGAATTTAACAATATGGGGGTCATTTACTAAAGGCCCGAATCGCGTTTTTTCCGTTTTGCGCCGATTTTCCCTGAATTGTCCCGGGTTTTTGGCACACGCGATCGGATTGTGGCGCATAGGCGCCGGCATGCACGCGACGCAGATGGGGGTGTGGCCGTACGAAAACCCGACGGATTCGGAAAAACCGGCGCATTTAAAAAGAAAAAACACCTGGTGGACATCAGGGGAACTACCTTAGTGAATCGCCGGAAGACCCGAATCCTCCACAGAGAACGCGCCGCTGGATCGCGAAGGGACCGGGTAAGTAAATCTGCCCCCATGTCTCCTCCAGTCTCTACAAATCACTAGTCTTTTGCTGTGCCACATATATCAGTGTGATAATTTTTGGTGTAGGATAAGACAGCCGAAACTTACTTTAGACCTAGTTTTAGTTGACCTAAACTGTATGCACTGAACAAACTATGACTGAAAACTGATTGAACTTTGATGGAAAATAGCTGTTTTTTAAGTTACCAAAATGCCAAAAAGCTGTCTACTTTTTGCCTAGACAGCTTCCACCCTTCTGGCTGTGTGGGAAATTGCAGCCAGTTACATTAAAGGAAATCTACCATTTTATTTCATGCATTATGAACCAATATACCTTGAGACCGCTGTAGATACACTGATGCAGACACATATCTTGTTTAATCCCTGAGCTGAGTGGTTTTGCTCAAAAAAACAATTATAAAATTATGGACCTTGGGAAAGCTGGGTTGCATGCTGCTTGCCGTTCATAAACAAATTACATGGAGCTTCCTTAACTGTCCAGACAGGACTAATCAACCTTAGCTGGATGACTCATACACAGCAGCTGGGGGATGGTGCAGCAATTGATTACTTCTGCCGCTAAGCCAGGCAAAGGAGCAACAGAGCCTCATTTTCAGCAAAACCACTCAGCTCAGGGATTAAACAAGATATATTTCTGCATCTGTGTAGCTACAGCATTCTCAAGGTATGTTTGCTTTATACTGCATCAAATCAAATGGTAGATTTCCTTTAATGTAACTGGCTGCAATTTCCCACACAGCCAGAAGGGTGGAAGCTGTTTAGGCAAAAAGTACAAAGGAACAGGTCAAGTTTTCATTTTATGTGACTAGGACTAAATATATTTCAGCTATAACCAACACCAGTATTCTGCCCCCAACCCTGGCCTTCTCTGTGACCTGCCCTTTTGTGATACTTTTTTTTATAAAAGACAAATTTAAAGCCTCAAAAAGATACAATATCTGTGGCATATGCCTGGATTTGTGAATTTTTCATGCCGGAGAGATTAAAGGGGTTGTCAAAGACTAACTAAATAAAGCATGATGGCCAGAGATGGGCTTCACAAAACGTGTACTTAAAGGAAACCTACCACTTAGAATGGTAGGGGTAAGCTGTAAGTACCGAGCACCAGCTCAGGGTGAGCTGGTGCCGGTACTTACTTTCGTTTGTTATAACCGCGGTATCGCGGTTTTAACACTTTTTATACTTTAGAGCAGAAGACGCTTCGGCGCTGCGTGCGCACGATCGCGCGCCTCCACAGGAAATAGCACAGATGTTGCGCGCACGGTCGTGCGCAGCGCCGAAGCCCCTTCTGCTCTAAAGTTTAAAAGTGTTAAAACCGCGATACCGCGGTTTATAACACTAACGAAAGTAAGTACCACCGCACCAGCTCACCCTGAGCTGGTGCTCGGTACTTACAGCTTACCCCTACCATTCTAAATGGTAGGTTTCCTTTAACGTGTACACACCATGCCTTGTTTACAGGGGCACGGAAGCTCTGCTCGGGCAGCTTCTGCCCTGCCGGGCATGAACACCTGATCACTGTCCCAGCACTATATCAAGCCAGCTTGCTTTTTCTAATTAGTCTCGGACCACCCCTTTAAATGCATGATATATTCCCCCCAATGAGGCTTACTTTTAAGTTTATGAAACCTGTAGCATAACTTGTAGCTTCTAGCAGCAGTGCCCGTATCTGCACCTGTAGCACCCGTGCCCTCCAGATCAGCTGTGCTATGTGCGAACAGCTGGTGACATGGATCTGCAAGGTGGACACCCTGGCGTCTTCATCGCCTGCAAGCTGATATATTCCTGTCCGAGAGGCCCTGTCTAACTTGTGCCGGGTGAGGACTTAGCATAGTATTAACAGACAACACCCTATAATAACTCTCATTAGACACAATTTACACTTTTCCTTTTACAAAAGGGAGTGGGCAAGAATACTAGCATCGGGCACCACAGACGTCCACAGCACCAATGTGAAATTTTCTCCCCAGCTTTCAAATGATTCTTGGAACTAGCAATGTCAATAGTAGCAAAGCAAGGGTGCATTTGCTTGTCTCTCTGCTTGAAATAGTGGCGGGCTGCTATACCCACTATAGTCACAGGGCGCCCACAGTAGCCAATATAGTCACAGGGCCCCTTCTGTAGCCAATATAGTAACAGAGCCTCACTATAGTCAGGATAGTCACAGGGCCACACTGTACTATAGTTAAAAGGACTCCCCACAGTAGCCAATATAGTCACAGGGCCCCTGTTATAGCCAATATAGTCACAAAGCCTCACTGGAGTCAAGATAGGCACTGGGCCCCACTGTAACTACTATAGTTAAAAAGACTCCCCACAATAGCCAATATAGTCACAGGGCCCCCCTTGTATCCAATATAGCAATAGGACCCCCATACAGCAACCACTATAGTCCCACAGACTTTATAGTAACATGGCCCTGAAGCAGCCAATATCCTGACAATGTCCCCTCTGCAACCATGCTACACACAGGGCCCCGTAGTAGCCACAATAGTCACTCCGGTCCTCCATTGGACCAGTCTGAAGCTGATATAAGGCCATCCTGCCTGCTGGTTTAGAGCAGCACTCTGCAATAGATGAGAGGACTGCTGAGGGAAGAAGGTAAATACTCGGTGTTTATTATATATTTTATTATTAGGCAGCAACAAGGGGACTACAATATGAGGATGGAACAATATAAGGAGAGCTGGGGGATGTAAAATGAGGCAGTCACAATGTAAAGAGGGACTGCAGGGCACAAAATCAGGGGGAGCTGGGGTCATAATGTGAAGAAGGGTGTATGGGCGACCACAAAAGTTGGGATTTTTGATTGTCACAGTTCACTGTCCTCTAGGAAAGCTGGGTGATCATTTATGTGTGATAGTTGCTTTTAATCCAGCTTCTCTATAGAAAATGTAGAAATGTATTTACAACATGACAGAGGAAAAGATTCCTGAAGTTTTATGTACTAGCAAATGACCACCAATAGCTGTGCTCCACCACCGCCTACTTATTATGCACCGCCCCCCCTCTACATGCGCGCCATTAGCGTGCCCACACAGCCCAACTTTAAAATGGCGACGACGGTTTCACGACCGTGAACCAATCATCAATGAGAGGCGTGTCACTACAGAACACTTTACGCTCATAGGCCACGGCCTACGGTCTACTGATTGGCTGCAGGCTGACGCTTGCTAGTGATTGGTCTAACGCCTGAAACTAAGAGTCGTGATTGGTCTATAGCTAGTGAAGTTTCTGGAGTGCGGAAGAAAGATCTGGAAGGTTCTGGAGGTGGAGCTGCGTCTATACAAGAGACTGGCTGTCACCGAGATTGAGTAGAGGAGTCACTACGAGCGCTGGATACTGGTAAGTGCACTTACCTGCTATGGTGGGGCGGGCGGGCGGTTGTTGTATATACATGGGGGGAGGCTTGCTTATATGTTACTATATATGGGGGTCGTGAGCACACAGGGTAGTATCACCGATTTGGACCAACACTCAGTGACTAAATACTTCTCACAGCTGAGGTTTCGTTACAATGTCCTATGTAAGCTGTACAGTTAGATCTATATGTTCGGTCACTGATACATTGTAACCAATTCTGTGCGGGAGAGAGATCAGTGGTTAGAACTTGTACATAGTAACAGACCCTCTGCTGTGAGAAGTATTGGGTCTGTAACAGACACAGGGGTTTCCTACTAATATTAGGTGTCGCATCACTTCTAATCATAAAATGAAGGGTGCAAGTGTAAATGAATGTCTCATCGATGTGAATTCACACAGTCTGCTATCAGACCCTCACCCCTATCAGAGGGAGGCTCCTAAAGTTACTATTCACTGTCAGAAAGCAGAGATCTTGTACCAAGTGGAGCCTGGAAGCAAAGTGTGTGTCATGTGTATGTTCACTGTGTACAGAGAAGCCTCATTTGCATGTGAGCTGATGTGGCGGCTTGTTTGTGCCCTGCATCTGGGAAAGCCGAGTAATGAGAATCACACAGCTTTCCCAGCTCCTGAAACTTTTATGAACATCTCCAGATGCAATTTACATGAATGTGGATTTGTGTAACATGTGGGCGACCACGTAGAAGCAGTGCGTCCTATAGAGCGGGGGTCCTTGGCACAAGTCCCTTCCCCCTATGACTATAGACATGTGCCCCCCATTATCTGCACTAATATGTACCCCTCTCCTCCACAGGTGTCTGCTCACACCGCTAACTGGAAAGATCATCCTGAACCATGGGAAAAGATTATTACAAAACCCTTGGATTGGCCAAGGGGGCGTCCGAGGAGGACATCAAGAAGGCGTACAGGAAGCAAGCACTGAAGTACCACCCCGATAAGAACAAGGACCCCGGGGCTGAGGAGCGATTCAAAGAGATCGCCGAGGCCTACGATGTCCTGAGCGACCCCAAGAAGAGGGAGATATTCGACAAGTTTGGAGAAGAGGGTATGGACCTATATTTTGTGTGTGTGCGTAATAGAGTACCGAGGGGGGCAGGAGAGAGATTTTAGGTGTACCAAGCTTGGTTCACACATTGCGTTTAAAGGAAATCAAGCATGGACCAGGGACACTTAGTCACAGTGCCTGGATCTATGAGTGTGGTAATCTTCTTATATTTATTATCCATGTCCTCCTTCCTTCCTTCTAAAATCAACTTTTATAATTGTGCTAATGAGCAATGGGTGGATTACCAAAGCCCCAAAGTGCTGCAGATTCGCAGGCTGTTACACTGTCTCCACCCACACTCCTCTGCTCCCTCAGATCCTTATCCCCTCCCCATTCTGCCTTATTTAATGTCACTGCGATGGAGGAATTTTGGCACACAGTAAGGGGGGGGGGGGGGGGCAGTGCTGCTGCACAGTGTAAAGCTACAGCACAAAGGGGCTCTGGCAACACCTGCAGAGCCCTTCAGGCTCATAAGAATTATTTTAAAAGTTGATTTTAGAAGGAAGGAGGCCATGGATAACAAATATAAGAAGATTACCACAGTCATGGTACCTGGATCTATGAGTAATGTCCCTGGGTTATCATGATGGGTTTTAATGGTAGATTTCCATTCGTCAACACAGCCGTCAGGAACCGGTGTGCATTCTATGGGAGATGGTATTTATCCCGAGCCTATACCCACATAACCCACTTTAATATGAAAGTGGCACAGGCCACGTCCTAGTCCACATAGAGATGTAATCACGTTTCTGGTTCTCTCTAGTTGTTCATACACTAGGTGGTGGCCACGACTCAGCATTCCTCCAGTCACGGCTGCAGGTGTGGTGTAAGGACATCACCTGGCAACCCTGATCCATTTCCACCTCACACGCCCTGGTAGACCTGTGCGGGCATGTTTTATAGCACATGGAGTCTAGTAGTATATGAGTGTACCTCATGGTGTACAGTGCCCCTCTCCTTTGGCACATTGAGGGCACTGTACTTCCATATTGAACCTGACCAATCCTGTCCAGTATTTGGGTCACTTATCTGCTGCTTGGGGTCTTTTCCAGTCTCCATGAAAGTTTATAAGCACTTTATAATAATCTCTGAATTTTATAAAGCAGATGACCCCCTTCCTTCCACAGACCGCCTCTGCTACGTCTACCCCTCATCACTTTGACTATCAGTAGTCGTGTGCACTGAGCGTGTCCAGTCCTGCAGGAGTCTCTCCTTTACCTGCAGTTCGGGACTTGCCTTTTTACTGGTGTGTAATACCTGGCAATGACTTCTGATTCTCCTGACTGCCATCTCTCGCTGATCTATATACAGTATATGAGATTAACATCTACTACATTTCCCCTTTGTAGCTGTAGTTTCCCTACAATTTCACCTGCTTAATGCATCAAATGGTTAATGAAAAAGAGTTGGCTCTGCGGTAAAGGGGCTTTCATATACGTCAACGATCCACTATTCACTGTATAGGTGTCAGATTACTAGGGTTCTGACTGCTTGGACTGAACGGAGGACCAAAAGTATTGAATAATGGGTACAGACGCACATACTGGATCTGCCCTATTCCAACACAGCCGTCCCATAATCTGGCCTAGAAGTCCTAAAATGATCATGAATTCTGTTCTCTGTTCAGAAGGTGTGTGTGTGTTTCACGTATACCCAACATTAGGGTTCTTGTAGCTGTACCCTCAGATTCCCCTGTTCAGTGTATAAATCTGACCCTAGGTTCTCTTGCCATCCGGGCATCCATAGTAAAGCTTTGAATGTTTGTCTCCTATACCGACCTCTACCAAGGTGGGTTTAAGTACCTAATAGGGTTGCTTATATACCTATCCTGTTAAAGTTACCCCTGGCAGCAGGTCCTGCATACTTCTGCCGGATGGAGGTGGTTGTGCAGTCATTACTGTAGTCCTGCTGCCCGTGGGTCACATGACGCAGCTCCTGGCAGAAATGTTAAACTTTATACTGGTAAATATAATATGGGTGACCTTATTGGAGTCTTGCCTTGGTGAAGTTTGGTATAAGTGGTCAACCCCTTTAAGTAAGGTGTTGTGATGCACCTCAACCAGATCTTGTTGTGAATTCTGTGGGTCCTGTATTAAGCTTATTTCATGGAGCTGATCTTCCTTTCTTCTCTTTTAAACAGGGCTTAAAGGAACCCCAGGTGGAGGTGGATGCGGTGGTCCCAACGGTCCTTCCTTCAGCTACAGCTTCCATGGAGACCCCCACGCCATGTTTGCAGAGTTTTTTGGAGGTCGTAACCCTTTTGATTCATTCTTTGGAAGAGGAGATGAGGAAATGGACACAGACGACCCTTTCTCAGGATTCGGCATGGGGGGGTTTGGCCATTTAGGTGGCTTTCCCAGGGCTGCCCCTGGACGACGTGAGGCAATAACCAAGAAGCAAGACCCTCCAGTTATCAGGGAATTGCCAGTTGCTCTCGAGGAAATCTTTAGCGGCTGCACCAAGAAGATGAAGATCTCTCACAAACGTCTGGGCCCTGATGGGAGGAGCGTCCACACAGAGGACAAGATCCTCACCATCCAGGTGAAGAAGGGCTGGAAGGAGGGCACCAAGATCACCTTCCCCAAAGAGGGTGATGAGACGCCAAGCAACATCCCAGCTGATATCGTGTTTGTGCTGAAAGACAAACCTCATTCCATGTTCAAGAGGGATTCATCAAATGTCATCTACACAGCAAAGATCAGCCTGCGAGAGGTGAGTGCCATGTCAGGATAGGTCACCAGTATGTGATCTGGTTTGGGCCAACAACCTGCAACCTGGTTGACCTTTGGTTCTTAGAACTTGTCCAGTGGACTGAGTCAAAAGCAGACTGCTCCTTTCAGTGTATAGTGGACAGTGGTCAGTGTAAGGTGCTCTTTTTCACCAAAAGAAAGTCTTTCTTAAAAAGTGCCTGTGTCTTACAGTCCGAAGCGAGTAAGATCCAGCCCTGCCAGACCCTCCTGAATGTTGTCCTGGAGAACAAGTGAAGTGCTAACAAAGCCCTTCACCCAATCATAGAGAGCAGAGTAATACCAGCAGCGAGAAGGTTAAGCACCTTACAATGATGCGAAAAGCATGTGACTGATCACATGCTTCTTGCATAAGGTGCTTAAAGCCCTTTGATACGGTCACTAATAGTCCTATCGGAACATATTCATGGGATGGGAGAATAAGTTTACTTCATACTGCTGCTGGGATATGTAGCAGAGCCGTGCATGTGAGTGAATAGGAAGTTGCTTATAGTTCACAAAATACTGTACTTGAGTGGGAGGTTTAGAACAGTTCTGTATGTGGTTTGGGTCTCCTGAGGGCAGGTCATGAGTATGAAAACTGCCTTGGGAAAGGGGTCAGAAGACACCTAGAGGATTATTGTACACTACTGCTGGCCCAGTGCGTGATAGCAGGGATAATGGACTGCACATAAATATGTGCTTGACTTCAGAATTGGTTTGGCTTTGTTCACCTTGGATTGAGTTTTTCAGTATTGTTTCATACCCGCTCTTGATTCTCTGCCCTTAGGCTCTCTGCGGCTGCTCTGTGAACGTCCCCACCCTGGACGGTCGCACCATTCCAGTAGTCTGTAAAGACATCATCAATCCAGGAACCAAGCGCAGGATTCACGGCGAAGGACTTCCACTTCCCAAAGCCCCCGAACAGCGGGGGGATCTCATAGTGGAGTTTGATATTCGTTTCCCTGAACGTCTCCCCGTATCCTCACGGGAAACATTAGAACGGATCTTGCCTGCATAATGATCCCACTAACCGCACATAACATGTTGCAGACCAAAGCGGTACTGACAGACCAGCCCCACACGCCTGCAGTGCCTGAGAAGCTGGAGAGACCGCGAAGGGGACACTAAGCTTGTACGTAAAGCGCGTATGAGCTGAGATATACATACATGTATTTTTCTGTTTTCTTATCTCTCATAAAACCAGTCCTGAACCGGTCACCACTGAACGTCTTAAAGGGGGGACGAGCCTCCCATAACGTGGCGGTTGTATGTGCACATGTGTTCGGAAATTGATCTCCTATTGGCATTTGCTAGCACAGAGAGTAAGCTGCAAATCCCACTGCTATCCTGTCATCTCATTCCTTGTCTAATACATCTCCATCTTTGCTGACCAGCACAGCATCACTTTACTGCATGTGCCACATTGTGGCAGCTATTAAGGACGGAGGTCGACCTAGGCGGCAGTTTCCAACTTTCCTGGAAGTAGTTAAAAGTTCGAGGGGGGAAAAAAAAATTCATCTCATTTCATTAAAATTTCAAATTGTTCCCTTATGGTTGTTCTCAGTGGAAGGAAGATCAAGTGTTTTTTAAATTTTTTTTGGTTTTTATTCTTTTTCTGCACAGCCACTATTGGGCGCTATTACGAACGCTTTGTAACTTCTATGTATCTAGAACGAGGGTGGACCGCTCCTTGCTCCCTCCAGTGCCCCCTCTATAAATGGATTTGTATTTGTGTTGTAAATATTATATCTTTTTATTTTATGGGATTGTACTGTGTATATACCGTATATGATGCTGCAGGTGAGGGTGGGAAGCTGAATGATCCCTGACGGATGGTGTTTGGACACAGAGAATTATTTTGTTGTGTTTGTATAAGATGATGACATTTCCTAGTACTGCCTGTAAGTCCACGGATTGGCCACGCCATGCACTGAGAGAGTGGCACAGAGTCTCTGGACCACATAGAAACATCTCCAACACTAAAATAAAAGTATTTTCTATAAATGTTATCTGTGGAGTCTTCGTTCTTGATCAATGACCTGAAATATAATCATGGGATGATCCCAAGGGAATTGTCTCCTTTAGGATCCCTGCATATTACATGTGGGATTGCAGCGCGTACAAGATATACTGGACCGCACCTAGAATCATTGAACTGATCCTTGCTTGTGAGTAATGGGCTTAAAGGAAATCTACCATTGAAATCAGGCTTGAGAAACCAGGGGCACTTCCTCATAGATCCAGGCACGGTGACTTTGGTAATCTTCTTATTTGTTTTCCATGGCTCTACAGTGGTAGCAGCCGCCATGGGGCCCGCAGTGTCAGGGGGCCCTGTCATCTGAGCTGACACAGTAAAAAGTGGGCATATGTATATATGTATGTGATGTATATATGTTGTGTGTGTGTGTGTGCCTGATTTTCTGTGTGTATGCTGTATGATTGTATATGGCTGTATGTGTGATGTGTGTATGCTCTATATGTATGCAAACGTGTATAAATGTGTGTAAATACAGTATATGAGTACATCAATGTGTGTGCGTATCAATTATGTTTATTTACTAAGTGGGGCTCCCATTCAGAAGCCTGCTATGAGGTCCAGCCTCTCCTAGTTACACCCCTGACCCCCCAGAGCCCTCCAGGCTCATTAGTATTTTTTTTTAAAATGTTGATTTTAGAAGGAAGGAGGCCATGGATAACACATATAAGAAGATTGCTACAGTCACGGTGCCTGGATCTATGAGTAAGTTTATCATGCTTTGGTTTTGATGGTAGATTTCCTTTTTAACCCCTTCACACTTGGTGATGGATATACCAGTTAGCGAGCTATTAATGGTGTATGTAGAGGGCTCACAGGTTGAGCCCTCTTCATGCAGAGCCATGTCAGTCTACTGGGCCTCGCAAATTATGTGACCAGATCACGGCCCCCTTAATGGCCGGTTGGCTGTGTAGTCTTTTAGAGGATGCTAGTAATGTGTGATGTTCCCCTGCATGGTTTGTTCTCTATTGTAAAGAAGATTTAGTCCTTATGAAGCTACGTCTCCCGTGGTGCTCTTGGAGCCCTTCCAGGACGTTCCTCTCTGGGGCAGGAAACACATTTTTGCTGATAAAGCTAACACAGATGTGCACCCCATGGAGGTGTGCGGCAGATGTAACGTCCATGTATCCTGTCCCATGAGTCTCTATATCAGACCACATCCCATTCCACCCTCCCACACAAACCTGAATGGATGAAGCGGATGATGTGCGCTGGACTTCCGCATTTCCTTCCATCTACACGAACCACCAGAAACTACATGAATTCAGGCAGCAAAATAATAGTTCTGTCATCTTTGGAGTCTAAGACACACGTCTGGCACAATACTGCTCCGTACATGGGAAAAATATAGGACGTGTCCGATCTTTCCCCGTGTTACGGCGCCGTGCCCCATGCATCGCTATGGAAAGGGGAGGAGTCACCCTTTTTCTTCTCCATTGCGGTGAACGTATGCTCACCTGGCTACGGCTGGTATATGTTCATGTGGATGCTGCCTAACGGCGCATTCACACTGCCGTTGCCGACCGTACCGTAGCACGGTGGGCACACGGCGGCACCAGGGAGAGGAGAAGGAGGTTAGGGCTGCTCACCCCTGCCCCTCTCCATAGAGTAATATGGTGCACGGCGCCGTATGGCGAGAAAAGATAGGACATGTTCACGGGGTACGGAGCGGTAGGGCGCTGTACGCCCATTGCCGTCTATGGGAGACATATATCGGCCGTATATACGTCTCCCATACAGCAGTGTGAATATAGCCTAACGGTAGTGGCACGCGTGGCGTTTTGACCCCATTTTTAAGCAGTCCGTTTTTGACCGTTTTTACCAATTATCTTAATTTACATCATTGGAAAACGGACAAAAATGGTCACAAAACGGATGCGTTTTTTAATGGACTACTTAAAAACTGCCTAAGACCAGGTTCCAAACGCCTTAAGGGTACGTTTACACATACTGCTAGCTAATGGGGGCGGACCCCTGTGCTAGCGCTCCACTTATAAACACAGTGCTAGCGGATCGTGTGACTGCACCCTAAAGGTGCGTTCACACATGGCGTTAATGCATGCGCTTTGAAACTCAACAGCTGAAGAGCTGTTTACAAAACGCAAACATGAATGTGACGTTAACAGCGGGACAACCAAAATCTGGAGCCGACCCTTCTATCAGACCTCTTCTCAGCTGTTGTGATGCATTTGAAAGCTCATGTGTTAACGCCACTTGCGAATGCACCCCTAACGCCACGTGTGAACACATCCCAGTCAGCATAAGTCAGTACAAGTCAGTGCAGTGGAGAGGAGGAATGAGCGCTGCTCATCCCTCCCCTCTCCAAAGGAAACAGCGCCACACACCAGTTCTTACGGCCAAAGGTAGAGCTTGCTCTATCTTATTTGCAGCGACAGCGTGGTACGCTACATTGTGCTCGCCGTACTGTGCCCAGGCGCCATATTTTCCCACAACCGCTGTCTGAATGTGTTTGGCTGGTTTAAGGGTGAAGACACACGTGGTGTTTTTAGGCCGTTTTTTAGTTAGTGCGTTTTCAGATCGTTAAAACGCATGCGGTTTTTGAAAACGCATGTGTTTTTGTCCGTTTTTAATTGCGCAAATTCGAAAAACCAGACAAAAACGCATGCGTTTTTTAAAAGATCTAAAAACGGCCTAAAAATGCCACATGTGTCTTCACCCTAAATCCTGTATTAACATTTTCACAGCTGTTTACACTTCCAGAAATGTAGAAAAACAGATTCAAACCAGCCAAACACATAGTAAACATGCAAAAACGCATATGTGCACTTTTTCAGTCGGTTTTAAAATGCATCAAGAACGGACCAAGAAAGCACTGTGTGGCGTGTTCACACAATGCGTTGCGTCATGTTTTTTGATGCGTTTTTGACGCATTCCACTGGCTTCAGCCTTAATCACATGCTGAGGTTACCTTGCGTTTCCACTGCATCTGTTAAAACGCAATGTAACCTTAGAATGGTGTGAACGCGCCCTAAGAGTAGTGGTACATGTGGCGATTTGAACCCATTTTTACGCCATTTTTAGTCGTGCGTTTTCAGATTGTTAAAAAGCGCATGCGTTTCTGTGGGGTTTTCCCAATTATCTTAATAATAGTTATTATTTATTTACATAGTGCACACAGATTACGCAGCCCTGCACAAAGCATGACAAATTGGTCCCTGTCCCCATGGGGCACACAATCTAACAACCTACCAGTATGCGGGAAGAAACCGGAGTTTCTGGAGGAAACCCACGCGAACACGGAGAGAACATACAAATTCTTTGCAGATGTTGACCCTGGGTGGGATTAGAACCCAGGACCTCAGCGTTGCAGGGCAGAAGTGCTACCCACTCAGCCACCTCCCTGCATCTTAATTAAAAATGGACAAAAACGGATCCTTTTTTTTAAAAAACAAACTGAAAAAAGACTGAAAAAGCATGACTTAGGGCAGTTATGGCTAACCTATGGCACAGGTGCCAGAGGTGGCACTCAGAGCCCTTTCCGTGGGCACTCAGGCCATCACCAGAGAGGACTCCAGGTATCTTCCTGCAGTCCCAGACAGCCCAGGACTTGCTGTGCACACAGGTATTTTAAAGTGACAGCTCTACCCGGGACTATTTTCTGCTTTATTGGTGTCCTCAGGTGCTGGTATCAATGAAATCTGTGACAGAGAAGGGAGTATAAATCACAAATTAAATGTCTGTGTTGGCACTTTGTGATAAATAAGCGGGTCTTTGTTGTAGTTTGGGCACTCGGCCTCTAAAAGGTTTGCCATCACTGACTTAGGGTGATGCCACACGTGGCGTTTTGAACACGTTTTTGGAAAACGCATCCGATTTTGACTTTGGCTTTACCAATTATCTTAATTAAAACTGATCAAAAACAAATGCATTTTTTAACGCATGCGTTTTTGGACGGACTGCTTAAAAACGGACCAAAAACGGGTTCAAAACGCCACGTGTGTCATCACCCTAAACCGAACTAAATAGTGGTGATAGTATATTAGGTCAATTTCTGATGACAGGTTCCCTTTAAAGGATTTGATCAGTGTTAAAAATAAAATCTAGCCACTTTATTTCAGTAACAGCGCCATTCCTGCCCATAGGTTGGGTTTAGTACTGCTGTTCAGCTCCATGGAAGTAAAAAGTACAAAGCTGCAATACCGCACCCAGACTGTGGAGAGATGTGGCATTATTTGTTGAAGAAAACAACCATGTTTTTCTTTATCCCTTTGATTGGTACTGTAATGACGTGTGGTGACTAGTGCTGCCATTTCTACTGTATACACTCCATTATCCAAACATTAAAATGGCGGCAGCAGCACTCTCTCTTTATCTATTTCATAATCACTATGGTAACAAGCTAAACTACCACAGTCTCCTCACTGTCTCCCAAACAAGCTTTATTGACTTGCACTAATACAATACAGTTCCAGTTGCCACGCCCACTCTATTCTAGCCAGCTTCTATGATTGGTCCGCGCTGAGAACAGGTTCCACCCTGCCGTCACGCCCACTCTGACTAATGTGGGGAGAGTCACCGAAACCGGAAGCGGTACCGGGAAACGACAGGCACAGGCGGAAACGCCGGGATCTCACCGGTGACAGGAGATCGGGGCAGGAAGAAGGTACATGGGGGGATGATGTAGGCAGCGGGAGGTCTATGCACGCACTTTCTTATAGACTTATATGGCGAATTGTCGTAACCTCAGTGATTGTGCACTGGTATAATTAGTCTTCTTCTCCAGTAATACAGCGTATATGTGCATATAGCATCCGCCTTGTTATACAGTGCCCCTTACACCTGCAACACTAAGCATTCCGGCCCTAGGAAAGCTGGGTGACACTAATCTACTGCCTGTAAATAAGGTAACGGTGGGAGAGTAGAGTGAAACCCAGCTTTCTATAGTCCTGCACTACAGGGGTGCGTTGTTTAGAGTTATTTTGTATCAAAGGATGTATTAGTGTGTTGTATGTATATACTGTACATGATTTACTGTATACAATGTCTCGTGTCTCTATCTCATATCTATCCATCAAATACATATCGCTCCATTTCCGTTCAGTCTGGTATATAACTCCTAATAATAATCTTTATATATCTCCATCATATTCTGTAAGCGTCATATACAAATATAATATTACATTACACAGTACCAGTCATCTCTATATACACTTTGTCTTACACCTTGCATATTATTTATGTGTATATATATATATATATATATATATATATATTATTTGCCCCCACAGCTCAGCTCAGTCTTGTATATAATCAATGTCTATAGTATTTGCCTTGTACATTGTATATACAGGCGGTCCCCTACTTAAGGACACCCGACTTACAGACGACCCCTAGTTGAAGAAGGACCCCTCTGTCCCCTGTGACCTCTGGTGAAGATCTCTGGATGTTACTATAGTCCCAGACTGTAATGATCAGCTGTAAAGTGTCTGTAATGAAGCTTTAGTGATAATCCCTGGTCCCATTACAGCAAAACATTTATAAACTCCAATAGTCACTGGGGCAAAAAAAACATTTTTTTTTGTCTGGATCTACAATTATAAAATATACAGTTCAGACTTGCATCTAAATTTAACCTAAGAACAAACCTCCGGACCCTATCTTGTATGTAACCCGGGGACTGCCTGTATTCCATTTAGTGTTTCCTTTTTGCTGACACATCTTGGGTGTTTCTTTCCACCTGTAATAAATGTGTGTGTAGTGAATGATCCTGTCTCTGAATTGTTCACCGTCAGGAATTTTTAGTAAAGTTCAGCATTTTTCCATTGCTCGGCGTATAATGGAGACTAGTTCCGTAGTTCTCCTGGTTAGTTTCTACAGGTGTTCATTTGCCAGATTGTCCGCTTGGCCCCTAATCCAGCAATACGTCCGGGTTGGGCAGCCGGGCATGAAGTCCACTCATCTCTAATCAGGGGTCTTCAGCTCTCACTTCTCCAGCTGTTGTGAAACTACAACTCCCAGCATTCAGTTCGTCCTTGCGGCAGAATAAGATTGCATGCTGGGAGTTTTATATCCCCCTGTTTTATATACTTGTCCTTTATATGAAGTGGATTCCAGATCTTTCCATTAACCGCTCGCTTTCTCATAAATAGTTGTAAGGCTCCATGCACACTGACGTATGCTGCCCGGCTAGGGGTGGTGTTCTGAAGAAGGGGGAATGAGCACTGCTCACCCCTCCCCTCTCCATAGGAAATGGAGCCGCAGACCCGTTATTACGACCAAAGATAGAGCATGTTCTTTGCTTTTTCCGGGGATAGAACGATGAGCACAACGTGCTGAGCCTGGGCGCCATATTCGTCTCTCCGACGGTCATGTGTATGAGGCATTTAAGGAATCCCCATAGCTTATAATAAATTGTAACTATGTATGAAAAGTTTAGGGTTTAGTTCTGTCTCTAATCATGGAATGAGAAATGCTCCGCGTCAGGCAGACATGGGTTGACTTTGTCTTCTATTTTTCTCTCCACAGTTTATTATTATTCCAAATTGTCCACCATAAAGGCGCCCCCATGCCGCTGGGCCTTGGTCGACGAAAGAAGGCTTCTCCGCTGATGGAAGAAGACGATATGGGGGAGCGCACTGCTCTGGGGGTATCCCACGCTGGTAGTGTCTCCGGCAGCTCTATCTCGCCACAGATACCAGGACTACCACCCCCTGCCCCTGCCCTGAGACCTCGCCTAGTTTTTCATGCCCAGCTCGCTCACGGGAGTCCTACAGGAAGGATTGAAGGATTTAGTAACGTGAAGGAGTTATATGCGAAGATAGCAGAGGCTTTCAATATACCTATAAGTGAGGTGAGCGGATACTCTGCGGGAAATCCTACAGTGTTTTTCCTACAGAAGGACAATTTGTGTTTTTGCTGTGGTGTACCTGCAGTTTTCTCTGATACCCCTTGCAACTTTTGAAGGGAACCAATATTTTTACAAATTGATTTAGAGCCCTATTAGCTCCCTGGATGGGTTAATTTGCATGACAGGTTCTCTTTAATCTTTGCATAAAAGATTAATGCAAATATTAGTGATAAATGTAAAGTTATGCACCTGGGGGCTAATAATCCAATGGCAGCATATGTCCTTGGGGGAGTAAATCTGGGAGAGTCCCTTGTTGAGAAGGACCTGGGGCTACTAGTAGATCATAAATTGAATAACAGCATGCAATGTCAATCAGCTGCCTCTAAAGCCAGTAGGATCATGTCATGTATCAGAAGTGGTCTGGACTCTCGTGATAGGGATGTTATATTACCAATGTACAAGGCATTGGTTCAGCCTCACCTGGAATATGCTGTCCAGTTCTGGACACTGGCTCATAAAAAAGAGGCCCTGGAGCTGGAGAGGGTTCAACGAAGAGCCACAAACATGATAAGGGGTATGGAGGGTCTCAGTTATGAGAAAAGGTTAAATTAATTATATTTAGTCTTGAGAAGACGCCTGAAGAAATTACATGATTAATTGATAGAAATATATGAATGGTCCACCAATATATGGTGGAAAGTTTTTCCTGATTAAATTATATCAAAGAGGTGACAGGGCTAATAATAATTATTTGTTATTTATATAGCGCACACAGATTACGCAGTGCTGCACAGAGTTTGCCAAATCGTTCCCTCTCCCCAATGGGGCTCACAATCTAATCAACTTACCAGTATGTTTTGAAGTGTGGGAGGAAACCGGAGGACCCGGAAGATACCCACACAAACTCTTTGCAGATGTTGACCTGGATGGGACTTGAACCCAAGTCCCCAGCGCAGTAATGCTAACCAATGAGCCACGTGCTGCCCTTTACTTCTTCACTGCGAGAATTAATGTGTGGAATAGCTGAGCTCAGGCCCTGGTCACAGCAGGGACAGCAGAGAGCTTCAAGAAGGGTCTAGATGCCCGTACACTATATATAGATATGCTCTATCTGCCTCATCATACAAGAGAATCTGATGCTAATGGATAGTACAGGAAGGCGGATGTCAGATAGGTTTTATTTCCTACAACAAGAGGTGTCATCTTTATGATTACTGCCGCTGTTGGTGCAATAAATGACATGTTTATGGTGTAAGCAGTGGCTGCGCTCTCCTCCGGCATCATCCCATTAGTGTATTATATTATAATGGCTTCTCCATGTTGATGCTGGTACAGGGGAGGCACAGTCTGCCCCATCATCTGATACTCACCATTTATCCTGCTCTGGCACTTCCAGGTAATGTTCTGCACTCTGAACACTCACCGCCTGGACATGGACAAGCTGCTGGGGGGTCAGATCGGTCTGGAGGACTTCATCTTCGCTCACATACGTGGCCAAAAGAAGGAGCTTGAGGTGTACAAGTCTGAGGAGTCTCTCGGCCTTACAATCACCGATAATGGCGCCGGTTACGCCTTCATTAAGGTAGTATTACAAGATCCAAGTGGTTCCAATAACCCTTGACTTCTTCTGTTTAACCCTGGTAACTTCTTCTGTACCTCCAGCGTATTAAAGAAGGAAGCACTATACACCGGATGCAACTCATCAACGTTGGGGACATGATTGAAGCCATCAATGGGAAGAATTTAGTGGGCAGCCGTCACTTTGAGGTGGCCCGAGCCTTGAAAGAGCTACCAAGAGGAAGATCCTTCACAATGAAGCTGTGTGAACCCAGAAAGGCCTTCGGTAAACTGAATACAGGCGGTCCCCTACTTAAGGACACCCGACTTACAGACAACCCATAGTTACAGACGGACCCCTCTGCCCACTCTGACCTGTGGTGACCTCTCTGGATGTTACTATAGTCCCAGACTGCAATAATCAGCTGTAAGGTGTCTGTAATGAAGCTTTATTGATAATCCTGGGTCCAATTACAGCAAAAATTTTGAAACTCCAATGGTCACTTGGGCAAAAGAAAAAAATTTGTCTAGGACTTCAATTATAAAATATACAGTTTCGACTTACATACAAATTCAACTTAAGAACAAACCTCCGGACCCTATCTTGTATGTAACCCGGGGACTGCCTGTATAGGTTTTGACGTCTTACATTTTACAGGGCGTTCACCAGGGCTAGTAATTCTCTAAGGCCTCACGCACACTACCGTATGGGGGAATGTAATCTGGCCGTGCATTTTGCGGCCCCTATAGACATCTGTGGCACTCGGCCGCGGTGCAGTGGGCACCCGGTGTCTCACCGTGTGGCCAGTGTCCTATAAGGCACTATCCACACGATTTTTAATGAAGAGAGGAGGGGTGAGGAGCACTCGCCTTCCTCCCTCCTGCACCCGGTTGTATGCCTCCCTGGGCGGAGCATATGGTAGTGTGCTCGAGGCCTAAAACCTCATAAATGAGTTTGGTCCAACAAAATTTGCTCCTTGTGACTGCAGATTTTACCGGACTGAACCTAGGATCACTGAATGGACATGCTGAGTTCAGTTCAGGGACCCTAGGTCCAGTTTGGTAAATCGCACAAGTGCAACTCACCCTGTAGGCTGCTGCTCTGTACAATACACAAATCATTTACTAATACACCATAATGAGTGAAAAAGGGTCCCATTTATTTCCTACATGTAAAAGTGATCTCCCCTCCTACATGGGTTCTATTGGATAGGTGTCATATCTGTATATGTCCCTATATCTATGTATAATATTGTGATGGTAGTAACGACGGCCTCTGATTATGGGGAATAATATACTGACCGATCTTTTTATACTCTCCATCCTTATGTTATGTTGTGGTACTGTGAGACCCTGTCCTGTACTCCACTCACACACAAAGCTGTATTGTGCACGTTTTCTATTCCCTCATCTGCTGATTGAGGCTATGTGCTGTTTTTGCCCAGTTTTGATGATTTCTGGTTGATGTGTGGTTGCTCCAGTCCTGATCACGCTGCCTGCGGTACTTATCCCACAGGGTGCACTTGTCTGCTAGGAGCTCGGTGAAGCCGGGTGTGTCTATTTGCTCAGTCACACTATTGTACATGGCACAGGCTATTACTGGAATGTAACTGTGACATATAATGAAAATGGAGTTGGGTAACTGGAAGGTCTGGCTTTTTGATAATAAAAATACTAAATTATATTGAATGTTGAGGGTGAACAGTCTACTTGGGGCACCTGAGCTTAGTGAACACTATAGCATGTTCCCCTAGTGCAAGGCTGTGGGGAGCAGTAGTCCTTGTAATTAGATAAGCTAAAATTAACAATTGTTTTATTCCTTCTCAGATATGATTGGTCAGCGCTCCAGCTCATCCGCCAACAGTGCTGGAATATCCTCAGGGAGAGGAACACTACGTCTCCGAGCAAAGGGGGCCCCAACCGTAGAGGAGCTGGTGAGAGAGGTGTGCTTTGTGTATTGTAATGTCCAGTGGGTGTTGGTGGCGGGGAGCATGCGGTGTATACCTCACCATGGAAGCTTTTAGTTCTAGATCCCCCCCCCCTCCCTTGTGACAGGAGAGGGCTCATGGGGCCACGTTTGGGCTTGAGACCAGCTGATCTGTTTTTTTTTTTTTTTTAATTATTTTCCATCCATCCAGGTCTCTGTCATTGAGGAGAAAGCAATACAGAAAGTAGACGATCTTCTGGAGAGTTATATGGGGATCAGGGACAGTGACCTTGGTGAGTGTATGACGTACATATGTCCTTGGTTCAGAAGTCTGATGATATCGCTGCTGAATCCCTGCATGTTCCAACTTCTTCCATTACTCCTCTTGGAGGCAGAGCTGTGGGGAAGGGAACGTGGGTCAGCCTGTTGCCTTAGGATGCAGTCACACATTGAACACTAGCATAAAGGGGCTGGCACTGGCCCTATCCCATATGTGCTATGGAAATGCATGCGATCAGTAACCAGAACCTGGTGTCTTGTATTGTTTTAAATCAAATCAAGTCACCGGGTTCTGGTTACCAATCGCACATATGTGATCGGGCCAGAGACCTATCCCCATACACTAGCACTGGCTTAGTAAACATAGTGCTAGCGGTACGTATGACCGCACCCTTAGAGACGCAGATGGGTGACATCTGAACTTTGATGGAAGAGATGTCTTTGGTGAGACCGGAGGTGGATTTGCTGAAAGTGTTATGAGCTATATTAACGTTTTCAGTGCGTTTAAAAACGGACCAAGAACGCACCGTGTGACCGCACCCTTAGGTTACCATAAGGTAACTGATCGCTGATCATAAGATGAAGCAGAGATAACAGGCGTCCACACAACTCTAGCCACTGTCTTGTGTTATGCTGCTGCCTGTGGTATGTATGTTGGAGCAGATATCTGGTGGGGTAAGAGCAGATGTAGCTCCATCATACGATACTAGTAAACGGTCCCCGATGGCTGAACTGTTAGCTCCGCAGGGCATCTGCCCAGATCCACTCTGCGTTATTACTGCTTCATCTTTCTTTTTCCTCCCTGATCTGTCATTTATTTAATTGTGTGTAATTGTGAGATCCGTGCCAGATATTCTGCAGCTATCTGACCTCTTCCTGCCCTTTTTCCTTGCAGCTGGCACCATGGTAGAGCTGGGCATGGATAAACAGAACCCGGACGACTTCTCCCAGGCCTTGGACCGCACGCTCGGGGACTTCGCTTTCCCAGATGAGTTTGTCTTCGACGTCTGGGGAGCGATAGGCGATGCCAAGGCTGGACGCTATTAAATGACCCTAGCCCCTGCACCATTCGCTTCCCACTTAAAGGGGAAGTATCTGCTGCTCCCTGTCCTATATGTGTATCATTCAGGATCGGGACACTGGTGAGGGGGGATATTCTAAGGGCTAAACCACTGCTGGTCATAATACGACACTCATTCCTGCTGTTACATTACCTTGTGGAAGTGCTCCTCCCACTTGTCTTCTGCAGAGTCAGTGGGGAGGAGCCTGGCACTGAATAATTCCCTGGGAGACTGTTCATTCAAACCCATTGCAGGACATATGGAGGTAGATCGGAGATGGCGAGGACAATACTGCACACTACAACCTCTACAGTAACGCTCCAATACATTCCTCGGATGGATTCTGCGAATATCTAGTGAAATGAGATTTAACTAAGCTAACGGATTAGTCGGAATCGCCCCTTACACCCCAAAACAGAGGACATCTCACACTGGAAATGCACAAGGCGACATTTCCCATTGTACATGACACTTTTTTTCTAATGTAAAAGTCGATAACTGCTAAAAGAGTTTGTTACAGACCCTCCGTATCCTCAAGACGCCAGTTACTAGCGCCACCCGGTGTCCGGGCGGCAGAATTGCAATAATGATTACAGAGCATCTTGTTGGATCGGAGGGATCACTGACCTAGAATATTTATGTTGTCCACTCACAAGTTTATTTTCTGTGTTCCCTGTTATGACTGTAAGAAAAAGGAAAAACAGAATTTATTAAAAGATTTTATACAAAGGAGATTCCAGTTTCTTCTGTGGGGTTATTAGGATTAGTGTATGATCTTACTAAGGCCCTTTACACACGAACAAGCGTAACCTAGGCATAGCATACAGACGGCTGGGGGAGGGGTGAGCGCTACTCATCCCTCCCCTCTCCATAGGAAGCTGTGTAGCCGGGGCGTACGTATTTATCTTTTTCCGGTATGATATGGTGACACTCGTGGGTGTGCTTACCGTACCCTGCCATGCACAATGGACCTGTAAGGCGGCCGTATGTCTAACCTACGGCCACTATATACGTTTGTGTGCACAGGGCCTAACTCACTGGCCCATACAGGGGATACCTCTCTGTATACAGTGGCGGCAGCTCTTCTGTGACTGGCTTCATATCTCCTGTGTTGTGCCATTTTCTTTCTCATTATATTGAGACATTATTTTGCATAGACAGGCCCACACTTGTCCTCTCCAGGTTCATAATCCGGATATCTAAGGTATTTCATGGGCTGTAAGAGGCATCATAAGACTAGATACTCTGTGTAGTCGTCAACCTTTAACACATGTGTTAACAAATATAATGCAATGTTAACAGCTGCGTTTTGTAAATGCAAATGTCAACGGCTAATTTAATTGGCTAAATCTTTCTTCAGCTGTTGCAATGTGTTTTGAAACCCATGCGTTCAACGCCACGTGTGACACACATACTTTTTAGCCAAACCCCCTCCGACTTGCATTTTGGATGCATTTAAAATCTTAAAGTATCACGCGGGAATCCACCCTCAAGGTGGTTTTATCTTGGTGATTGTTTGTTTATGATTTTGCACAAACTCCAATCCCTTTCTGGTGACTCTTGCTGTGATTTATTTTATTTTATTTTTTTACTCTTCTTGCGATTATTTAGCAATTTACCTAAAAAAAAAAAAAAAAAAAAAATTAAATGATGTGAACACTACATTGGCGTTGTTTGTCACTTTTGTGGTTCAGGGTACTGTCACACAGTGCGTTCTTGGACCGTTCTTTGTGCGTTTTTTTTTTTTTGTCTACCATGCATTTAGCTGGTTTGAACCTGTCTTCCCTTCTGGAAGTGTAAGCAGCTGTAACATTTTCACAGCTGCTTACACTTCCAGAATTCAATAAAAAAGTAAATAAAAAATTTAAACCAGTCATATTCATGCGTTTTAAAATGCATTCATTTGCAGTGCGTTTACAAACGCACCAAGAACGGTCCGAGAACGCAACCTCAGGGTAACACTAGCTAAAATATTAAAAACATTTTGTTTTTTTTTGTTTTTTTTCACAATTTTTAGCTTTGAAGTTTTGTTAGTAATAAAATTCTGTATAAAAATGTATAAAACTTAAATTCTGTATCAAAAAAACTATTAAAACGTTGCAAGCCTTAATGAGAATCATGTCGCAAGCCCAAAATTATAAGAAAGTGCAGAGCCATGAAAAGAACTGCTGGCTCGCTGCTTCTCTGTGGGTCTGTAGTGATCAGGCCCCCAACAATCTAACCAATGGCGTAACTAGAAGCTGATGGGCCCCAGTGCAGAGTCTGTGCCAGGCCCCCGACTATAATGTATGATTTATAGTAATAGTCTTCTCATACGGGAAAGTGACACCATAAGGGTCCCTAAGCCTCTTGGGCCCTGGTGCGACCATAACCTTGTTACGCCCCTGAATCTAACAGCTATTCTCTACCATCTGTGGTAATATAGGCTATTTTTGGGGTGGGGGGTGCTATATATGAAACTCCAATCCTGGACCTTCTTTTTCTACATCTGGTCACTGTATAATTGCTGTTTTATTCCTCCTGGTAATGTATAAACAATGTGACCACTGGGTGGTACCATTTCCCTTGTCAATAGGGAGCGTCCTTGTCTTACAATGTTGGCTCCAAGGACCACAAGATTGTTATCACTCAGGTGTCATTGGGAGAGATGTATCAGAAGTCATGGAGAATAAAACTGTTTGATGCTCATGGCAACCAATCCGAGATCAGCTTACATTTTCACACCGCAGGTTATAAAATGAAAGCTGAGCTCTGATTGGTTTCCATGAGCAACTATATCAGTTTCACTCTCCCCTAATGTGTTATTTCCATGAGGAATAACAGAATAATCACAATTCAGACATTTACACGTATTTACTGTAATAGACATGTCAGGAGAGGTGACAAGATGCCATTAAACCTGATTGCGCCCCTCACCCTTTCATCTTCATCATTAATTCATGTCCCTGTGGAGCGATCTCTACCCAGCGATCACCGCAGAGCCATTATCACCCATGTTTACAGGAAGGAGTTGTGGGTGTGATGTACATTGATGTATGGCGTCTATAATAGCGTGATACGTCCTGGCCCGGTGGTTATATATAGGGGGTATATAGTAGAGGATGACATGACCCAGGATGGATGTGACCTCCGCCTGGATCGGGCCGGGGATTCTGGCTTATGTCTCTATATGTATGTGGCGTGTTCGGAGATGTGTTTTGTGTGTGGGAATTTGTCAGCTGCCTCTGTGAGAAGATTAGCAGTTCCCTAAACACTGAAAGCTCTTAATTCCCCTAGGACCCGCAGAACCATCGCTCCATTAACCCTTCACCCACTGGCGACTGCCATTGGTTTGCCTGTACTATGTCAGTGGTCTTTGGAGGGAAAGTGACTATAAAGACGTAGGTCGCTTGGTGTGTCATTGACATAGCGCTCCTCTCAGACGCGCAGCACGTCATAAAGTGAGAGGCCTTGAATCATCAAAGGCTGTTATTGTAACTTGTAATACTCCCAGCTGTCCTGCAGCCAGCACACATTCATCACCCGAGCCGCCATTGCTCTGATCCTATATGTGAAAAAGTATGTGATAATGGCTCACGTAGTCATTCTCTGGTGTCCAGTCAGTGGAACTCATTCAGACGGACATGTTTGGCGCACGAAATACAGACCATATGTTCAACATACACTGAGGAGGGACCCAGACTCCCAGCATCATAGTCATGGGGACATCTTTCTGTAGGGAGTCCAAGACTCCTAACGCTCGAGGTCCTGTTCCCTTCATAGTTCCTATTCATGGAAAAATCATGAGGCGTTTTGAACCCGTTTTTGGGACGTTTTTAAGCAGTCCGTTAAAAAAATGCATGCGTCTTTGAAAAGACATCAGTTTTTGACCGTTTTTTCCAATTATCTTAATGAGAATAATTGGAAATCTGTCAAAAACCGGATGCGTTTTCAAAAATGCATGCGTTTTTTATGGATTGCTTAAAAACGGCACAAAAAAGGCCTAAAAACGGGCTCAAAACGCCATGCGTCCTGCCGGCCTTGGAGGTCCTAATGTTCAAATATGACATTAAAAATGTTATTTCCTCATAGATTATTAGCTTTTGTGAGCTGGGCCCTCACTCCAATGTTATTCCTCTGTTTTGTCTTATTTTACTTGTATATGTCCCCAAGTAGTGTATTGCACTATAGGCGGTAGTCCAGGGCAATGGCCACCCAAACCAGCTACTTGATTTTATACTCAGAAGGACCTTCACCTATGAAATCCTCGTACATATGTTCCTGCTCTCAATACACATGTACACAAGAGCCATTTCAGGACCTTTGAAGATACACCAAAAGTCCTGGAATTGAAGATTGAAAGCAGGTAGAAGCGACACATCCTCCATTCCCCAAGAAGCTGATTCTAGTATCACATGTAGGAAGTGATTCCAGACTTGTAGGGGCTATAATATTCATACACCAGAGGGGTCATGGCAGTCTTAATCCGCCTCTGTAAGTCTCCCATGATCTGTAAAGTGCTGTGGAATATGATGGTGCTGTTGCCATGATACCCACTACCCTATAATAGACCACTCATACATACTTATCCCCTCCATATTCCGGTGATCCTCCTCCCCATAGACATATTATTTCCAGGAAACATCTCTATTACTATGCAGCTGTCCAGATTTCCTTGAAAACCTTCTCTATCTGCCATTGTTGTCATATCCTGATCTCCTGTGTTTGTGGTTGACACCTCTATCATTGCTGCCTCTGTACATCTACTGCTGCAAAGAATGAAGTTTTCCAGGGTTTTGGAATTGGGGAATCTTCAGGGATTTGCTGCCTTATTAGGAGCGGCACCCTGCCTGCTGAACGGAGTGTGTCTGAGGGTGGGGGTTATGTTTGATATCATACAAAAGGCCAGAAGTCTTGATAAACAGTAGGGAATATCTGCCAGGGGAAGAGAGGAACGAGAACTAGGCGGATAGTGACGGAATACAAAGGGATTTACGTAGGAGAATAATGTTTTGTGTACTTGAGGTGTAGAACTCAATGTTCATATACTGCTACACTGTTCATAGGTTTTATACCATGGACAAGTGGCTACAGAGAAGTTGGGGACATACCAGCCATAGGTCATGGGTAGTTTCTTGGAGGATAGGTGGATACATAGGGTCTATACACATTATATAATAATATAAGACTTTGCCTTTAACCCTTTAACTTCATAACCAAGTCTCCTCAAATGTTACCCTCTAACTAGTTTTGAGAGACAACATTTCTTACGGTCATGTCTTACCCCTATCTTGGTAACCGTTGCTTTCCTCACTGATTTGTGACCCTTTATTATTCTCTCACATTCTCTTCTTCTGGTCCTTTCGGAAGGAGGAGGAGGCACCATCCAGGGGAGGATGAGGGAGAGAGCAGTGCGAGTCAGATAGGGAGGTTGAAGTACAGACAGCAGACTGAGACATCGCAGAGATCAAGTTAATGAAGACAGGAAGACACGAGAAGTGAGGGATGTGTTGATCTTAAGAAGATATTGACCAGAGAGGGACACGACTCCAGTACAGGACATTGCTTTACATTATTAGGCAGTGAGAAGTGAGATACTCAGACATCATGGACTGTGGGTAAACTAGAGACACACCCCAGGATTGTCACACAAGGGACCCCAAGATACCCTGCGCTCGGGTGAGTATCAATATTTGGTTGAAGATGTTGGTGGGCAATCTACAATCTATGCAGATATTAGTAAAATTCATGTGTGATCACATATAATCACACATTACATATATCAGCTAGATCTATACATTGTAGGATTATACATTGTATTTAACTACTGATACAGATACTAACTTTGGTTTCTCTTATCTCCCTTCCTGTACATTTTGCTTGTCATCTTCCTCTTCTTTCCCATTGCTGATCATTACCAACCCACTCATGCTCTGCAGGTCATATACAGTGAAACCTCTCCAAAAAAACAAATGTTGGATTCAGTTACACCATCTATTATGACTATTGCCCTACTCCATTGAGAAGACTAACCCACGTTTGAGAGTAATTCCGGGTGGTTACCTCAAATAAGTTTCATTCTGTATGACATTTCTATCAAAAAACCTGGCCTCTTCTTCAATGTATCCACCACTTCCCCCCAACTCCTCTCTATCCACTGTGTTTTCCCCCTTTCCTCCAACTTCCCCCATCTACTCTACTCCTCAGTCGTCTCGGCCTCCTACATCTTCTCCACTTCTTCCATCCCTCTCCATGGCTATTGGAGCATTATCGAATGCTCTGGGCCTCTGGATTCTGGCACGAGCTTACTCCCACTCCCGAAGACTACGGCGGTCAAGGGCACAGTTTCTACTCTTGGCTTCAGGACTTCTTGTGACAGACTTGGCTGGACATCTTATAACTGGATCTTTTGTCTTGTGGCTCTACTCTAATGGAGTATTACCAATGGCTGGATGTCAGTTTCTTGGTGGTTGCATGGTATTTTTTGGACTTTCGCCTCTACTTCTTGGACTCCTCATGGCTTGTGAGCGTTGCATTGGGCTTACAAGACCACTTTGGCATTCATCTGTTGTTACCCAAACCCGAGCCCGGATTAGTCTTGGTTTAGTTTGGGCTGTAGCTCTACTGGTGTCTACTTTGCCACTGCTTGGTTATGGTACATATGGACTCCAACCTTCAGGGACATGGTGCTTTCTACAGGATCCCCCAGGATTTTGCCTTCTATTCTCTGGACTTGGTCTTGGATCGCTGACGGCTGCTTTGGTGTGTAATCTGGTAGTTGGGATAACTCTACTTCGGGCTCGTCTCTTACGGGCCTCAGGGGAGAATCACAGAAGGAGACGTCAAGGTGCTCGATCCCATGACCTGGAAATGATGGTTCAACTTTTGGCAATCACCATTGTGTCTTGCGTTTGCTGGAGCCCCCTACTGGTAAGGACCTTTACATTTAATGATTAAGTATTAGATTTTATGATTTTATCCCTCCTCCATATTGATAATAACTTCCTTCAATATTACGGCTGAAAAAGACGTTATGGTAACAGCTAGAAAGGTAGGAAACACCATAACAACAAATCTGTTGTTGTCATAGGATCATAATCTTGTACTCATGGGACTGCAGAAAGTGTAGTGAATCATGTTAATTTATGGAGATCTTACAACACACAAGAAAATGTAGTAGATAACATCTCTGCTACATGTACAGCAGCAATGATGAAATGCATTGAGCAATGTTCTAAATATATATAAGAGCTACTGATGTACACGGCCACTTGTATTACCGTAATGGGTCCATATCTATAATCATATCTACATGGATGCTGAGGATATTAAAGTGTAAAAACTGAAACAAGTGTTTATATAGTGTCACCCAAGTGATATAACACTGGTATCTCTGGTATCTGGTGGAGGGGTATTCCTCTACAAAGCAGTTACTCTTATCGGGGCAACTTCTAGTAGGAGAGACCAAGTCAAGAACTTGGAACCTCATCCAGCAATAATAGCTATGTATTTCTACTTGTCTCTATACCTGTCTAAGCTACAAAATCTGTGTGCAAATGGAAAATTGTTACATGGTCCAGATTATAAATGGACTAGTACTGTTATATGGACCAGGTAATAAACAGACTGGTACTGTCATATTGACCTGGTAATAAACAGACTGGTACTGTTATATGGACCAGGTTTTTAAACGAACTGTACTGTTATACTGACCAGGTAATAAAAAGACTGCTACTGTTATATTGACAAGGTATAAAAAGACTGATACTGTTATACTGACCAGGTTATAAACCGACTGGTACTGTTATATCGACCAGGTTATAAACGGACCATACTCTTATATGGACCAAGTTATAAAAATGTTGATTCTTTTATAGTGACCAAGTTATAAAGGGACTGATAGTATTTTACCTGGTCAATGTAACAGTATCAGTCCCTTTTTAAATAACTTGTTCAGGTCCTTTAGATGTAACCGGGTCCATGTAAAAATCCAGCCATTTTTTACATATACCCTAATCTGGTCCATAATAACAGTCCCTTAGTGTTTTACTTGGTCAATGTAACAGTAAGGGACTGTTATTATGGACCAGATTATATGTAAAAAATGACTGGATTTTTACATGGACCTGGTTATATCTAAAGGGACCTGTACAGGTTATTTAAAAAGGGACTGGTACTGTTACATGGACTAGGTTATAAAGGGACTGACACTTTGATATGGACCAGGTTTTAAAAGGATTTGTAATATTACATGGACCAGGTTAAAGCGGGTCTGTAAAGGTATTAGCACTGTTACATATACTAGGTTATAAATGGACTGGTAATATTATACGGACCAGATTATAAAGGCAATGGTAATATTATACGGACCAGATTATAAAGGGGTTGGTATTGTTACATGGAGCAGGTTATAAAAGAACTGGTATGGTTACATAGACAACGTTATAAAGGGACTGGTACTGTTAGATAGACCAGGTTATAAAGGAACTGTTATTGTTACATGGACCCGGTTATAAAGGGACTTGTACTGTCACATGGACCAGGTTATAAAGGGACTGTTATTGTTACATAGACAAGGTTATAAATAGGCTGGTAATGTTATATGGACCAGGTTATAAAGGGACTGGTAATGTTTTATGAATCGGGTTCTAAAATGACTTGTTTTGTTATATGGACCAGATTATAATGGGACTGGCACTGTTATATGGACCAGGTTATAAAGTGACTGTTATTGTTACATGGACCAGGTTATAAAGGGACTGTCACTGTTACATGGACCAGGTTATAAAGGGACTGTTACTGTTACATGGACCAGTTTATAACGTGTCTGGTACTATTACATGGATCAGGTAATAAAGGATCTGGTACTGTTAGATAGACCAGGTTATAAAGAAACTGGTATTATTACATGGACCATGCTATAAAAGGGCCGGGTACTGTTACATGGACCAAGTTATAAAGGAACTGGTATTGTTACATGGACAGGGTCGGACTGGCCCACCAGAGGTCCGGTAGACCCGGCACCTGACACTGTGGCAGGGGCCACAATTTCTCTGGTGGGCCTCAGGCACCCCAGTCCGAGCCTGTACATGGACCAGGTTATAAAGGAACTGGTATTGTTACATGGACAGAGCGGGACTGGCCCACCAGAGAACCAGAGGATCCCCCGGTGGGCCTGGCACCTGATACTGTGGCCACACTGTAGGGCCTGTCACATACTGGCACTGCTGACACTGCTGTGTATTTAGGATATTATATGCAGAGATTGGCATAGGCAAAATTATCCCCTATAGTGAAGATGGCAAGGACTGGTGCCATAGTCATGAGAGGCCTGGCACCAGTCTGTCTGAAGATGGAGCCCTGGCAGTCCTGAGGGCATACGTATATGTAGATATAATATGGTGCCAGGGTTACTAGATGTTGTTTCCTCTGTGACCGTCTCTCCACCTTCTCTCCTCTGGTTTCCCTCATCCTCTGTCCTCTCCCCCTATATTTGCCTCTTTCTCTCCTGTCTCTGTACTTTATCCTTCTGCCTTCTCTCATTCCTGCACGATCACATGTGGATGAGGTGAATAAGACTCATGTTCAGTCATTTATCCCAATAATCCATGTTCTATCTCCAAGGGAATGTGGAAAAGAAAAAAATCCAAGGCTATACATTATCCTTCTGTGATTCCCCATTAACCCTACATGTACATTTATTGCTGTACTGAACTCAAATTCAATTGAGGTCCTTCTAAGAATGAGGTTCTGGCTGACTAAAACTTCAGGTACAGGTCTATAAAACATGGCTGCTAGCTGACCCATGCTCCATCTACTTGATATTTCTCCAGGTCAAACATATCCATTTATCCGATATATATGTACATAAAGGGGTAGCCCACACCTCTGTATATACATATACATTAAACAGGTCCACCAGAGGACCCATGCTCCATCTACTTGAGTAACCTAGGCCAAATAACATATCAAGACACATAGGCAACTGGTTCCCATCGACCTGACCTCCAGCTATATACCATCATGTTTTCAGTGATATGGGCCTATGATTCCCATCTGAAGGAACTTCTACCTCAAAAAGTTTTATGTGTGGTGGATAAAGAATTTCATCCTGAGGGTGAAGACACACGTGGCGTTTTTAGGCCGTTTTTGGGCCGTTTTTAGTTAGTGAGTTTTCAGATTGTAAAAACCGCATGCGTTTTTGACCAGTTTGAATTAAGATAATTGGTCAAACTTGTAAAAAACGCATGCGGTTTTTACAATCTGAAAACTAAAAACGGCCTAAAAACCCCATTTGTGTCATCACCCTAAGGGTGAAGACACACGTGGCGTTTTTAGACCGTTTTTGGGCTGTTTGTAGTATTTGCGTTTTCAAATCATAAAAAAATGCATGCGTTAAAAATGCATTCGTTTTTAAAAACCGCATGTGGTTTTTTGAAAACAGGTGCGTTTTTGTCCGGTTTTCCAAATGTGCGCAATTAAAAACGGGCAAAAAACGCATGCATTTTTTAACGCATGCGTTTTTTTACTATCTGAAAACGCACTACCTAAAAACAGCCCAAAAACGCCATGTGTGAGTAGTCTGATCTCAGTTGAAGTTGAGGGTAATCGACCCAACATTTTCTATTTCCATTCCATTAATTAGCCACTTGAGACATCATACTCTACATTATATTCCACCTCATATACAGTATGTACCCACCTACCGTATATACGACTACTGCACTCACTCATGAAACCCTTTCTGTGTATACAAACCACATTGGGCTATGTTTATCAAAGCTTTTGGCATAAACTGAGCTGCTGAACTGTTCTTAACTATGAGATTCAACGTTTCACTTTCTCATTTTTTTTGTTGTTTGTCATATTTGGACTATTAAACAAAATCTATCACATGGATGCAGCGCTTCTAAACCTACACTGCCTACAGCACTACATGCTGGAGTGTGCTTCCTGAAACAGGATTCATTTTTCTTTTTGGCTTCTATAGCTTAGTTTTTGAGGGAAAAATATTGTAAAATTTGGTAAATGAGCCTCAGGAGCTCCTATCTACATCACAGGAGCCCCAGCTGGCTCTGGTGTCTGATAATGAATCACGTCCCCATTCACAAATTTTCCCTCCCCTCCAACAGACACTTAATGGAGGTGTAAATAATTATCAGACGTCGGAGGCAACAGGGCCTTCTGTGGCATAGACAAGAGCCCCTGAGGCTCATTTTGAGAAAAAAAGAAGGAAAAAAAGAAAGGCAAAAAGAAGAAAGAACCTGTTTTAGGAGGCACACACCAACATGGAGGCACACACCAATGTAAGTGTTCTTGGTTTAGCAGCGCTACATCCAGATGGTAGATTTCCTTCAAGACCAACATAATAAAGGGTGTCTACCACCTCCTCCAAGTGTTATAATCGCCTCCCATACACTATGATTTCCAAAACACTTTTACTATTTCTCTCCACTATGCCATTTCCAAGATATTCCCAGTTTAATCAATATGCTAATGAGACGTTGCAACCTGGATGTGTCCTTATCTATTACTGCCTTATAGTTCTTCCAGTGCCCTCTTCTTCCAGTGGTGCCAGATACTTCTCAAAAGACAAATCTCCTGTTTATCTGATGGAGATTGCAGGTATAGCAGGTGCTGAGGACATGTCCCAGGTTCACCAACCGGCTCACTAGCATACGGATCAAAATGAGAAAATCGGAAATAATATAGGTGTTTTCTAAACCACAGTGCATTTCTCTACAACTCGCTGCCGGCAGATTATAACGCTTGTGGAGGTGGTAGACTCCCATTAACTGGAGTAAGTGGAACTGTTGCACGTTAGGACTTTGTTCACATCCGCATTGTAGGATCTGTTCCAAGTAAAATGGCTGACAAAATACCGCAATACGCTTCATCAGACACTATGGGGGGAAAACCTAATAAACTCTGTATCACACAGTGGGGTCCTTGGGCACCATCATTAAGCTCCTATGACAGAACGGAACAACAAAAAGGTGAACAAAGCCTAAGCCTGACATCCAGAAGTAGTCTCCCCGGTTCACTGTATTTCTACTAATGATATTCAATAACTACTGACCTAAATCTCAGAGGACCATGAATTGCTGATGAGAGCGGAATATAACATGGAAAAAAAGAGCAATAACTCCATGCAGATGGACTCGGGCGACAGAGACAGCTGGTGACTAGTAGACTGTATCCATACTGGTGATGTCTGGTGCCATTGTGATGCCACTTTACCATCTGTGCTTGTTTTCACGCCCGGAATTTGTCTCATTTTAGATGGAAAATGTATATAATTTTTATAACTTTTTTCATTTCTCTGTCTAATCGTAGCCTAATATCATGGGTGCGGCTAGCAATGCCCTGGTAGTCTACTGGTTTTAACCCATTAATGTTCCTCTAGCCTTATTGGGAGGACATGTACTCAATGAAGGGATGTGTCATCGGAGAAGGAGATTATGGACTTACATGGTCCTTCATTTCTGTCCCTTGTCTATAAATAAGGACCCGAGACAAGGGAAAGGAATGAACTTGAAAGGGGCAGTGGGCCCCAATGTCTTATTACCATATGAATCCCCAATTTTTTTTTTGTAATTTGGGCAAATATATTCATCCATCCTGGGCAACCGATTTAAAGTTGCAGAGATTTAATACTCAGTGTAGGATGATAATGACTGAAAATCTGTCAGGTTTCGTTATCAAAGTCAGCGGCGGATTACGGCCACAATGGCTTCTACGAATATTATAGCCCCTACAAGTCTAGAATCACTTCCTACATCTGGTACTAGAATCAGCTTCTTGGGGAATGGAGGATGTGTCCCTTCTGCTGCTTTCAATATGCGGTTTCATGACCTTTGTATGGACCTTAAATGGTCCTGAAATGGCCGTTGTGTACATGTGTATTGAGAGCAGGAACAGACATATGAGGATTTCTTGGGGTCCTTCTCTATATACATTTTGGCTGGTGGTTTGTGGCTGGTGTTTGGGTGGCCATCTGCCCCATAGAAGTCTTGGATCCCGGGTTACCACCCAAACCGCCAATATTATAAATCACTACTGATCAAAGCCCTCTCCTTCTATTAAACTACTTTGGTGCAATGGTTTTGATTATTGACCACAGCATCTAAGGGGTTATACACTCTAAATAGAAAATTTATCTCAGGACTGTAGCTGTCAATGACTAAAGTTAAATGGATTTTCAGTGTCCTCTAGATATAGAATAGGTCATTAATGGGTGATGGTAGAGGAGGAACACTTGGCACCTAAGCTGATCTGTGATAGATACTACATACAGAGTCAGAAGAAGAGAGTGCCATCTGTAGCATAGTGGCAGCTCAGACTAACTACAAGAGCCGCACTCAATCATTGGAACTGGATGGCGCATGTCAAGAAACCCTAAAGTCGAATGCACATGACCGTGTGCTTAAAACAAAATTCCCCTTGGTCAGGTTTAGATGGAGCCATGTGGCCGTGCTGCAAATCGAGCCCAGAATAGGACCTACCCTATTATTTGAGATTCATTTAGACTGATGAAGTACAACTGATAGGTCACAGGTAGAATATATGTGCCTGGAAAACTCTTTTATGTCGACACTGGAGTTTTTGTAAATGACAAGGATTTCCTTAGGATATAAGAGAATGACTGAGGCGGTGTTCACATGTGTGGGTTTTCTGTTGCAGTTTTTGATGCAAAAAACAAAACTGAAGTAGCAGTGTTCCACATCTGGTTTTGGCATCCAAATCTGCATTAGTAAACCTAAACACAGGAGCGTCTTCTAAAGAAAAAGAAGTGCCTTATTAGATAAATTATCTTAAAGTGAATTTTTTCAAAATCTTTGTTCCAACACCAAAAAAAATCAAGTCAAAAAAGTCTTTTATATTATTCCCAGACAGAAAATACTGTTAAAATCAGATGCCAAAAACCAAAAATCGTGAAAGTCAATGGTGGCCATGAGCTAGCTGCCATTTTTTGCGTTCACCATTTACGGTTTTGTGCATGAGACCTAAGGACCTTCGTTTTTCTTTTGAAGGTAAATATAATAAAATCAATGTGGGAAAAATCCTCAAATCTTCCTTATATTGGGAGCAGAATTGGCAGTTTCTTCTGAGATTCTAATATCTTCTATAGAGTATGTGGTGCATTCTAATGTCTCTCCCCTTCCCCCTACCTACAGGTCTCGGTGGTGATGCTACAGACGGGCGCACCACTGCCTCGCCCTAACTGGCTGCTCTTCGCGGTACGCTTAGCGTCATGTAATCAGATCCTGGATCCTTGGATTTACATTCTCCTAAGACGCGCTGTACTACGTCGCCTCTGCAGCATCTTTGTTAGATTATCACGTGTCCGCGGTGGAAAGCCAATTCGTTGGGATCCAAGAGACTTTCAGAGCTCGGGCCACAGTGAAATCAGCCACTTATAGACTCTATGCATGGAAATAATGTACAGGGGGGAAATCAGGGATTTCTCCGAAAACAACATATGGGCCACTACATATATTATTGTATTTGCATGGTTGACAAAGAAGAATCCAAGATGGCGGATCACTGTATGTAGTTGTTTAGTGAACAGTAACACAAAATCAGGATGGGGTGGAGTAGAAGAGAAGCCTCCAGTTGACTAATGTTTGTAATGGACCTCTGAAGTCCAGCAGGAGGCTACCTACTCTGTAGGGTCTGATGGAGGCGGAGGTCCAAGGAACCCCAGTGTGACAATGACTCATAGGATATGATGGTACTAAGCATGGGTAATGTAGAGAAGATCACTTAATTAACTACAGTCTCGTACACACAGATGCTGGCAGGTAACAGCTCTGCACGATTCCTATTAGTAGATGAGGCCTCTGTTGATGGAACCTCAGAAATATATAAGAGAGAAATCACAGAGACAGTGTAAACTCACTTCTCCTTTTCTAATGGTAATAAAACAGATGTTCAAGCTCCGTCAAGTTTGAGTTTCCTTGGATGATTTATGATCTTGCCTCAAAGGGGACAGATCTCCGCATTGTAATGTTGCCTTCATATTCCGCCTGGAAAGGTTTACATTCTCGGCATACATTATAACAAAAGATACTTATGCGATACACGTCTACAGAGGTTATATGAAGCTCGTGAATACATTGGTGTAGGTTCTAGGTGAGGGAAAATAATAAGGAGGTTATAATTCTATAATATTCTTTTTCTCATCCCCCCCCGTAGACATGCATACTGTGCCAGATATACATGTATTATGAACGTGGAGAAGGGGGTAAGCCACAACAAAAGGATTGAGCATAGGAAACTGGACTGAACCTTCTTTCCCAAAATCATCAGTCGTAGAAAGGATAGAAAACAAAGGTTAATTTAAAGTACAACTGTAAAGTGTAAAAACTTTTGCCTAACACTGCACTAAGCAAATATAAGCAATTCTCTAATTTACTCTAATTAGCTATCTGCAGGTGTTTAGCTGCTAGAAGAGGTTTTACCTGGTCCCCCAAGCTAATCTCCACTTGCCAGGCTTCCTGGTAACCATGGGAAACCGTAAAGAACAGCTAGAGATGACAGGAGGCTTGTTGAGAGGTGCTGTAGGAGAAGAGTGCAAGAAACTAGGAGCTTGAGTGATGTCACAAGCATGTGACTCATCACATGCTTCCGGTCATCAGATTAGAAACATGCCGTCTTGATTCATGTGAAAGGCCTTAGGACCTTGAGTGATGTCACACACATGTGACTCATCACATGCTTCAGGTCTTCCAATTACAAACATGCTGTCCTGATTCATATGAACGCCCTCAATGCTCTGGCCTCAGTGCCCAGAGCTGATGTCACAACCATGATGTATGAGGATTTCATGAAGGTCCTTCTCAGTATAAAATTTGGTGGTTTGAGTGGTCTTGAACCCACCTAGGAGGCTTGGGCCTTTGGCTACTGCCCAAACCACCCATACAGGCGGTCCCCTACCTAAGAACACCCGACTTACAGATGACTCCTAGTTACAAACGGACCTCTGGATGTTGGTAACTTACTGTACTTTAGCCCAAGTCTACAATAAACAGCTATATCCAGGGCCGGAACATAGGGGGGGGCACCACTTTGCCCTTAAAGGGGCCCCTACCAAATGTGTATAGGGAGTATGTATATATTTATTATAGGGGGCTGTATATAGTTATTGTTGGGGAGCCATACATATTTATTTCTGTGGGCTTTATATAGTGATTACTGTGGGGGGTGTATACAGTGATTGCTGGGGGAGCTGTATACAGTGATTGCTGGGGGAGCTGTATACATTTGATTGCTGGGGGCGCTGTATTTAGTGATTGCTGGGGGAGCTGTATACAGTGATTGCTGGGGGAGCTGTATAGAGTGATTCCTGGTGGAGCTGTATACAGTGATTGCTGGTGGATCTGTATACAGTGATTGCTGGTGGATCTGTATACAGTGATGCTGGTGGATCTGTACAGTGATTGCTGGTGTTCTGTGATACAGTGATTGCTGGGGGAGCTGTATACAGTGATTGCTCGAGGAGCTGTATATAGTGATTGCTGGGGGAGCTGTATACAGTGATTGCTCGGGGGAGCTGTATATAGTGGGCTGGGGGGAGCTGTATATAGTGTGCTGGGGGGAGCTGTATATACGGATTGCTGGGGGAGCTGTATATAGTGATTGCTGGGGCTGTATATTGTGATTACTAGGGAGTGATATATAGCGATTGCTGTTCCCTGTCTGGAATACATTCAATGGGGGTCCCCATCTTGTTTTGCGCCCAGGGGCCCCCACTAATTTTAATCGGGCCCTGGCTATAAACAGTTATCACAGGCGTCTGCAATTAAGTTTTTTTGTTAAAAAAAAAAGTTAAATTCTAAAATATAGAGTTACGACTTACATAAAATTTAAACTTAAAAACAAACCTAGTGCCTCTATTATAATTCAATACTGCTTACAGTCCTAGATCCGAAATATTCTGCTCAATCACTGAGAGAACTATGAAGCCATTTAGTTACAGTCACACAGTTCTCCCTGACACCTCCCCACACCTCTGCAAAGAGCAAACAGGAAGCTAAACAATTACGTGTACAACATAATATATGAAAATTAAGGGTACATGTGTGGAGAAGTTAATAAATATTATCTGATTTTTTTTCTTTAAATCCATTACACACAAGTTTGACTCTCGGTTTTATACATAGTTTCTCCTACCACACGTCCGGTGGACACTGCGTTCCTTACAAAGATGTTTATTTACAACCACTGCCTGAGGTAGGGAGCGGAAGGCATTGGAGAAGGGGTAAGAAGAAATGTATTCTGAACAACTGAAAACTAAAACAATACTGGAAAAGTAAAAAAAAAGGAAATAAAGAAGGTCTCCGGCTGTAGATGTTCTTCTCTCAGGCATCATCTCTCACATAATCAAAGCCTTGAAACAGGTTCTGTTCTTGAGAGTTCAATGTTCGGGGTTCTCTTGGAGGCGTCAGAACTGGTCCTTCACATGTGAATTCAGGGTCAAAGTTGCTGATGTCATGAGGTCCTTTCACAGATGGGGTAAACGGTGGGGGAAGCCGTCGATCAAGGAGAGCTTCAAAATCCAGCTCCTACCATAGAAAACAGGTAAATGTACCATTGTCATTGGCATCTACTACTGGTAAAGGAACCAGCTTTGGACAGTAAGTGACTTGTCTGCCATTTTTTTAAAAGCTGACATCAGGTTTGAGGCAAAAGAACAGCACGCCCTTGTGCTGCAGGGCTTTAGATCCTCAAACTTCAGTCCTGTCGACATTTTCAGACATCATTGCTCTTCCCTGGCAATCCCTGGTACACACGCCCTGCACACCTGAACCCAAGAACTGCACACCGCCCCCGCTTTATCCGGGCCCTGTGCTGTTGAAGAGGAGTTAAGAACTGGGGGTCAACTGGTTTAGAACAGCATAAGGACAGGCTTTTAGGGTCTTAAACCTGGAGACAAGTTCCCCTCTTTGTCAGATATACAGGGTCAAAATCTCAGGACAGCTTTTCATTTCCAAAACCACAAATTTTGGGGTTTGCAACGCACTTTTGTTGGACTTTGCACGTTCTTGTAGGTGAAAACGGCTTGCACAGGTATTTAAGACATTATAGTGTCACGCGCAACCCTTTTGTGGCGCACCTGCGCTAGTCACCATGCAGCACAAATTGGGGGTGTGTATTTAATATGCAAATTGTGTTGAACGTCCCATGTTAAAGGTGCAACACAAAATAGTTGGTGAACTCTGTTGTGCCAGTACAGCAAAAAAGACAGATTCTTGATTTCTGGCGCAAGTTCTTAATGAATCTGTCGTACCAGCATTTTTAGTGAAGTTTCTGTCTTTCTAAGTAAATGTGCCCCAATATCTAAATCCCCCAGCAAGTAATGAGTAAAGGGGTCTATCTTTTAGGGTATATCCAAAATGGGTGCCATATTAAAATCCACCGTATTGGATGAAGAGGAGGTTTTCTGATCTGCTATATGACCACCTTCCCATTGGAAAACCATACCCATCATCTGATATGAGAGCCATGGTCCAGATATAGATAAGCTACTCTCAGCCGTTACTTGCCGGGGTATCAGATATGTCATTATTACTTTTGTTTCTGAATAAAAGGGTCCTGGGATTTTTTATCCCCCCAATGTTACAAATCATTCAATTGATTAAAAAATATTGTCGCATATTCTGTTTCTTTACATGCAATGTAACAGTAGTACAGTATCACCATTGTAGTGCCTTGGTGTATATTACAGGGCTCCATCTCTCACCTTAAAGAAGGGCTGCTTTTTGACATCCTCTGCGTCACGCTCTCCTGAGCCCAGACGTCTGTCGGGGTTTCTGCGTAACAACTGTTCACAGACACATGAAGAGAAGGCTGTAATGTTATGCTGGCAGCGGCTCCCAGAGCCGAGGGGATAAGTAGTGATACAATAATATGACATTGCCTTTAAATAATGTTACACTGTTAATCTGGAGAAGAGCAGAGGAGTTGGCTGACAAATAGTATTAATGTGATGTCAATAAGATGCATGTACAAGCAAAGTAAATATCTTACTTGGATCAAAATATGCTCAACCTTAAAGGAAATCTACCATCCAACTCCAGCATGATAATCCAGGGGCATTTACTTATAGATTCAGGCACTGTGACTGTGGTAATCTTCTTATATTTATTATCCATAGCCTCCTTCCTTCTAAAAATCAACTTTTAAAATTATGCTAATGAGTCAGAAGTTCTTTTGGGGATGCTGTAGCCTTACAGGCTGTTACACTGTCTCATCCTCCCTTTCCTACCTCAGCGCTTCCCTCCTCCATGGAGGCCATGGATAACAATATAAGATTACCACAATCACTGTGCCTATGAGTAAGTGTCCCTGGTTTATCATGCCTGATTGTGAAGGGGACTGAGCAAATATTCTGACTGCTCTGTTTTAGTAAATGATATTGGAAATTTAGAGATTACATGCATCAGAATTCTGGCTTCATTTGTAACATAAACATGTTTTTACACTTTGACACTGTGCTTTACAAGAGGGTGTGGCTTAGCGGGAAATAGGACTAAAGCTGAGGCATCGGGGCATATTTACTGAGGCGCCAGTTTTTTGTTGGACTTCGCACATTCTTTTCTGTGAAAACTGCTTGCGCAGGTATTTAAGAAGTTTCTGCACCAAATTTGTGTCGCACTCGTGGCTACACTAGTCATCATGTGACATACATTTCTGAACTAAAGGATGCGTTTCTGGGATTAATCGGACTGTGCGCCAGATTTATCATACAAAGTCTGACAGAAATGAGTCGCATGTTAAAGGTGCACCAAAAAAAAGTGGTGCACTCTGTCGGAGTAGTGCAGGGGGTGCCAGATTCATGAAGAACGTGTACCAGAAATCCTGAATCTGGCGCCCCCTGCACACTACACTGCACATAGTACAAACTGCACTATTCTTAGTAAATGAGCCCTAATATGTGCCAAGATTCTAGTGCAAAATTCTGCGTAATGTGCAGTACTAACAGGAGGTGCAGACATGCACTCCATGGTCAAAATATGTAAAGAATCCAGCACTGATATCTAGTCTAGATTTGGGCCGTCTGCATTTTAGACAGGACTGCTATATCTGCCCCACATTTTGTTTCTCATATCTTTTCATCCGTTTTTTTTCCTCTTTTTTCCTGGTAATGCAGGTATTTCCTACAACAGACTTAATGGGAGAGATGAGGTAACACATCTGTCCAGCCCTGGGCTGTATGAATATTATATCCCCTACAAGTCTGGAATCACTTCTTACATACGGTACTAGAATCAGCTTCTTTGGCAAAGGAGGATGTGTCCCTTCTGCTGCTTTCAATCTGTGGTTTCATGGACCTTTGGAGGACCTTGAAAGGTCCTGAAAGGGCTCTTGTGTAAATGTTTATTGAGAGCAGGAACAGATGTACAAGGATTTCACGGATGAAGGTCCTTTTCAGTATAACATTTGATAGGTGGTTTGGGTGACAATGGGCCCCAGGCTACAGCCCAAATCTCCTATATTATAATCCAGTACTGGTCCTATCCGCAATGACTATGCTTCCAGTGACAGAGGTCTTATATGGGTAACAATAATGGAGCCTGCAGTGTTCCCTATGACAACGCTGTCTGGTATGTGCTTGAAGAATTATCAGGTGTACAATACACAATGATTACTTACACTGATCACACACAGTGTTAATTTTTTTTCCCATTCAATGCAGAAGTAAACTCTTACCCTCCTCATGATGGCAATGGCTTCAGCCGAGAGGAATCGAGGATATCGGACTTCATCATTAACAATACTGTCAAATACCTCCTCCTCTTCATCTCCTGGGAATGGAGACTAAGAGAGAGAGAGAGAGAATGGCTTGGTTAATAATGATGCAAATGTACAGATGAAATGTGGGAAAACTTTTGAGGATTTTTATTCATTTTTCCAACAGAAAGTCTAAACCTACTATTAAAAAAGTGCTCAGGCAATTTTGACTATACAAAGCTGCAGAGAGTGGTAGGTATTGTCCCTGGACATCTGTATAGCCGTACATTTGTGTGTATTGTTTGTAGCAGCAGCAGGACTTTAAAATATGCTTTTGTATTCTAGGATTGTAACTGGACTAAGAGTACTGGGGATCTCCTCACACTGATGTGTTCTTTGATCTACAATCTGCTCCCCAGCCCCTCCCCTCGGCTGTAAGATGTAAACAAAACCCTACCAATGTTCTTATACACAGCAGAGGGGAGGTGTTGTGCTATTTTCAGTAAAGTGATCTCACACACCAGTGCACCAAGTCCAGCTACAATAGTGGAATATAAATGTGTTTTCACAGTCCTGCTACCATCATACACTGAAGAGATCTCACACACCAGTGCACCAAATAAAGCTACAATTAGTGATGGGAATTCAGGCTCTTCTTAGTGAGTTGGCTCATTAGGCTCTGCTCACTAAGAAGAGCCGGTTATTCTGGCTCCTGAACAGCTCCCTATTAAATATATAATAGGGAGCCGCAGGCCAGTCAGTCACCCCACACTGTTCCCCTTTTAACCCGTTTGTATCGGGTTAAAGGGTGCATGGTGAGCCAGTTAGGGGCGGGGTTAAGTAAGCCAGTCGGCTTGTTCGCGAACAACACATCATTAGCTACAATCCTGGATTATAAATGTATTTTTCACGCTCCTGCTACTATTAAACACTGAAGAGCTCTCACACACCAGTGCTTCAAGTCCAGCTAAAATCCTGGAATGTAAATAATTTTTTTTTTTACAGCCCTGTTGCTACCAACAATACACCCAAAATAGGATTAAACAAATCTCCAGAACCAATACCTAATAATGATGTAAAATCAACAACATTACTATCTTGGAGTGAGAGTAACCATAACAGTAAGGCTTCTTGCACGTGGCTGGGGGTGGGGGAATTTGAGAATACTCCGTACCATCTTCATAGATAGCTGGGCTTACCGCACCATGATCAGGGACTATAGACTTCTATGGGGACTGTGATCTGCCCACAAATTTTGCGCCCATGTCATAGCCCCATAATGGTCCTGTACATGAGGCCTGATATAATATGCCCCTTTTGTCACTTTTTATTTTTACTAGATGCTAGTTTTTACTAGTTTACGTATTAGATTGCAGTTTCCTTTCCTTCCCACTCTGGAGGGACTCCATAAAACCAAATTCATCCAATTTAAAATGATTTCACACCCAAGTATTCAAAAGCTAAGGACCTAGAGAGATCCTCAAGACCTATAAAGGTCCCCTGAATGTCAGGGTGGTAATAAAATGATATGTACAATACTGAGCTAAAGGTCTCTGAGGTCTCAATGATGCCCAATCCCTACCACTACCAATAATCACAGGAGACCCCGCCCGCACAGTAGTGCCCCCCCCGTCATTACAATCAGTATACGCAGTGATGTACCAGTATGAGTACAGTATGGGTAAAGATCTATAAAGTGTTAGATTATACCAGGGGTCTAGACGCAAAATAATGAAACCTAGGACATTCAGTCGGATCATTTAGATGATGAATAGCCTGTAAGAATTTTAATGAAGACTTTAAAATAGTTAAACGTAGTAAAGAAACGACTGAATAGAGATTTCATGACGATAATGTGAGAAGAATTTGGTATGAAGGGAGTAGCAGGACTCATGGGAAAGTAGCAGAGTTATGTCAAGCAAGTCTCCAGTAGATGATCGTGTGTCTTTCAACACAGAAGAAAATAGGAAGTGAAAACTGTCTACACATGTTATTAATTTGTTTCTATTTTTTCACAAATTAAAGTCAGAAAAAAGGCAGATCAGCATAATAGATTGCAAGACTTAGGATCATGGGATTGGAGGGGTAAACTTGAGAATGGTCATTCATTAAGTGCCCTGAATGTCCAAGTACTGGTTGTGTTGTCTGGTAGGGATATTAGTCCAATTCCCTTTATAAGGACTATTTCCGTCTTGGACAGTCATAACTACATGTCATAGGTCACTAAATAACTTTTTTTTTTTTTTAAGAGGTTGGCTACTAATAACAAATGTTACCAGGGTAAGAACAAGACCCTGATCGGGTCCTTCATATTATACTTGCCCCAGTAAAGTTTGTCTGATGTCTGTGGAACATTGGGTCACGCGACCAGTCGGCAGAAGGACTTGGGACTTGCCATAACCTCCTGTTTCTTGCTGGTCTTTGGCGGATGAAGCAGGCCATGCGCTGATATGTGAACATCCTTTGTGTATCCCTCACAGAGGAGGCATGCTGAAGGCTAGTAGGACACAGGACGGCACAGGAAGTCCTGAGTCCTGCTGCCGGTGGGTGGGTATAGAGAAACTTTACTGGGGTTGGTACAAGACCCTAATAGGGTCACTAAAATTGTACTTTCCCCAGTAATGTTTTTTTTCTTGTCTGCAGAAGAAGTGAATAGTAAGATTCCGGACTTCCTGTACTGTCTTGTTTTCTCGCTGGTTTACGCCGTATGAAGAGGGCCGTGCAGTCATCACTGTATGTGGACATATTTGAGGAAGAGGTATGCATACAGAAATGACTGCAAGGTCCTCTCCATCCTCCAGAAGCCAGCATGACACAGAACATCAGAGGAAGTGTTTGCGTGGGTTTCCTCAGGGTCTTCCGGTTTCCTCCCACACTCCAAAACATACTGGTAGGTTGATTAGATTGTGAGCCCCATTGGGGACGGGGACTGATTTGGAAAGCTTTGTGCAGCGCTGCATAATCTGTGTGCGCTATATAAATAAAGGAATTATTATTATCATTACTGGTGGTTAATGAGAAATTTGACCCCGTTAGGGTCTTGTAGCTACCCTGGTACAGTTTGTTTTTAGTGGACAACCATTTTAAGCCAATGTGTCCTTAAAGTTGTTTTCCCACGAAACAAGTTAGGCCCTATCCACAGGTACCTGGGAACCTATTGGACCCCTCATTCTTGTGATCTGTGTGGGTCTCATCACTGAGACCCCCACCGATCGGCAAGTTAGACCCTATCCTGTGGATAGGGTCTAACTTTTTGTTGTGTTTTGGAAAACTCCTATACGTCTTATCTATCCAACCCTTACCTCAAGGATCAAAATTATTACTAAATTAATAATCAGTAAAGTGATGACCGAAGTCAGTCTTACCTCTCCAACCATCATCTCATATATAAGAACTCCAAAACCCCACCAGTCCACCGCTCGGGTGTAAGAGGCATCTGTAAGCACTTCAGGAGCCAAAAACTCTGGTGTCCCGCAGAATGTGGAGGTGCGATCTGATGGACCCATTCCTAATGTATACATAGAGAAACAGAGGTATTAGGCTATAGAAATAACATCTTCATCATCTACAAAATCTATTTCTTCTGTAATTCAAAATGCATTTGGCATTATTGTGTCTTTACAAAATCTCCAAATATCTCCACGAGGGTCCACCATGTAGTGAACAGATATGTGAATGCAGGCAGCTACAACAACTTGCAGCGCTGCGGACCTGGGTTCAAGTCCCAGGGTCAACATCTGCAAAGAGTTTGTATGTTCTCTCCGTGTTTGTGTGGGTTTCCTATGGGTCCTCCAGTTTCCTCTCACACTCCAAAACATACTGGTAGGTTGAGTAGATTGTGAGCCCCATTGGGGACAGGAACTGATCTAGTAAGCTCTGTGCAGCGCTGCATAATCTGTGTGCGCTATATAAATAAAGGAATTATTATTAAGGAATTATTAATTGTATCATATTAAAGAAGAACCATCCCTTGTCACTGTAAGGAAGTAGTGGGGTTTAAGAAGCTTAATTACTGTGCTATTGTACATACTGAGTTATTAAAACCTTTAAAGGGGTTGAGTCATGATAGACATTTATCTCCCAATCTTCAAAATATGTGATTGGTGTCATCAACTGGGAGACTGGCGGCCTGGAGGCCTGTTAAGTGACCCATACTGAACGGAGCACATGCTTGACCTGTGCCTGATTCACTTCTATGGGGAATCACTACAAGAACAACAACAAGATTAGATGAAGGACCTGCATATAACAGCAAAACGTCAGGTTTTTTTTTGTTTTAGCAAAAAGCTTATATTAGGGCACTCTTCCCATGAAAATAGATTATCTAGATGACCCCATTACTGACCTACACAAAATATATCAAAACATAGGGTAATTGGTTCCCATTTGTAGGTGAGAAAGTTCCCTGTTTAGTCAAGTGATAGGTTTGTGATAGGCCTGTTCCTGAAAGTTTAGCACCTCTACCGGGAATGAGGTGCTGTCCACACTCATCTCCATCAAGTGCTATTTCCAGCACAGCTCAGAAGTCTCCTTCCATCCTAAGAGTCTTTACATTGGTCACCTTAAGTCTCTGATATGATCTTCTAACAACTGGTCCAATATTGACTATTGTGCTATAGCATCAAAGTCCAGATATTACAACTGTGTCTAAAAGCCTTGTGGCTTATAACTTATTGAAACCATCAATGACAAGGAATGTTACAGGAGACAAATGAGCAATTGAAATCCATTAAGTTGGTGACTTAACGTGAGATTTTATATTTCCATCATTGATTTGTTTCCTAATGTTGCAGTTAATTCTCTGAATTGTTAAGTAGGAAACGTAAAGGTTCCAGTTATAGGATTAGGATAAAATGTAGACTGCTATGGAAAGTACAGCTTCCTAGTAAGGGCTGGGCCTGATGTCTGGGAACACAACCACAAACAATACATTCAGAATTGTACATTATATATCACACACCATATGTTATATGTCAGGGGTACGCTAGTGCCAATATAAGACCTTAACCCCAAATGTGGACAATGGCTGCCTGGATCCCAAAGATCTGTGTTTCCTATAATGTGCCTATGATGGCAGGTTTGATTAAATTTAGGATCAGGTTTAGGGTCTGCGTTAAAGAAGTTTTCCTACTACACTTTTTCCCTTTCACATGGACTTCCAGCATTTGGATTGGATTCTCTAGAATAGGAATAATTGTATTTAGTAGGGAAATCTCTTTTCTTTTTGGGATTCTGATCTAAGAGCCTCGATGAGCTCAGCTGTTTGACCCACGATTTGAGTCAATTTGGTCTAAATTTTGGTCTGGGTTTCTTATTAACATGTTAGTTCATTTTGATATAACATTTGCAAAACATTAAGAAGACATGTTTATGGCTTGTGTTCACAGACCAGGTAAGTAGACAAGTGCTGAAACCTAGTTGTGTTCCCCTGTTATATGTCATATATGTAATACACAGTGACTGAGTACTAACCCTCTTTGCACAGGCCATAATCCGCTAGTTTCACGTATCCTTCCGAGTCCAGCAGCAGATTATCTAGTTTTAAATCTCTGTAAAGGATAAAAGATTAGTTAAACCCCTGTAAGCTCATGACCTCTAATTATTCATTCATGGTGAACGCATACAACTACACAAAACCGGTGTATCGCTCCTGTGGATTATACCTTTGACCTATCTCTGTAGCATAAGGTGCATTAGCATAATTTTCCAAGTTGATTTTAGAGGAAAGGAGACCAAGTAGATCACCACAGTCACTATTCCTGGATCTATGAGTAAGTGCCCCTGGTTTATCATGAAGCATTGTGATGGTAAATTCCCTTTAAAGAGGACCTTTCCTGACCTTCACTAACCCATGCCCATAGCAGAGGATTCACAAAGATGGTGAAAGGTCTTTTTTAATATTCAACAATTCCTAGAACTTCGGGTTGCTGTTGCTTGATATCTTACCGATCGTGCAGCACGAGAGGGTATGACCAGCTTTGCATGTTACGTAAACTCTACCACAACCATTACCATATCCACATCCACATCCATTGACTTTTACATTCACCATCTACATCACCAGCACCTCCCATGTCTTCTCACCTGTACACAATATTCTTACTGTGCAAAAACTGAAGCCCGAGCAGGACACACGCTGCATAAAATCTGTGAAGGAAATAGCCATAGGTTAAAATGTTTTTTTTTTTGTATTTCACTATATACACATTTTTATGTTATGCAAATGATTTATTTTATACATCAATCATATTTTATCTAGTAATGTGAAATCTGCCTGGTTTAGATGGGCCAGGGCACCGTAGTCAGACCTATATACTCACGTGGCTCGCTGTTGGCTGAACACCTCGGTGTGTATATGTGTCATTAGGTCTCCTCCGGCCATGAAGTCCATCACAAAGCAGACATGCTCCGGAGTCTGGAAACATCCAAGGAGACTGAGCAGGAACGGGTGTGAGGCTCCGCTCACTGCTACAAACACCCGCTTTTCACACAAGAGACTGAAGAAAAATAGGAGTAAAAAGTGAGCTTAAAAATAAGGTGGTGATAACTGATAGGACTGGAGAAAGCGAGTCCTTCCATGTAAACATATGAATATTCATGAAAAAAAAAAAGGATCCTCTGGCACAGCGTGCCAGAAATATAAAACTACCAGTTTATTTTGAAAAATAATAAATAAGAACAGCATACACAGTCCAGACTGGCGCATTTCGAGCCAAAGTTCCTAATCATAGACTAACTACTAAAAATAAAATCATCATATACAGGCAGTCCCCGGGTTACGTACAAAATAGGTTCTGTAGGTTTGTTCTTAAGTTGAATTTGTATGTAAGCCGGAACTGTATAGTTTATAATTGTAACTCCAGATAAATTCTTTCGGTCTCTGTGACAATTGGATTTTAAAAATGTTGGTTTGTCATAAGAACCAGGAGTAACAATAAAGCTTCATTACAGACGCCTGTGATAACTGTTACAGCTGATTATTGTAGCCTAAGGCTAAAGTACAGTAAATTACCAATTACCAGAGGTCTGTTTGTAACTAGGAGTTGCCTGTAAGTCGGGTGTTCTTAAGTAGGGGACTGCCTGTACATAGAGTATTTTAGAGTTTCTCTAAAAACGGCCAATGAATGTTACTAGGATGACAGCACTTTACAATTAAGTTGCAGATGGTAACAAAGCATGGTAAGGAACAAATTGAATAACAAAATGTTATATGCCGGTGTTACACATATGTTTTTTGCTTATATGAATATTCATATCACACATGTAATGTACACAAACCTCTCAACCTCATCCCTGGCAATGATATCTCCTTTTTTCAGAGCTTTGATTGCATATAGTTCTGATGTTTCCTTGTACTCGGACAGCAGGACCTACATATAAGACAGTGAAGGCATTAGAAATAAGAGGATCTAGAACCACTCACATGACAATATAGAGCACAATTAGCAGATTTGGTGCAGAATCTAACAGAATTGATTACTAACCAAACTAAAATTAGATTGCCACAGTCACGGTGCCTGGATCTGTGAGTAAGTGCCCCTGGTTTATCATGCTGGATTTTCATGGTAGATCTCCTTGAAAGGGGTTTACCAGGAATCCCTATGGGCCGGGGCAGGTGTAACAAAAAATAGTGTACTAATCCTGCTCTGGTTCTGTTGTGGCTCTCTTCAATTCCTCTGCACTATTGGCTGAGCCAAAACGAGCCATTCCCTGCTTATAGTCTATGTGAGTTGGCATAAAATGACACCCTCCCAATAACCAAAAAGGATAGAGACTGAAGGCTCCCACAAACAAACCCTGATGAAACTGATTCCCATCTAACAAGTGCCCAAAATGGCAAACATAGCTATACCACTTACCTTTCCAAAGTGTCCTCTACCCAGGACGGCCAAAAGTCTGAAGTCTTCTAAAGACAGATGTGAGACGCTCTGTGTTCTGTAAAAGAAGGACATATATGTAGCGTCCACAAAAAGTGCTAACCCCTTCCCCCTGAACTTATCAAAGTTTTATTATGTAGTGATAGTCCTAGTGGGCACGGTGAGTTTATACATTATTACAGAAACTTGAACAGATTTACTTCTAGAAGTGCAAATTCTGTGTCTGCAATAACAATAGCAAAGAACAAAGAGTTCTAATGATTTATTCAGGGAAGGTGCTTCCACTCGATGGAAAGTTTATGGCTGGAGATATAAATTAGAGAAATGAATCGGTGTATTAGCGGTCACATGACGTTACCCCTGTTGGCATACAATGACAGTGATAGGGAAATGAAGATATATTGGTGATAATTGATACCAGGGGAGTCTGCTCTTATGCTTTTATCTCTATATGAGATGACGTTGCGAAGAGATGAAATAGCAGCTATAAGGTTATCACAGTGGAACTACCACTGACTGCTCGCCCTGGGGATGTCTTCTTTAGTATACAGTACTGAGGTATTGTTCTTACTGGCATTAGAAGATGTCATTAATTAGTAATGATGATCATTAGGAGGAGATAATTTATATGACTGTAGGAATTGTTTTTGACTTGATGAGTCTGAGATGAAGAAGTAGATCTTATCATCTTTGGGATAAGTACCTTTTAGGCTAAGGTTTATGTAGTGAAGAGGCAGCTCTAGTGGTTGAAAGGAGTCACAAAAAGTACATAAAACATGGAGTACCTATCAGGTACCAAGGGTAGTGGACCCATTGGACCACCGCGGACGATGACTTAAGCCAACACCTGGGAGCGGAGTCTAAGTGGCACCTGTTTTTACCAGAGGCTGCTGCAAAGTGGGTCGGGATTGCTGCGGCGTGGTACCACCAAGTCGCTCCTCAGGCGCAACTTTGTCTGCGGTGGCGGCCAAGACGTAGTGCAGAACTGTGAGGCAAAACCATGGTCAGGAACAGGCAAGAGGTCGAGACGGGCAGCAGCGGATCAGAGTTGGGGTCGTAGTGGTAGGTCAGGGCAAGTAGCACGGATCAAAGTCAATAACAGAACCGGGATCACAACAGGGTCTCGCAGAATAGGCACAGTGCATGGATAACAAGCTTTCTCAAAGGCTATAAGGCACATAGTGGTGTGCAGGGAGAGGCTGGGTTAAAAGCGATTCTGGGAATGGCAAGCACCAATCATCAGTGCACTGGCCCTTTAAATCTTCGTGAGCCAGCGCACACGGCCCTAGGAGACAGGGACACACTCGCACGACCACCGGAACAGGAACAAGGACAGGTGAGTGCAGCTGTGGCAATTCTGGAGCATGGAGAGGGGCAAGGGTGAGCCCGGGAACAGAGACATGGGTTCACGGGAGCACCCGTGACATTATTTCTTATTTCTACTGCTCTCAAAAGAGTTTTCTTACAAATGACACTTATCTGCTCGGGTCATTTATGGGAAAACACCTATAAGATATCTGAGCAATCACAAGCATGTACAGATCCATTCACGTGGGGGAATTATGAGCCCCCAATGATCAAGGACTTATCCACGGTCTTGTGGATAGAGGGAAAATTACATTTCAGAAAAAGACTCCCTGCTTGTTCAGTGTCTGCATAAAGCTGGTAAATGAGAATCTGTAAAGTGTTACGGAATTTGATGGAGCTATATAAATAAAGATTACTCTTTTTATTATTCTGAGAAGTCATTTTTATTCTGGGAAATGTCCCCTTCACTGCAGTCACTGTACAGAAATCTGCTGTGAGAAATCTCATTGCGTTCAGGAGCGATGCTTAGCTATAAGAGTTGTGTCGGCCAACAAGCACCCAGTTATAAGCAGCATAATGTACATTCTTTAGGGTTTGCATTATGCATTCCTCTACATAGACACAGTATAGAGGGAATGCAGTCAGAGGAAAGAGTAACTTAAGGATAACATTTCTACAGATGAAGGCTTGTACTGACCGCCTGTGGCTCTCCCGTCTTGTTGCTGGACTCTTAAGTACCACTGGGGCATCCACCTGGGAAGGAGACAATGGTATCACCGCTGTATTTTTGTACTTTACACAATGTAATAAATAGGAGAAATTGTGCAACTTTCTAATTCACATTGGGGGTCATTTACTAAGGGCCCGAATTGTTTTTTTTCGACAGGTTTCCCGAATTTTTCCGATTTGCGCCGAATTGCCCCGGGTTTTTGGCGCATGCGATCGGAAATTTTCCATCAAAAGAAATCATGATAAACCAATAGATCCAGGCACTGTTTCTGTGATAATCTTCTTATATTGTTATCCATGGCCTCCTTCCTTCTAAAATCAACTTTTAAAAGTATGATAAGTCAGAGTGCACCCAAAATCCTGGGGCAATTCGGCGCAATTGGAATTAGGCGGAAAATAGTGGAAGGAAGAAGTGCTCCTGCAGAGTGTAACAGGCTGTGAAGCTACAGCATGGTGGGTTTCTGACTACATGCCCTTAAACTTTTAATATTATGCTAATGGACCAGAAGTGTTATAGCCTGCGTTACCAGAACCCTTACTTTGAAGCTACAGTATGAAGGGGCTCTGGTAACGCCTCATTAGCCTTATTTTAAAAGTTGATTTTAGAAGGCAGGAGGCCATAGATAACAAATATAAGAAGATTACCACAGCCCTGGTGCCTGGATCTATGAGTAATGTCCCTGGTTTATCATAATGGATTGTGATGGTAGATTTTCATTAACATAAAAAAAACACTCTCAATGGGGTTTGGTTGTTTTTCTTTATTGTTTACTTCAGTTTCATTGTATGTTCTTCTTTGGGTGACTTTATGTTATTAACTATACTCTGTTTTTTCTTTTTCAAAAAGTTAATAAAACCTATTACACGAAAACACTTTCAAATACAGCAGAAATAATTTTGTCCCCTGGGAGAGGGATGACATTAAGAAGTCTAAGAATTGGCAAAAACAAATCAATATTTTTTTTATAAAAGAGCAAAGCAATTATGCTGGAGATAGAAAAAGGATAAACGAGGAAAAGGACCAGAATAAAGCCCCCATAAAAAATGTAAGTAAACAAGAATATTATATGGGTATGTTCACTTACCTGATTAGGACCTACATAAATCCATGCCCTTACGACTAAACCAACACACAGGCCCCCATTTATTATTAGTGAGGTAATCTGTGCTACATGCACACAATTTTCAATAACCTGGTGCTCCCTGCACGTGCTGATAGCGCTTAAACTGAGTGCATCGGTTATTTTCTGGTACACTCAGTTTAACGAGCGTGTGCCCCAATTATGTTCCGCATCGGAACGCCCATTAGGTGCACAGCCCTTTAGGTTGTTGCAGCGCACATAGAGCAGCCGTGACACAATACTGGTGGAGACATATCATAAAGACATGTGCAAGCAGTTTGGGCCTGAAAACAGGCGCAAATACAATAATACATGTGGGCCAATTTTCATACAGCTAATAGTAGTTTCATTCTTGGGTGTGTTAGGCTGGCGGCTGTACAGGAGTGAATACGGCTCTACTTTTTAACAGAAAAGACGCACAGTCGGTAAAATAACGCAAATGTGCATTGATCCATTACAACGTATTAAACCTTTTTGGCCGTGTTATAAGAAACCACCGGCGCACTTCCAATATTCACTGCCATGTTCATCTGCCTTAGGTTGGCAGGCATATGTCCGTCGCATTGGAGAGAGGACCCCTCCCCTCTCCACAGAAATGCACAGCCTACGGGACGTGCACATAGGTAAAGATAGGACATGTCCTATCTTTTACCCGTGTACGGAGCGGTACGGTGCCATTTAAAGAGGTTGTCCGTGATTAAAAAATATTAATTCTGGACAACTTGAGCATTATAGTGATGCAAGGAGTCCCTGCTTCCCAGCAGCACCATACTGAGAACATGATTTTTTCATGAAACTTCTGGGCTGCTGTTTGGTGGGGAATAAGGGGCTCTTTGTATCATATATCATTGTCATCTATGACTCTAGGAGACCCTGCCTCCCTGAGGAACTATATTACAGTGCTGTAATCAAGTTTTCAGTGAGATTATATTTCCTATTCATTTTATAGGAAAGTGATGCAATCCAAATTGGTTATGCTAACATGTGAATAAATAAATAAATGTGACATTTCTTACCTCATCCTTTGTTTCCTGACTTGGCCCCAATGTCAGAGTATCCAGTTGCAGTGTCCTATCAATAAAATAAGGATATAAGAGCAGGGTATACACAGAGAGCTTCATATCAATGTTGAAATTGGGATCCCCATTAGGGTGCTATTCTTTGCTACGCAATATAGAAGGCCATTTTCCACTACCAGAACAGGGGTGTAACTACAGTGGTAGAAGCCGCAGCAGCTGCTATGGGGTCTGCAATGTCATGGGGCCCAGTCATTCAACCTAATACTTAATAATGGAGGATGTGCACAATTATATACATATTATACTGCACATTGTACAACATAGTATGCATATAACATATGTGTGATGTATATATGCTGTATATATGTGTGTATATGTTGTATGTGTATATGGTGTATATATAATGTATGTGTGTATATGCTATATATGTGTGTGTGTATAAATGTGTGTAAGAGTGTTTAAATGTATGTGTATGAGTGAAGAACTGTATGTTTAAGTATATAGGTATATAAATGTGTGTGTATATATGAGTGTAATATTTATATTTTTAAGGGTAACCCATTCAGAAGTCTGTTATGGGGCCCTACCTCTCCTAGTCAAGACAGCTCCACATGTGGTTAGTTATTGAAATAATTTAGAAGTCCCATGACTTACTCTCCATGCTCGGCAGGACTGTAACCCCCAGTACTGGCAGGAATCGCTCTGCGCAAAAGTCGAAGCCATGTGGAAGGATCAATGTTCATCTGTCTGGCACGGAGAAAGGCCTTTCCTGTAAGATAATAGTAGTAACAAAATGTATGACAGAAATGACAGAATTGAATCATTCTGAACATTCATATCACATGTGTGTTCACCTGTATTGACCATTGGGTCGATATTTGTCAGCACCAAATCACCAATTGTGTAGGTCCTTGTATATGAAATAAATAGACACCTGCACTACACTACCTCTGGTGCACTAAAATCTCATTGCATAAATAATGACAAGTCACTGGTAAGCAGTAAAGTCTGGAAAGCTTATAAAATGCCCCAATAATGACTAAAAAGCTGATAGATCCCTTTATATAAGCAAGCCCTGTCATGTTTATCTGTCATATAGGCCGGTTTCACTAATACCTTGTTCTTTGGAGAAAATCTTCTTCTGTCGACGTAGTTTGGAGAACCTTTCAATCACAGGATTATAAAATGTCACCTGAAATACAGCACAAATTAATGTAGATGGATAGAGAGATATAAGATATATAGAGATAAGATAGGTAGGGATATATATAAAATAGAGGTAATAGAAGTAGTCCACAATATAGAAATATAGATCTAGATATATTAATAGATAGATAGATAGATAGATAGATAGATAGACATATGATAGATAGATAGATAGATAGATAGATAGATAGATAGATAGATAGATAGATAGATAGATACAGTTAGGGCCAGAAATATTTGGACAGTGACACAATTTTCGCGAGTTGGGCTCTGCATGCCACCACATTGGATTTGAAATGAAACCTCTCAGAATTAAAGTGCAGATTGTAACGTTTAATTTGAAGGGTTGAACAAAAATATCTGATAGAAAATGTAGGAATTGTACACATTTCTTTACAAACACTCCACATTTTAGGAGCTCAAAAGTAATTGGACAAATAAACATAACCCAAACAAAATATTTTTATTTTCAATATTATGTTGCGAATCCTTTGGAGGCAATCACTGCCTTAAGTCTGGAACCCATGGACATCACCAAACACTGGGTTTCCTCCTTCTTAATGCTTTGCCAGGCCTTTACAGCCGCAGCCTTAGGCCAGCGCCACACGTGGCGCCGGCCTAAAGGTTTTGCTTGTTTGTGGGTCTTTTCGTCTTAAGTCTGGATTTGAGCAAGTGAAATGCATGCTCAATTGGGTTAAGATCTGGTGATTGACTTGGCCATTGCACAATGTTCCACTTTTTTGCACTCATGAACTCCTGGGTAGCTTTGGCTGTATGCTTGGGGTCATTGTCCATCTGTACTATGAAGCGCTGTCCGATCAACTTTGCAGCATTTGGCTGAATCTGGGCTGAAAGTATATCCCGGTACACTTCAGAATTCATCCGGCTCCTCTTGTCTGCTGTTATGTCATCAATAAACACAAGTGACCCAGTGCCATTGAAAGCCATGCATGCCCATGCCATCACGTTGCCTCCACCATGTTTTACAGAGGATGTGGTGTGCCTTGGATCATGTGCCATTCCCTTTATTCTCAAATCTTTTTTCCAGATACTGAGCTGGCTTCTTGAGGTGTTTTTCGGCAAATTTATTTTTGGAATTGATGAATGGTTTGCATCTAGATGTGAACCCTTTGTATTTACTTTCATGGAGTCTTCTCTTTACTGTTGACTTAGAGACAGATACACCTACTTCACTGAGAGTGTTGAGGACTTCAGTTGATGTGAACGGGTTCTTCTTCACCAAAGAAAGTATGCGGCGATCATCCACCACTTTTTGAGTTCCCAAGCTCACCAGTCAATTCCTTTTCTCAGAATGTACCCGACTGTTGATTTTGCTACTCCAAGCATGTCTGCTATCTCTCTGATGGATTTTTTCTTTTTTTTCAGCCTCAGGATGTTCTGCTTCACCTCAATTGAGAGTTCCTTTGACTGCATGTTGTCTCGTCACAGCAACAGCTTCCAAATGCAAAACCACACACCTGGAATCAACTCCAGACCTTTTAACTACTTCATTGATTACAGGTTAACGAGGGAGACGCCTTCAGAGTTAATTGCAGCCCTTAGAGTCCATTGTCCAATTACTTTTGGTCCCTTGAAAAAGAGGAGGCTATGCATTACAGAGCTATGATTCCTAAACCCTTTCTCCGATTTGGATGTGGAAACTCTCATATTGCAGCTGGGAGTGTGCACTTTCAGCCCATATTATATATATAATTGTATTTCTGAACATGTTTTTGTAAACAGCTAAAATAACAAAACTTGTGTCACTGTCCAAATATTTCTGGCCCTAACTGTAGATAGATCTCCCCCATAGGCTTTATTGTACCCATACCACTACCGCCATACAATAAATTACAATAAAAAATATACAATAAATAACTATATACAAAAATAACTCATAAATAAAAATTCAACAACACATAATTACAAACAGACAAGTATAATACAGTTGCAATAAATTATGAGATAGATAGTACATGGATTTGCCCTCCATTTTTTGTTGTCATTACCTCGCATAATAGGGTTCCTTGGGGTTCTAGTTCTAGATATGTTTCTTTCCTTTGATCGTCCAGAAATTCTTCTAGTTTCACATATTTGATAGCACAAAGTGAGCGGAAATCTCTTCTGTAGACTGACACCTGCAGCTCACGCGACTGTAAATATACCGAGAATAGAAAATATGTATTATTTACGGTGGTACAAGTATTGTGTACATTGTAAGACATACTCCACAGGCTGCACCCAATATATGAGGAGATGAGGCTTATGGATACAAATATAAAATGTTTAGTCAAATAAATACCAAACACCCACTTTGGTGCACGCAGAGGCTGTGTCTATGGTGTATGCAGCTTTACTTTGGCATAAGAAGTATTGGACTGATCCAATTATTCTAATACCGTAAATATATCTTGGATTGGATCCATTCATAGTTTTCATGCTCACCCTTTCCAGTTGTAGTTTAAACACTTGGTCCCATGTATCTCGTCCTTCTGTCTTCCAAGTAGTCTGCCCGACCACCACATTATCCAGCCGCAAGACAACGCTGATCTCATCTGAGGTCACAAACAACAATAGGTATGGGAGACATATATATATACAAGCTTATATGAAATCTTCCATCCAACAGTAAAGATTGTGTAAAATAGATTAAAATATCACTTGAATTTTTTGAATCTGTTTTCAATATGATGTCAAGGAGTCTTTAAAAACCACAGCATTGCTAATCTGTGGATAATTTTCAGTGCTGGACATATGCATTTTCTACTGAACATGCATATGATATGCATATGCACATTATATGAACAGGTATATGAGCACACATCTACAGAGTTCATCCAGTACAGGCGGTCCCCTACTTAAGGAGACCTGACTTACAGACAGGTCTAGTTAGACCAGACCCCTAGTTACAGACAAATCCTTCTGCCCACTGTGACCTCTGGTGAAGATCTCTGGATGTTACTTTAGTCCCAGACTGTAATGATCAGCTGTAAGGTGTCTGTAATGAAGTTTTATTGATGCAAAAAATTACATCAATAAAACTTTACAGCAAAAAATTTTGAATATCCAATTGTCAGTGGGGCAAAAAAAAATTTGTCTGGATCTACAATTATACCAATCCTGTATGTAACTAACTGTATATAGAGTAGATGGCGCTCAACTTTCTGCTTTTCCTGCCTTTTCTTCAGTTGCACCATCATCTTTAGTAAGATCTACTCACAGGACCCGTACTTTAATATGATCTACCCCACAGGACCCATAATTAAGCTTTGTATAGTCTCCTCTTTGACCTGGTTTTAAACAAGCCCTGAAATAGTCACAATTCCTAGCACGTTGCCAGGGATTTCAACTATTTACCAAGTAGGTGTGGAGTGACATTATGGGGGCCGTGCCTGATGGTGGCATAATACCTATAGACTGCTCCAGTTCAGCGTACTAGCACAGCAGGCAGGACCTGTTGTACAATTGCCCAAAAGTGCAGCCATCTGCCATATTTATCAAAAAGCTGAAGCATCCTGATAGATGTGACCTGTGGAAGGGGCAGGGTTTAAATCCCTCCCAAAGTGTTTATATTGGCAAGGAAATTGCACACATAGGGGAAGATTTATCTTAGTCTGTTGCATGTTTTTGGTGGTGTTTTAGTGATTTTTGACTGCATTGGGCTATTTTGTATCATTTTTCCCTTCTTTTTCCAACAGTGTGCTGGAGTTTGCCGTGTTGCAGTAATCCTGGTTTGCGCCTAATTTTTTCTTTGTATTTCTCCTGCTTCCAGATGTCAGTGCCTGATTTAACATTGTTCTGCGCCTAAAAGGGTGCAAACAATTGTGCAAAAGCACTGTAGTCTTGTATATGTTGTATATATTGTTCCTTTTTAAAAAATTTGCAGCTAAAAAGTCCTAAATAAAAACTAAATGAAGTGCAAAAAACTCACTAGAGGGGCAGAAGGAACCCAGGGAAGGGGGAATAAAAGATAAATGATCCCCATAGTTTGATACATTCCAAACCTACACGGCAATTTGCTAGATATATCAGGAGGTTCTGTCTGAAGCTGGCGCAGGCTATAGCTAGTGTGAACCCCATGGCCCGGTACCACCCCTCCTCCCTACCAGCATGGAGGGCAGAGTAGTCTCAAATGCCATCTCCACACCGGAAATCACGACTAAAAAACATCTTGTATGTCTGTATTTCTGTATTCAGGCGTAAAAGCTGTGATAAATCCCCCACAAAAAAAATCAGAAACCAAAGGGGTCAAATATAACAATGATATGCAGCTTTACATAATGTACAAATTTCTGTGTGGGCATATGAACCATGTAAATACAATGTTGAGAGCACCAGGTACATGAAGTAACACCCTGCTAGGACAGATCAGTATTTCTGCTTCACACGAAATATCCTGATTCTCATCTCCCTTCTGTTATGAATAGAGAGGCAGAAGAAATGTTTTTGTGTGCAATTTCCTTGCCAATTTCTAAACTTAGGCCCACATTTACTAAACAGACCAGCAGTGTGCAACACACAAGATTTATCACAGTGACAGATACTGGATGATAAATCTAATGTATCATATTCATATTCCAGCTCCTGGTTCCCACTGTTGGTAAGTCTGTCACATCCTGAGGGTCACAGTACCCCCTTCATCCAATAACACAGGAAGTGAAGTCTCCTGGAAAATGGAAGTGGTGTCCAGTGTCTGTGGAAGCCACACTTTGGATGAAGCAGGTCCCGTTAGCCCTGGAACTTGTGTACAATATTGTAGGTGTTTTTGATGTGAGTGTTGCTTTGGTTTTCCCAGGAATAAACTTTGTTAAGATCACGTTGGTGAAGAACAGCGAAGTGTAGACTACTTGTCCTGCAGTATCACTTAATACACGAGGGAAGCCCTAAATAATTCCGTAATATGCATTACATATACTACCGTATGTACTCGAGTATAAGCTGACCCAACTATAAGCCGAGGCCACTAATTTTACCACAAAAACCTGGAAAAACCTATATTTTTTTTATTCGCGTATGAGCCGACATTTTTTTGTGCTGAAAAACTAGGCTTATACTCGAGTATATGTGGTATATACAATATGCAACACAATACTGTATGCAATAGTCGTCCTCCCCCTGTACTATGGATGAGAGAGATAACTGCATGATCACACTGCACACACGATCTGTTTGCAGTCTGAAACCTATGCATGAGCGATTTGTATAAAATTTACAATAAAGACCATATGCTACAATGTGAAACTTACTGGAGTAGTCATCACTGCGGCTCAGGCTGGATGCTCGGGAATACATACTCCGTGACGTTCTTGCTTTCAGTGACTTTCCCTCTAGGAGGTTGCTTCCAGGTAACCAGACAGGTGAGCTCCTTGTACGACCTGGGACTGAGTCTAAAAGATCTGTGCATCCCAAAAGCCTAACCTGTAGCACCCCTGAAATAAGAGAGAGGGATATAGAAGAATACATAGAAGCACATTAAGAAATAATAAGAAATCTTAAGGTTTGTCCTCTAGATTCTAGGACATTAAAGTGGGCAGATTTATCTTAGTGTGCTGTGTGTTTTTTGGTTATATTTTGGTGACTTTTTGGGTGCATTGGGTTATTTGCGCAATTCTTTTGAGACTTTTTTCACTGAAGTTCACTGTGTAAATGTAAACCTGTTTTGTGCCTAATTTGTCATTGTATTTCAGATTTTGATGCACAGAAACACGCCAGTGCCAACCATGTGTAGCAAAGACAATATTATGAGTTGCACCAAACATTTTTGGCTAAAAAGTCTAAAAAAAAAAACCTTTATATGACAAAAACCCAAGACTACAAAGAAAAATGAGGTGCAAAAAAAGACTCATTAGAGGAGCAAAAAGAGCTCAGGGGGGGGGGGGGAGAAAATAACACCTAATGTACTGTATTTTGTTGCCTCATTTTCATCCACAAGGTATGGAGCCACTTTCACATAGTGGTTCTCCGCTTTCAACTTTAATCAGATCACAGAACAGATCTCATATTTGTATATGGCTTAAAATGTGCATCATTATTCTAAAGAATAACTAAAAGGCACAGGTGGTAGTTATGTAGCTGTAAGTTACCTGTGAGGGGAGCAGATTTGGAGAGGGCACTGTAAGGAGACGATGGTGACGGCGCCCCGAGTCTTGTTGGAGAAACACACATGGCCATTTCCTCTCGTAAGAGACATCTCTTAGGGTGGTCATGGGGCAGATCTTCAAGACACCTTTGTAAAGACAGCGTCAATAGATCTAGCCTCTGCCGAGACTCCACAAGGCGGGTCTGTACCTAGTCAGCAATGGAAGAAAGTGAAGACGATTTTAACGTTTTAAACTATATATTTTATATTGCCAAATATTGTCTCATCATTGGCACTGGTGGTCTATGCTGGATATGCCTGGGCGTAACTTGAGGGGGTGCAGAGGTTGCGGCCGCACCAAGGCCCAAGAGTTTTAGGGGGCCCTTATGGTGTCACTTTCCCATATGAGAAGACTATTACTATAAACTATACATTATAGTCAGGCCCTGGCACAGACTTTGCACTGGGGCCCATCAGCTTCTAGTTACGCCACTGTGCATATGCCACCAATATCTAACTAGCCATCTTATGATTTGGCAAGCTCTGTGTAGCGCTGCGTAATCTGTGTGCGCTATATAAATAAAGGAATTATTATTAGATGCAGAAAAATGCCAACATATATATATACACTCACCGGCCACTTTATTAGGTACACCTGTCCAACTGCTCGTTAACACTTAATTTCTAATCAGCCAATCGCATGGCGGCAACTCAGTGCATTTAGGCATGTAGACATGGTCAAGACAATCTCCTGCAGTTCAAACCGAGCATCAGTATGGGGAAGAAAGGGGATTTGAGTGCCTTTGAACGTGGCATGGTTGTTGGTGCCAGAAGGGCTGGTCTGAGTATTTCAGAATGCCCGAAGGCTGGTACTGAGTATTTCAGAAAATTGATGAATCATGGGATTTTCACGCACAACATCTTAGAATGTGTGGGAACCTATGGCACGGGTGCCAGAGGTGGCACTCAGAGCCCTCTATGTGGGCACCCTTGCCATCCCCCAGGGTTGAGTTTGCCAGACCAGGATAAGGCTGCTTTGCAGTCCCAGGCAGCCCAGGTCTCCCAGAAGGAAGCTACAATGATAATTATACTTATTCTCCTTCTTTCGTACTGTTGTGTTCCTCAGGTGCCTACACAATTAAAACTGTGAAAGAGCAGGTAGTAATCAACGTTATTGCTTAACTATGTCTGCCATTGGCACTTTGCGGGAAAATATGTGAGTTTGGTGTAGTTGGGCATCGGTTGTCTAAAAGGTTGCATCACTGTCTTCGGGTTACAGAGATGAGTCCGAAAAACCGAAAAACCTCATGTGAGCGGCAGTTCTGTGGGCGGCGAATGGCCTGTTGATGCCGAGGGTAAGAGGTGAAGGGCAGCAGACTAGGTCATTCAAGTGATAGTTAGAAAGGCAAACAGTGACTTCCATCGCACCAGGTTACAACCCAACGTAGGCAGAAGAGCTTCTTCTGAACGACCGTAACGTCGACTTTGAGGCAGGAAGATGGGCGCTACAGCAGCAGAAGACCACCACAGGGTGCATCCTTCCAGCTAAGACAGGAAAACTGAGGCTACATTTGCACAAGGTTCATTGAAATTGGACAGTAGAGATTTGGAAAAAAGTTTGCTGGTATTGTGAGAGTCCGCGATTATGTCTTCCGCGACATGGACTGGATAGGGTCCAGAATGTTTGGCGTCAAACAACATGAACTGAGCCAACATTGGTACCTTTGTACACGAGTCAGGCTGTGTGGTGGGTCGTGGTTGTATGGGGATGGGGAATATTTTCTTGGAACTCTGTGGCCCCTTGGTACCAATTGAGCTCTTGCAAAACGCCCGGGACAGCCTACCTGAGTATTGTTGACTTGCATGTAATGCCTTTAGTGAGCACAATGACCTAACATCTGATGTACTTTCGAAGGATAATGCGCATGTATAAAGCTGAATCATCTCAGACTGGGTTTCTTGAATAGACAATGAGTTCATGGTACCGAAAATGGCTGCCACAAGTCACCGATGCGCAAGCCAAGTAGAGAATCTGTGGGTGTGGGGAGATCGGGAGATTCGCATCATGGTGTGCAGCGACGAAATCGCGGCAAACTGTGTGATGCCAATCATGCCACTTTGGTACCAAACTCTGAGGAGCTTCCAGGCACCTTGCTGAATCTACTCATCGAAGACATGTGAGGAGTTCTGAAGGCAAAAGGTGGGTCCAACCGCTATAGCATGGTCTATTAATAAAGTGGCGGTAGCGTGTGTATATATATATGCTTCCACCATGGCACATCATTGGTGGCCCACCTAATATATGGTCCTATGTGCTTTTGCTCACTTTTCACAGCAACTCCCATTTTTCTTGTCTCTTATAGTGATTATTTGGTTATTTTTATTTTTGTGGAACAGTGCCCTTTCCATCCAACGCTGTACAGTAATCTGATGTAAATGGGATAAAAAGCTAGCTCTCCTGGAAGCAGCCAGTGCATTACATTGTACGAGCTCAGATAAGCTGTCAGGCGGTGTGTCTGTCTCATATAATTTGTTCCAGTTGTAGCGAAGGATTGTGATGCAGCTCTGGATTCAGGCTGGAACTTAGGATCTGTACAAAATAACTAAAGCATGCATTCACCTGTTACTTAACATTCTTTGCATGTAGACTTAAAGAATTCATGCTTTACATAGTATGGAAATAGGCATAAGTTGTCACTTAGAAATATTTTTCTAATAGGAGTTTTAGAACATTATTACATTTACCAGAGGTTATGATGCCAAAGCCAAATTGTTGTTGTCACATATGCAGTTTACATAGATGTAGTCCGTACAGTCCATATATAAGCAAGATAAGAGTAACGTTGCTTACCATGCCATATATGCAGAGATGAGGAATAATAGTGCTGTGAATTGTCCATATCAGGCGAGGATGAGAGTCGATAGTATGTGGTAGTGTCCATATGTGCAGGATGAGAGTAATAGTCTGTGTAGTGCCCCATATTGCAGGATGAGAGTATAATACTGTAAATACAGATGCAGAAGAGTTATTAGTATGGTGTTAGTGCCCGTTTAAGCAGGGGGTGAGAGTGATAGTGCGTTTGATGTCCAGATAGTATGCAGGAATGAGAGTCATTAGCACCAGTTTAGTCCCCATGGATATGCAGGATGAGGGTGATAGTACTGTTGGTGCCATATATTGCAGGATGAGAGTATTAGTACGGTGTAGTGTTGCCAATATATGCAGGGTGGCAGTTAGTACTGTGTAGTGTTCCAATATGAGCATGAAAGTAATAGTATGTGTTAGTGTCCATATATGAGAGGGATGAGAGGTAGTAGTAATGTTTAGTGCCCATATTAGTACGTGAAAGTGCAGTGCAATGCAATGAATCTCCATATATGCAGGAAAAAAAGAATAGTTTTGAGGCAGTGCTCATATATACAGGATAAAGTATTAGTACTTAGGACGAATGAAGTAAGGTGATTGCAGATATAGAGTATAGTATGCAGTAATACCCGAATCAGAGTAAGAGTACTGTGGTGTTCTTATATATGCAGGTAGAGTAAAGTACTGTGGTGTGTCCCTATATATGCAGGATCAGGTAGGAGGAGTATGTGGTGTTATATGATATGCAGGATCAGAGTGAGAGTACTGTGGTGTTCCTATATATGCAGGATCAGAGTGAGAGTACTGTGGTGTTCCTATATATGCAGGATCAGAGTGAGAGTACATGTGGTGTTCCTATATATGCAAGGATCAGAGTAAGAGTACTGTGGTGTTCCTATATATGCAGGATCAGAGTAAGAGTACTGTGGTGTCCTATACATGCAGGATCAGAGTGAGAGTACTGTGGTGTTCCTATATATGCAAAGGATCACGATAGTGAGTACTGTGGCGGTTCCTATATATGCAGGATCAGAGTAGGAGTACTTGTGGTGTTCCTATATATGCAGGTCAGAGTAAAGAGTACTGTGGTTGTTACTATATAGCAGGATCAGAGTGAGAGTATAGTGGTGTTCCTATATATGCAAGGATCAGAGTGAGAAGTACTGTGGTGTTCTTAATATGCAGGATCAGGAGGTAAGAGTACTGTGGTGTCTATAATGCAGGATCAGAGTAAGAGTACGTGTGTGTTCCTATATATGCAGGATCAGAGTAAAGTATGGGTGTTCCTTATTGCAGGGATCAGAGTGAGTAGTGGTGTTCCTATAATATGCAGGATCAGAGTGAGACGTACTGTGGTGTCCTCTATATGCAGGATCAGAGTAGAGTATGTGGTGTCCCTATCTATGCAGGATCAGAGTGAGAGTACTGTGGTGATCCGTATTATATGCAGGATACGAGGAAGAGTGACGGTGTTGGCTAATATCGAAGGATCAGAGTTGAGAGTACGTGGGTGTTCTATACTATGTACAGGATGAGAGTCGGAGAGTATGTGGGTGTCCTATATATGCAGGATCAGAGTGAGAGTACTGTGTGTCTCTATATATGCAGGATCAGAGTAAGAGTACTGGGTGTTCCTATAATGCAGGATCAGAGTAAGAGTACGGCTGGTGTTCCTATATAATGCAGGATGAAGTAAGGGAGTACTGTGGGTTCCTATATATGCAGGATCAGAGTAGAGTACTGTGGTGTTCCTATATATGCGGATCAGAGTAGGAGTACTGTTGGTGTCCTATAATATGCAGGCTATCAGAGTGAGGAGTACTGTGGTGTTCCTATATATCAGGATCAGAGTAAGGTACTGTGTGTGTTCCTATATATGCAGGATCAGAGTGAGATTACTTGGTGTGTACTATATGACAGGGATCAGAGTGCGAGTATGGGTTTTGTCCTTATATGAAGGAATCAGAGTAAGATACTGTGGTGTGTCCCTATATAATGCATGGATCAGAGCTAAGGGTACGGTGGTGGTCCATAGATATGCAGGATCAGGTGAGAGTACTGTGGGTTTGTTCATATATGCAGGATCAGAGCTTGAGAGAACCCAAAAGCGTGCTTGCGCGTTGAATCCTATATACCAGCCAAAGAACGCGCTCCAGTAGTGAGGACGAGACTAACACAGCCAGGAGGACCTCAGGAAGTAGTTCCTGGGGAATCCTCATGACTTCGAAATTCCTCAGTTTCGCCAATTGTCTGGGGGCTCAGAACTGTCGGCTCGTAGAAAGGTCGAAGAGCGCAATGAGGAGAGGGCGGACTGCGGTACCAACGATATAAGTTCTGACGTTTTTCCTTTCGATCTAGGAAAGGGTGGTCAGCAATCAGGTGGATCACGTCGAGACAGTATGTACGGTGCCGTCCCATAGTCGAAAGTAATGAATGGATAAGAGGTAGGTAATGTGTTACTTGGTGTGTCATCCGATAAATGACAGAATCAGAGTGAGAGACTGTTGGTTGCTGATCTTTACATGTGGATCAGAGTGAGTAGCACGGTGGTGTGTCCTATACAGCAGGATTCGAGGAGAGTACTGTGGGTTCCTATATATGGCAGATCAAGGAGGAAAGAGACTGTGTCATACACAAAATTGGCGGGCAAACAGTTACTGTCTGACCCCATTTTTGCCAGATTAAACGGTAACAGTACTAGGCAGGGAAATTGGTCTCTAGAAAGGTCCATGAAAGTGTGGTGTTTTAAAAATACATGGACATCAAAGAACGGAACATTTCATGTTAAAAATTAAAGGTTGGAGGAGAGATGGAGGTCTGGTGTCTTACTGATCTTAAAGCTTGGCATATCCAAGTGATTATGGATGTGCAAATACCTTTAACATATGATGACCTCACTGCATGAAGGTCTAAATATCTGCATATGACTATAGATGAGGGTTGTTTCTTTTAGGACTATTGTGTGGTTTTGACCTTTTTCAGGGGAGCGATATATTAAGGATGCAAAGGTCAGTACCAGCAGAAAAGACTATGGGAGGGGAGAAACCACATGAAGAGTAATGCTCCAGTAGGCTCATTAACCTTGAACCCACAGTAGAAAAGTTGGTGTTCTGAACTTAATTGGAGCTACTTTTGTGGGGTCAACCAATACGACCAGAGAACCATTCAGTATAAGTACTTTTACCCACACCTCATTGAGGAACTCTTGTCCTGAGCGCTTCACACCTCCCAGATACAGAGCGTTCATTTGATCTAGGGAACATGGCCAAACCGCATCTATACGATAGTGGTTTGTCTCAGATCCTCGATGTGTATTTAGTATGTGATAATTCAGACGGCGTAGGCAAGATACTATTACACTAGACCAATCACTCTCAAGTGGATTAGCTCTCCCACAGGAAAAATTACTAGCTACTAGTAAACACCTACTGAGATTGGTTAAAGTCAAATGTGCGGACTCTTAATGAAGCCTTGGAACATAAATCAGGGGGAATAGCTCAAAAAATTTCATACACAAGGCAAGTCTGCGCTGGGTTACCATTACAAGATGAGGTCTGTAGGTTTTGTTCTGTCAGTTGAATCTTGTATGTAAGTCTGAAGTGTTATCTTACTGTACCCCGCCAAAATTGTTTTCGGTCTCTGTGACAATCTGGAATTTAAAAAGTTGATTGTCATAAGAACAAACCGGATTAACAATAAATCATCAGGTCAGACATCTGTGATAACTGTTTACGCTAACTGTTTATTGGAGTCTAAGGTAAAGTACATAGTAAATGCCAACATACAGAGGTCCTTTCGTTTGTAACTAGGGGTCGTAGTCAAGTTCACGGGGTGTTTTCTAAGTAGGGGACCGCCTGTTTGATTTCAATGGTCCATTTCGGGTCAATGGTAATCTACCGTGCAGGTCATCCATCTACAATAAGGCCTTGGAACCATGGACAGAATGTGAAATCATAACTGATAGTCCATGTCCGACTTTTACTAGCTTAGAAATGGGGACTAGGGATAGCTAAATCGTACACTAATATGTCATCACTCGGACTGCTACATGAAGTCTAGGGTTACTAGTATATTACATTGCATAATTAATGCTAGTGTCAATGGTTTTTGATATAGTGGAAGCGCTTTTAATAGTCCAACTGACCCTTCAATAACATTTAGGCATTCAACAACACTTTTGGAAAGTATTTTGTGTTTATGAATCAAAGGTTGAGTATGTGAACTAACAAAAAATACATATATTAAAAATGAGACCATAGATTGCATTAAGTTTACAAAAACACTCACTGTTGCCCAGAAAGGGTCCAGTCAGGGAGTTTGACAACAGAGTTTGGGACGGCACATTTCCTCTAACTTTCGATCATTAATATGTTTTTCGAACTCTTCGTCCAAGGAGATGCGATGAAATTGCAATAACGTGAAACAATTAGCTCCAGTTCATCTGAACACAAGAGAGGGTCTGTGGTCTCAAGTAGTGGGGCGTCCAAGTGTGGGCACCCTATCTAAGCCAGTTATGTATACATAAACCATGGATATCAAATGTGTTCAAATAGCTATGCGAAGCAGTCCGTTCATGTATCCAGACTTCTTGTAATACGCCCTGGAACAGAACAGGTTATCGCAGACTATATCATGTATGATTTAGCTATCCTAGTTATGTTCCAAGTATATTATAAAGATTGGACATGACCATTTGTCAGGCGCAGCTAGCAAGAGAAAAATTAGTGCAGTAATTTAGTAGAATATACAGATAGAAAATGTCGAATGTATTTACAGTTGGCTGTGGCCAAAGATGGTTAAGAGGGAATAAGCAATAGCAATAACAAGAAAATATTAAACAATAGTGTACACGTGGCACAGGAAGATTCAGGACACTAAAGGGGTCAATTACAGTTAGTGTAGTCAAGATTATTGAAGGTCCCACACACAGTCTTCACACATAGATCAATGATCATTAATTGATGTTTACACTGCTCTCTCCCCAGGATTGTCCTGAGATGCCTTGTATCTGTGTCAGTAATATATGGATCTGGTGCACTTTCAGGACAATACCTGCTGAGAAGCGGGGAGCGCATTTCTTATCTGCAATACAAGTGAAATAGGATTACAGACTGGTAAGTAAAGAGTCAAACTGTACTATCGCTTTTTGAACATTTCTTTTTGTGTGTAGCTATTTTTGCAAAGGTTTGAGAAAGGAGCTGGGCAACAAGGATTACATGTTGTCTCCCACGTGTTATGGGAAGTAAGTGTCTTGATCATAGGGACTTCCAAGCAATCAGATGACTCTCCATTGGAATGCAGTGCCAATCACTTGTAGTGGACTTCTCAGACCTATTGAGGTGAATGACAGCAATTGATTCCTGCAGAACGTGCTCCAATCATATGGGGGGCAATTTGCTAGACCCACTTTCTTGTAATTTACTGTGAAGTCCTAGTGTTTAAAACCTTGAAGCCCAGAAAAAACCAGGTATTTAATGTACTCTCTTATGGTAGTAACCTTTATGTGGGGCCAGGATTTGTCACTTATCTTGTTCGTGTCTTATTTTGCAGCTGAGTGTTGCCTCTTCCTTCGCTTATTTGTCATATAGATTAAGTGTGCTTTTTGGTTAGGTAAGGTTTTTGCAACTTTTTTGTGCATATCTTTTTTCTTACAAACTTGCTCTGCACTAGTGTCGTTGCCAAGTAGGATGCCAGGGCTGGAGCGTTTTTGCGTTTATAAAATTAATTTCATACCAACTGCCAAGAGAAACTACGGAAAGACATAACACAAAAAGAACTCAATGAGCGGCACTAGTGCCGGTGAACTCTATGAAAATTTGCAAAAAACAAAAAACCCTCAAATGACACAATGTAACCAATTAACGGTTTCAAAATAGAAAGTAGAAAAAAAAAAACGCCAAAAAGATGAGCATCGCCATACTCGGACCTTATGATAGTATCACATTGAATCAGAAGCAACTAAGAGTACGTGGACAGTGCAATGTTATGGACAGATAGAGACCTGACCTCCCATCTGCCAGCCGTTTTATGGACAGGAATTACACACAACATTACACAAAAAAGTGAGGAAAAGTTGACAACCTCTGTAAACAATCATCTGATCTACATGAAAGTGCACAAATTCCTCCATCTGTGATGCAGCAATTGTGCTTTGCTCCTCCACCCTTCAGGTTCCCTCTTTAGAGATGGGCGGATCAGAAGCGGCACAGTCACCAGGCATTACACCGTCGGCTTCCTAGGTACATTATAACTTGCCCCCTTAGGCAGCTACAAACTGCAATAGCGATGTGTGGAACTGAATTGAGGTATTCATATTCAATGTGAATAGGTCACCGGTCTACATTGTACAATCTGTCCTGTGGCTCACTTCCACTACCTTTCTGAAAATGATGTCTCCAGTACAGACATATAACATCATGAATGGAGGAAAGAGAGATAGAGAATAACTAATTGAACCAGTGTATATCCCCCTTCTGAAAAGGGAATTAAAAAATAGTGAAAAATGATCAACCCCTTCGTGGTTATTTAAAGGGGGTTCCATAACCAACAGTGGTAAAGGTAGGTTGACTCTCCATTCCCATAACCCAAAGCACCAGTTATGGTAATATAGACGAGATATTTCAAAGATACTAATTTCTCACCTTAGGCTGCATTTAACGAGCGTTGCCTGGCCATAGCCAGGCTGAATCGTGGTGCTCACCCCCTATGGTTTTTACGGCTGAAGGTGAGCATGCTTTTTTTTTTTGCATCCACAGCGACGGCACAGAAAAAAATACCGAGCCGGGCTCCATATTTGTTTGTGGCCATAATTACTGGAAGAAGTCCACAGGGATTTTTTTTTTTTGAGAATAATTAACCATTCTTAACTAATATACAAATCTGTGCTCGCCCATATGCCAAGAAAGGAAAACCACATGATTTACAACACCGAGCGACTGTTAAAACTTTTGAAGACTTCAAATTTAACCTGAGGCATTCTTTTAAGTTCCTGTCATGGATGCTATACAATGGATGGAGAAGTCTGTATATGGCTCTGTCACTGAGAGGTTCTGCCCAGGGGCAAGCCCGGTACCGCTACCTGCTCAGGGTCGGCTATTGGACCCTAGACTATTCTGCTGCCTTAAAGGGAACCTGTTACAAGGTTCTCACATTACGAACTACTAGTGCCAGCAGACCATCCACAATCATTATGTGAGAATCTTGTCCTTTTACCTAATAAGATATCCTCCCCGAAGTCAGGTCAACTACTGTCCTTCTCATCATATTTTCATATTAATGAATCATGCTTAAGGGCACTTACCACCCCCCCCGTACGGCTTCTACCTATAAGTGAAGGGTGGTAGGTGGATGGAGGACGTGAGATAGCCCTTTATTGGGTAATCCTACGTCCCGGGCGTCTTACAAAACTTTATTACTCTATATGCAAATTTTTTTTGCGGCTCGGGGGCGTGGCGTACGCGGACATTGAGGGCTACTAGTCGCAGCTACTCCACGCTCCAGTAGCGTGTTACTCACGCCTACCAGATAATCTCTATGTCGGGTCTCCCTGCGTTCTGCGCATGCCCTCGGCTGCTTCCGGTGACACGGCGGTTAGCCCTTTGCTTCCTTCTTCCCCCCTCTCCTCTTGGCTCGGCAATTTACTAGCGTCTCTTGCTCTTCCCCCTATTGGCCCGACCTAGGTCACCTGCCGGCGCTGGACTCGGACTTTCGCGAGGGCGCGCAGTACCCAGGGAGTTTGCGCGCCGAAGCTTTACTGGTAGCGGCGTAATAGGGTAAGTGGAACGCGCTACTGGGGCGTGGAGTAGTCGCAACTAGTAGTCTAATCGTCCGGCTACCCAGCCCACTAGCTCGCATAAAAATAATTTGCCTATAGATTAATAACGTTTGTAAAAGAAACCCGGAGACGTCATCCCCCCCTGCAGGATTAGCCCAAAAAAAGGGCTATCCTCACGTTTATCCCATCCACCTACCACCATTCTGCCTTTTAGGTTAGAATTGAGGTGGTAGGTTCCTTAATGGTGTATGGAATGACAATCGAAGCCCTATCTTTGTTCTAAGTTATAGTCCTAGAAAACATAATCTTGGGACCAGATCTCTTAATGAGATAAGATATGTGCCATAAAAAACCAGTCGGCGGAACCCCACAACAATCCACATTAAGACATCTGACACCATAAGAGACTGGTTCCTGGGCATCTAAGGGGTTATGGGAATGAAAAGGGGCTCCCCTCTGTAAGGGCACTGGTGTCTAATCAAATGCCTTGTGGGTTGCAGATGTTGTTTGTATGACAAGCGGGGGTCTAAAGGAAAGACCCTTAGTCTGTATCATGGACCCTTTCCCTCCCCTCACCCCCCCCCCCAAAACAGTTTTGGTATTATATAACGGAAACCAAGGAAAAATAACATGATTAGTTCCAAAAAATCTAATAATTTCGCAATTGTCTATAATTGGTGTTATACAAAGTCATACCCAACAATCCAAAACTCTCATAGAGATACATGAATGAGAATTAAAAAATATGATAGTTTTCATCATTCAGTGGCCCTAGAAGTATGTTTATGAGTGTGTACATAGCTTCTGTGTATGAATTGTCTCTAGTCAGTGTTTTTACATATCCCATTGTCACACCACAACACTCGAATTCTCTACTTTAGCCCAATATGACCATAATTAGTCTTGGGAAAATCAAATGTTACACGTTAGGCATAGTTTTTTTTTTTTACCTTGGACTGCACCATTACTAGACATCTGGATCATATTCTCTGCTCCTGTTTTCATTCCATTATAGCCAATTGGCGTTCTAGTCGAGACACACGGAGCTTGATGGCCGGGCAAAGGACACCCGGGAAGGAAAGGGGGTTACCCTAAAGGACAGAAAGTAACATAATAAAGATTGTTAGTATGGTGAGAAAGGTTACATTTACGAGATTAATTGTCTTTCGAAAGCCATGACACAGGTCGGTAGTCAGTGTGCTTTTGCCGGATGGTATTAGTACCCAGCCGGGTTGCTGTGCTCTTTGGTAAGACCAATCTCCTCAAATACGGAAGAATGGCCCAAGCTAGTCTTCAAGCTAAAGAATGAGAGCCAAGAAAAGCAAAGGGAGTAATAAGGATGGAAGATTCTTATACCTCTTATACCCCTTTCGAAGGGAGGAACAAGTGACAACTTTTACCCACAACTACTGGCCCATCTCACGGTAGGGTATGAATATACTTCTAGATTCCCTTTTATGTTAAAATTTGCTATTACCTTACGATGGTGAGAGAGTCAGCATGTTTGCCTGTGTTGGAGTCACTTGTAGAGAAGTATAGCATTACCTGACTTTGCATTTTGTGATGGGAGAGAGACATCAAGAGTCTTCTAGTTCATGTTTCAAGCTATCAATCTTTCTCTCGCATGTCCTGAGCATGGTTCCCACATGGCCAGGGTCTTGCGTCGCAGTGGTTGCTCTCAGGAGGCTTCTCTGCTCCCTCTTTAATCCTCAGTTCATGCCAGATCTCATTGGAGTAGACGTTCCCTCATCCTCCAACCCGTGTTGATCTCCCTTGTACCACTCCATGCATGACAGGTTCCCTCCTTCTATTACCCTGAGCTCCTCACTCTGATCTCAACATGGACTTCCTTCTCTTGCGTTGCAACCAACTCTTTAGCTGTGCTCTGGCTCCATATTGTTACTGCTTGGAGTACAGACATCAACCGTAAGAAACCAAAGGTACAGGTGAAGATGAATACAGGGGGTGATAACATTATTTTATAAGGCAATTCAGTGGATATATAAGGGTTACCTTGCCTGTAAGGGTCGGTCAAAGGTCCTGAAAAGCTGGCAGTAGGGAACCCTCTTACGTTCCCCAGAAGCTTGGTTGTAATGTTATTTACAAGAATTGGATTTGTGGGGTCCATCTCTCATACAGTCTAACCCACCCTTGATCTTGGACAAACATAACTAAATTCTCACTTATATTACTTGGAGGCGAAACAACACTTGAGAAAAAGCCTTGGAAAAACTGAACACCTTGCACACTGAATATACAGAGGTTATTTTGGAAAACAAAATTAATGATAGATAAGGACCTGATTGACCAAGTTTGCAGTTTGTAAGTATCAATGTATGTAAGATTTATAAAAATGTGATTTTAAGATTGTTTGATCTGAAATCTGAACTTAGAAACCTTGCGCCATGTTGCCTAGACAAATAAATACTTGATTCTTCATAATACTTCACATGTTTTACTTGTTAATATTAGAGTGTGGACAATGGAAGGGTTGTATATTTCAGATGTTTCCTTTACTACTCCATAACTTTTGTTGGAGCTATCCAAATCACACATCCAAATATGCTTAATGAAATAGTCCTGAAAATAACAAGACGTATTGTCAGGGTTGTTGTGAAGTTGGTAAGTCCAAATCTGATACAACTAAAGACTCAATTTCCAAACTTTGACTGACTCCGATTCAAAACCTCCACCAAAATGGTCAAAGATCTCCAAACATTCACGACTCAACAGTCTGTTTTCTGGTCACACTAGTAGAGTTGAGATAAAAGCAGCCATTCTTACAGGGCTTATTCCTCTAATTGTAGCAGAGGAGCTTCACTCTGGCATGTACAAAACGTGCAGCCACATTCATTTCAACTAAAAAGGCATCAGGGGTGACAATCACACGATAGGCCACAGACAGCATGTCAAACTAATGAGTTGTGGTCACCAACCCTGTTGACAGTCAGCGTTTATTACAGGACATCCATTAACTGATGTAATAACGGTGGTGGTTCCTTGGTGAGGAGAGCCGGATAGTGGTGATTGCAGCGAGAAGTTCCATGCTCCCAGGTCCTCTCCTGCCACTCCACTCTGTGTCCTCCCTGCTCCTTGATCCCTCTTCCGCCGCTCTACTATTCCTTATCCTGACAAATAGTTGTGTCCGTCAATGTCAGGACCCCAGAGCGGAGCGCTCCAGGAGTAGGAGAAGACCCACGAGCGGGGTAAGTACTTCTCACGCTGTTACAGTTCTCCTCCCGATTCCGCTCATGTCTGGATAGTGCAATCATGCTCTGCTCCTGATATCATACAACAAGAATGGGACACGGAAGCCCGAGCGGCACAAGAAGCTTCAGTGTGGTGCAAGGAGAATAGTCGCCAGGAAAGATTATAAATTTTTTAATCTGCTAGGGGGTCTCCAGGATTGGTAGTTTTATGCTGCGTGGTGGGGGGGGGGGGGGGGGGGAGAATGGGGGGGGGGGAAAGCATTTCACTGCGCTGCAGTATTGAAGTGGCAATGGGGTCTCCAGTATTATTATCTGTAGGTGGGTTCTCTAGTATTTTATCAACTTTTTAGCTACCAAATGCTTGTTCCCCAGTATAATTATTATTGTCTATTGCCAGACGCTAGAGATTTAGTTTATAAGCTGGATCACAATGCCTGACCATCTGTTTTTGAGTGAAGAGTATGGACACCCCCACATTCACACAGGACCAATAAAACTTAGCAGTCAGAGATAGATTTACAGAAGGCGGTTATCACGGGCTCATATTAATAAGAAGTTCTTGTGCAATTAAGGTTAACCATGAAGTGATTGATTGCCAACTATCCAATACTTCATCCACATTCCAGGGTTCTGCGATATGCTATGGTGTCTATAGCGTCAGATATCCTGATAGTCCCATCAATCTTACAGAACTAATGTTTCCTATTTCTCCTTCTTTGTCTTAGTCTTGGTATGAACCTTCTCAGGTCCTGTAGGATTCCGAACCTGATTACTCTGTGCAACACACTTCATATCAGGCTGTGAGCAAAACAATATGATGTATTACATTGTAAAGACAGGGAGATCCATGGCGGCTGTGAACACACATGGGGGCAAGAGTTATCAGGGTGTAAAAGTCGAATCTTCTTAGTGCCCATGGCATAACTCACAGGTCTCTTTAAAAATATCATGAGCACTGGTTAAAATGAAAGCTGGCTGTAATTGGTGGCATGGCAAACGAATATTCTGACTTTTAGACAGCTTGATTAATCCGCCCCATTGAGTTGTAATGGACAGCAAAAGCTCCTGTAGGCTTATGGTTGCTCCGACAAATAACAGCTCATGAGGGAACTCTTACACTAGGGATAAACCACCTGTTAGAATAACTTATGTAGTCAAACAAAACTATCCTCAATAACATTCTCGGAGATGCTCCTCTACTTACCAAAAGACTTTTTATGTGCGCCATTTGTCTCATCATAATTAGGACAATGTAGATATGTTTTTTGCCATAGTTGGTAGCTGTGTGTGATCACTAAAGAGAATTTTTGATTCTATAACTGTACAGGTCCATTCCACTCCTAGAGCGCAAGCCTGCCATTGTGTGGATGACACAACCCATTTCCAGGGACAGTTCATGTAGGGAAAAATAAAGAAAAACATCTGGCTCAGGCCGCTTTTTCAAGCTACACGATTCGTAATTATAGTAATCATTCGACTCTATGGTATGAATCGTTATGTAATTAAATGATCCATTAAAAGTGTATTTATATCAAGATTTTTTGACGACCTAAATGCCAAGAATGTTTTTGGAAGTAAATGTAAGAACCAGGTATTAATGGGCAGGCAGGGTCAATCAAGCCAATATTTTGGAGGTATATTTTATTAAAAAGCTTCACCACTCTGGATTCAAATTCTAAGTACAAGGTGATTATTCTCACTAGTGTCAATGCTATAGGTCGGGGTTGTGTGTCACAGTTGCAAGTGGGCCCCAAAAAGGCGATCTCTCAACACACCAACCAGGGTTCAAATTGAGGTTTAATCTTGCCTGTTCCGCTTTCAACAATGATGTATCACTGATAAATGGCATCTAAGTGGTTGTGGAATCTCTCACGGCCTTGGGGATGGGAAGCGTGCCAGAGAGGCCCTTAGTTCTAGCAAGGGTGTTAATAAAGGCCAGGTAAGATAACCTTTGATCTTGGACACGTGCTTCATGGCAGTTGTGCAAGGGGACATTATGCTACTTTAATACACAGTATTACAGAGTATACTAAACATCGGGGGAAAAAAGGTTTTGAGTTCCCTCCAGGTGAATTAATCAAATTTAAAAAAAATTAAAAAAATTCAGAAATTGTATTTTATGGTAATAAAGGAACAAAAATGGTAAGTTGCTGAACAATCAAAATTTACCAGATTATAATTTATAGTAAACACTGTATAAAAAAAATGATAACCAAATTAATGTTACCGCCAAATGGCACAAATTGCCAACGATAACTACAAGTCTTCTCGCAAAAAAACAACTCCCCCCAATGATGTTAAAATGTTCTGGGAAAAAAAAGTATGGAGTTAATAACCAATTGTCCTCCAACAAAAGAGCCCCCCCCCCCCAGCCATATTGTAACCCTTCTACCTGTGTTCGTTGTGTTCTGACCGGGTAGGCTCCAGGTTTGCAGTAGGCCCTTGGGCGACATAGAGCATCCGTGGGCCAATATGCAGTGAACTCACGTGGCAACATTTTTATAACTCAGAAACTAAAACAGACGCAAGTCCCTAACATTACCCCTTGTTTATCATCCCAAACAGGTCCCATGATGGTTTATTTTATTATAACCAGCTCCCTCATACCTATGGATTAAATTAGATACTCCCCCCTCAACCCCATGGATTATGTACAGCATTATGTGGGCCCCTGCACCTTGCGGGTATGCCCAGTGTGGTGTGTGGCCGTCTTGACCAGTCTATGATTTTTTCTTTGTGTCGTCTCAATGATGGAGCACAGGACATCGCAATATTCTCAGGGACCAATGAAGCCTATTGTATTGTAGTGTATGCAGAAAGACTAAAGCTTTGAAATTCATAACTAGGCCATTAAAACCATACTAGGGCTACACAGCTGGTGAAACCAAACCAAATCCAGATTCAGAGGATTCCCATAACAAGTTAAGATATTGTATGATGGAGGCCGAATGGGTTGAAAAAACAAAAATAAAAATCCACTCTTCCCTTAAATCTACTGGGTCCGTCTGAACTTACTGGGCCCCTGGCAGTCTATCTGATCTCTTTGGACACCCAGGAAATTTTTATGAAATTACAGCCTGCCGTCCAGGATTTGGACGAGAAAACCATCCAACCATTTCTGTGAATAGGATGGCACCAGGACGTAGATGCTCTGTTGAATTGAAAGCCAAAAATGGGTAAGAGTGGTGGTTTGGTGATATGAAGTATGCCTTTTTTATCCATTTCACTCAATATGCGCAATTGTAAAAAATTTTTCTCCACATAAAAAACATTTTTATATTCACCCAATTTAGGCAATACTAATCAATCTATTGTAGGAGGTTATTCATATGGGATTAGTGTGGATGCTCAACCCTCTACTCCCAACAAGTAGCTTTCTGTAGTCCAATGGGGAATGAATTTAATGGGAACTAAGCTATCGCTAAGGGCCTCATGCACACGAACGTTATGTGATCTTGACACTACAACAACCAGGCATGCGTCACAACATCCAGTTGTGGCATGCGGCCCTTTTACAATGAATGGAGGATTCTCAAGTGGTTATCCACTATGTGGGGGCATGCCCGCTGTGCCAGCAGCAGTGATTAGCCGCCAACCATTGACCGGGTTCTTGATAGGACCAGTTAATCAAGTAGGGACTACAGGGAGTCCTGGGTTACGTACAGATAGGGACTGTAGGTTTGTACTTAAGTCGAATGGGTATGTAAGGTCGGAATCTTCTAGATTGTGGTGCGCAGTTCTCGAACTCATATTAGGTGTAATGAAGTTAACTTGTCTATTATGGGTAAAATGGGTACAATCAACATAACACATCTGCTTTAACTAACAAGGGACTGAGTCTGTAAAGATACCTTATATCATCACATGACATGGTCTTACTGCATAGGTGGGTTTATGTAAACTTATCCCGTTAGATTTATACAATAAAGACTTCATGCTTTACAGAAGATGAAATCTCTGTGGAGGACTTTGTACTACTACTCTAGGAATTGTTTCTTCAGTAACGGTGTGATGTACACTAATAAAGCAATAGCTAGACGAGTATTCGTCATGTTGAGCTTCCTGTGTAAAGAAGAACAGTACATACAAAAAGGAGGAAACACCCCCGCTATCTTGCGAAATAAAATGAGCCCAGAAGGGGGTTCCTATGCTACAATCCTGATGACCCGCTGGACATGACATAAAAAAAACTCTATATATACTTATGTATAGATCACTACAACCCACAACATGACCCATCCCTAGACATAACAATAATATAATTCTATTTTATTTCTGTCATTGCTACATACTCCGACATGATCGACCATGCATGGACTTTTAGCAGGCCCACCTTTTGGGACAGGACCATAATAAAACTTAAGATTTCTAAATATAGAGCACTAAAACTCCCATCATGAGACCACTGCACTGCTCATAATACAATATATCATATGCTAACATAGACTTATGAAACCCTCAGGTAAGGCTACAGTACACGAGGACGGTGGCATACTCGGGGGCGGAGAAGAGAGGGATATGGGCTGAGTGGTACCGTGCCGCAGAGAGCCCATAGGGCCGTATGTAGTCTCACATACGTTCGTGTGAATGTTAGACTAAGATCTGACCATAATACATCTCTATTAAACTATATATATAGATCTCACAGCATCCAACATGACATAATACAGTCCATTATAGTCTATACATAGAGCACTACACCTTCACAGGAACCGTACACAAGTACGACATGACATATAATACCTCTTTATTATACCTATATATGAGCTCTACAACCTCCAACATGCCCGACCAGAACATGACTGATACAGCTATATTAGTTATCATAGAGACTACAACCCCAACATAACCGCCCACGGATGACAATAATTACTGTCTATTATAGTCTAGAGATAGAGTCACTACTAACTCCTAACATGAGACTATTGACATGACCGCAAGTATGTGTGTTATACTCTATAATAGATAACTAAACCCCAACATGGACCGATCATTGGACATGACCATAATACAGCATGTCCTCGGGGGGTGTGGGCAGGAAGATTCAGTCTGAAGTAGATGATTTACAGAGACACTGGATTCTTTCAGCAGCTTTGGTCGTTAGTGTTCTTCAGAGAGTGTGGAGTCAATGATGGTTGTAATTGATCAGTGATTAGGATAGTCTGTTGTCGGAAGCTCCTGCACCTCCAATCATGTGTTATCACTAAGTGACCATTACAGACAGTCAACAAAATATTGCTAATAAAATATAAGACCTCTGGGCCACATTAGGCTTCAAGGCCCAAGTGTGACTGCAGCCCTTGTCATACTGGCATCATGAGATGTACCCAATTGACAAATGGTAGCAAACATAAAAGTATGTGAGGAATGACTCCATTTCGGAGGAGTTATGGCTAGTATTTGTAGGCTTCATCACAATTCTCATTGTCTCAACCAGAAGGGGCGGGAAGAAGGAGATATCTTCCGATCCCAGTCTCCCATAATGCACCTGACAAGACACCGGATGTATGATTAGGATTTCTGATTTGCATGGCTGGTAGCGTCGGTTGGTGTAAGGATTACAAGTCATTACAAATGGTTACTATGGAATCTGTCCGAATAGATTAACCCCTTTAGGATGGGCCCTATTTGGTCCTTACGACCAAGCCATTTTTTTTACAATTTTCTGTTGTCGCTTGCCATTGAGTAATACTGTCAAGTGATACCAATAGTACAAAAGAGTGTAAAATCACTTTCTACACAATTTTTACACAGATTTGTTTCTGTCATCCTCTTCAAAGACAGATAAGATTTTATTTCGATTTACGCAACTGCTTGTTTTTGGAGGTGTTGTTTTTATTCTTTCCATTGTTTATACATGTGATCTTCCCTGTACTGACAACTAACACAACACTTGATTATAGTCATTTTTTACATAAAAAAATGAATTTGTGTGGGTAAAATGAATTACTATTGCGTTATGAATGTAAATTTTTATTTCAATGTTGATATTTTACTATACTATATTGCAGTATCTTAGCCAATTAGACACTTCATCTGAATGGGAGGGCTAAAATGTCTTACCCACAGGGTTGGGATGCCTAGTATATCTGCAAATTGCAAATCGAATATGAGGGTCGAAAGGAGGTCAGAAGTAGCCCCTACTCCCAAAACACATTTAGATCTGCCCAGCATGGCCCTGAGATTCTTATAGGTTTCACCCGTTTGATTTGATCTCGCTTGCACATTTGACAGTATTATAACAGGTGACCCAGCGTACTAGACAGCAAAGATCCTGCGTGAGGCATGTGCATATTAGGTTTGAGGGATGGAGAAATATGGCAGCCTATTCAAAAGGCCCTTAAAAACCTATACTGGCGGTCACTAAAAAACAATGGCACATTAGTTTTCTTCTGTCCCAAAATTACATTTCAGATTACCTAACCTAAGGCTCATGGCAAGGGTGTGTGCTTTTTTTGGGGGCCAGGTTGTGCATATTGTGGAGGGAAGTGCTATAGAACTTATGGGGGCTGGGATCTGGCCACAATTTAGCACGTGGACCATTGACCCCCCTATGGGTCATGGCATAGGTCCTTACAATCATGGCACCATAACAGGGTTTTTGTGCATTTGTAACATGGCACCATTGGACTTTAACGAAAATCTACTGACCTATATGATTAGCTTTTTTTCATTACACTTATAGGCTGAAAATGAAAGATCGACATTGTCCTTTTTTTTTTTTTTCATATTTTGTGCATGTCTCTTTGGAACACAGAAAAAAAGGCCACATATGGTATTATGTCCCCTTGCATCGTGTGGTCTGTTTTTGTGGGGTGTCACCAGGAGACCCGTGCACATTGGTGCAGCCCCACAATTTTTCTGTGGATACAAGCTTGCTATGCGGTGGCATTCGGGGTTACATTAGAGTTGCCATACACTCCACTTCTCCATAAAAATCGGACTCAGAATGCATGGTGGTCATGTATTCACATCATTGCAAAAAACCTAAATGACAATAAAAAGATCTTTACATCACAAGCCAGTGATATCACATTCCTGGCCTCATGGCCTGTACAACCCCTCCCCCACCGTTCCATTTAAGTAATTGCGGATGAAGAGCCCAACGCTACTTTGTAATCACCCCTGAGAATGTGTGGTTTGGGGTGGGGTTAAATGTCTGATATGCATCTTCCAAAAGGCTTTACGAAGAGAATCGATATACTTATGTGGTGGCAATTAAATCCATGAGATATGACTATCAAGCACTGGATTATTTGCGTCCTCTCCAATCACAGTAAACTCTGTTTTGTGTAAAGAAATGTGTGATACTAAGGATGTCAAAAGTGTTGTGTGGAAATAACTACTTGTTTAGTTTCACGTATAATGTGTCCATGTATGTGCTGTGTGCACTTAATCGAGTGTTGTCCTTTATAATCATCTACTGGGTGTTAGTACATATAGTAAAAAGCACTGTGTGTCTGGGTCGCCCCCGTCCTCCTAGGCCTATGTCTTCCCGCCCCCCCCCCCCCCCTTACTTTACTGACCTCGTCCTGCTTCCCTGTTTCGTGTGTGTCCACTGGGTTCCACTCACTTCCGCCCTTTTCCCCTTTTCGCCCCCTCTTGCCATTTTTCCCCTTCTCCCCCCTCCCCCCCCCTCCCCCCTCTTTCTCGTCTGGACTACCCCATCCCCCTACCTGTCCGTTCCTCCTTTCTTCTAGGGGGTGAGACTTGCGAAAACTATCCCACTCACTTTCCTCCGCGGCACATACTTTTTAAGATTTGCCCAAAAATTTAAGGAAACACCCTTTGCACCTATAAAAGACAACTGCAGCCAGGACTCAACCATGATCCTTTGTACCCACAGTAGACACTTACCATCCAAAAACATGTAACGCGTCTCAAAATATCCAGCGGCATACACCTCCAATGTGGCCCACGGGACCCTCCCTTGCCACCTGTCTAGTTTCCGGTTTATGATAATCTCTACAAAGGAAGTGAATGTGATAGTAAAACACATTATAACAACCCAACGTATAGAAGGGATGATTAGGAGGGCGGTGTACATCCTGACTTAGGAATTAGCAAACACACACTCGGCGGCATGGCGTTCCCCTTGTCTTTGTTAATAATTTTGGTAAAACTGAATACTGACCCCCTATGCTTAAAAATCAATACAAAGTCATACAACAGAATATAGGTCTACAACTATTCAAAAGGTACAGATTGACATGTGGGATGGAAACACGGACTTAAAAACATTTGATACTTTTTTTTATCTCCTAACATAAATACAGGACTTATAGGCCATGAGTTAAGGATATAGGCGGAGCCGAATTGGAACCTGATATTACTAGGGCTGGGCTGAAGCCTAGTAAAGCAGAGCAGTTGAAACATTGTGATTCATGATGACAAACATGTCATAAAATCTCGGCACTAGCAACAGAACTTTGCAAATAACAATGACTAAAAGGATACGGCCACATCTAGGAGTGAACGACCACCAGAGCCTGGCACACAACACAAGTGACATGCCTCACCCCAGCCATTACCTTCTGCATCCTGCCTCCTCAGTCTGGTTGTGTGGGCATTATGTAGACAAGTGGCCACCGCTCAACACAGTCACCAAATGCCGCCCTTCAGACTCCGCACAGGATTGACATGGTGTCACCACACACAACTGAGTGACGGGTCCTCCTGCATTTCATGGTGGATGTACAGAGCCGGAAGATACTTTGTGAGGCTGAAGTTGAGAGCCCAGCTCTGTGCGCTATACAATAGAATCATACACATGGGAGAGTAGGAGACTGTGTGCGGGATCACTGGATGCTGTGCCTTCACAATTCTCATCGGATTGTTCTGAAAGCCTCGATAGCTATGTCTGCGCACAGATGTTTGGCATAAAAAATGTTCATCAAACAATATGTTAACGAGACGTACATAGATTTTGCCATAAGAATAAGGCTCAAAAGATAAATCGATGGATTAGTAGATTAGAGCTTAACTCAAGAATAGAAAATATAGATATAGATTAGATAGTAATAGATAGATAAATCGATAGCTCGATCGATATGATGTTAGATATTATGATTGATAGATAAATATTATAGAAAGTTAGATATAGATGATAGATAGTAGATAGATAGATAGATGGATAGTAGATAGATAGTTAATAGATAGTAGAGATCACTGGAGAAAGAAAATAGCCATGGGACCTTCTGCCCGCGCTCTATACACTGCTATAGCTGTGCGGTAATAATGATGCTGGAAGTAGGGCATTGTAACTGCCCACCCTGATTAAGCCGGTCAGTGGGGGACATATCTTACATCCAAAGAATATAAATATTAGATAGACAGATGATAACATAATAACAGATAAACTGACAGATGATGACGATATATAATATATATACACATAAAGATGTTAGGCTGTGCGCAATATTACGGGTTTTGGTCACTCGGTAGGGCTCTCTCCATATATACCTGGCAATCGTCGCTGGCACCGTTAATGGGTTTAACCCTTTAAATGCCCTTTAAATGCCAGTGGCATTTAATAGGTTAGCAACCGCAATCGGTGGCGCACCGAGGCGGAAGGAACGGTTGCCTAGTTCAAGTTCTGGAATCAGCTGGGTTCGGGCTCTCCCATGATAAATAGACACAATTATCAAAGATAGATTGAGCTGTAGTGTTCGTAGATACATATTCTGATTGATTTTTAATGACCAACTAACTTTGGGGGAGCTTCATCAGAGTTGGGTTGAAAATTGGGTTGTGTGTTGTTGTTGTAGGCCCATTTGTGTCCTATTGGACTTTCTAGTGACTTGTTCCACAAAGCATGAAGGCGGGGTGTAGTGGGAGCGGGTTGTTGTGTGTGCGCTGCCGGGGCGATAGGGATGTAATTTATACATACTGTTCTTTCAGCATCTGTTACGAAACTGATATTTCCATATAACTACATCATTAGTTCCCTACAGGTAGGTGATCTCTCGTCTTGAACATTTTGTACTTGGGGTCCCAGTTATACATTGCACTTCCTTCTTCGTCTGACTCCTTGTTCATGGGTGTGTCCCATCTGCCCTGTAGTTTGATCTTCTGCCGGGATGCCCGGGGAGCGATTATTTATACATGGATCGGGTGAGTAATGATTCATCTCCTGCAAAACAGATCTGCGTTATTGTATCACGGGCCTTATGTTAATACTTTAATTTGGTTTAATGCTCCAAATGAACTTTCAGGCTTCAGCAATATTACGAAGGAGAGATGTTCTCTATTTAGGTTCGATGAGATCATTTGATAATTGTCGAAGTATCAGCTCTGGTTATGGTTCACAGCACACCACTATGGGGCATTTACTACCGGTCCTGTCGCGATCCACGATCGGGATGTCGACGAGGATTGAAGTACGGCGCGATTCACCAAGATCTTCCCGGCGAGGTCCACCGGAGGCCACCTTCTTCTTCCCGGTGCCTGTGGGCATGTCTGCGACACGATTTGACATGTTAAATCCAGGCGTTGTCGCATCGTGTTATCATCCGCGGCCACACCCCCCCGATTTGGGTTGTGTGACCGCGCTGCGCCAACATCGTGCAACACCCTCCCTCGCCGCACTCCCCCAACACGGCGGGCACCCTGCGACCTGCCGGCCGCGGCCTCGAACCACGCCCTTCTACCCCAGGTGACTCACGGACACCTCAATACTTACATTCGAGTTCGATACGTTCGCATCAATCCCTTAGCTCTCTCGACGTCTTCAGTCCTAGCAAAGGGTGTCCGACTTGCTCCCGGAGTCACCCCCCCCGCCGGGCCCTCATTGCTCAGGACGGCGGGTGGGCATCTTACAGCCATTACAAATGACTTCAAGGGCTACTCGTGGCTTGTTGGCTCCGCGCCCAAATCCGATTCTGAGGTGCCGGGAGGGTTTCGGACGCGTGAGTGGGCTTGTGCTAAACCCAGCATTGTCAGCTGGTCTGGCATTCCCAACAACCGACCAGGCAGGCTTGTCGGCATGCCCAGTGGCATGGACTTCCGCGATGAGAGAAGTTCACCTGAGCACTTGTGAGAGCAGTACAGCCTCCCTCAGGTCAGGGAATTAAAATCTTTTTTTAGAATTCCCTTGTTTTATTAAATCTCCTCAAATTAATGTGAACAATGTGAGGAAGCGCCATCTTTTCCTTAGCTGGGTCAAGTTAGATCCCCTCTTCTTTGGTCTATCGTATCTAGGGCGATGCCTTTAATTGTCATAGTGGCCAGGTAGGCTCAGGGGTGTGGATCTTGAACATGCAGCGATTGACACAAGCCACACCTGGGCCCGGTATGTCTACGTGGCAACCGGTTTTCACAGAGCAGGGGGGTGGGACTTGCGGTGGGTGGTACCCAAGGGTCCCAGGGTGAATTTGTCGTAAGTGGCAGCAAGGGGGAGGTGAGGTTACGCCCATGGCAGCAATTTAGATGTCTTAAGACAGGCAGGAGGTCGGGACGGGAGCACAGGATGGATAAGAAGATTACCACAGCCCTGGTGCCGGATCTATGGTAATGTCCCTGGTTATCATGATGGATTGTGATGGTAGATTTTCATTAACATAAAAAAAAACACTCTCAATGGGGTTTGGTTGTTTTCTTATGTTTTACTTCAGTTTAATTGTATGTTCTTCTTTGGGTGGAACTTATGTTATAAACTATACTCTGTTTTTCTTTTTCAAAAAAGGTAATAAAACCTATTACCGAAAACACTTCAAATACAGCAGAAATAATTTGTCACCTGGGAGAGGGAGACATTAAGAAGTCTAAGAATTGGCAAAAACAAATCAATACTTTTTTATAAAGAGCAAAGCAATTTGATGGAGATAGAAAAGAGAATATAAACGAGGAGAAAAGGACCAGATAAAGCCCCCATAAAAATGTAGTAAACAAGAATATTATAGGGTTGTTACACATACCTGATTAGGACCTACATAAATACAGGCCCTTCGAGCCTAAACCACACACAGGCCACCCATTTATTATTAGCTAGTAATCTGTGATACATGCACACAATTTTCAATCCTGTGCTCCCTGCACGTGCTGATAGCCGCTTAAATGAGTGCATCGGGTATTTTCTGTACATCAGTTAACGAGCGTAGTTGTTGCCCCATTATGTTCCGCATCGGAACGCCCATTAGGTGCACAGCCCTTAGTGTTGCAGCGCACATAGAGAAGCCGTGCGACAATATCTGGGGAGAACATATCAAGACATTGTGCAAGCCAGTTTGGGCCCCTGGAAAACAAGGCGCAAAAACAATAACTACATGTGGGCCCAATGTGTCATACAGCTAATAGAAGTTTTCATTCTTGGGTTGTTGTTAGGCTGGCGTGTGTACAAGGAGTGAATAAGGGCTCTACTTTTTAACGGAAAGACGCACAGTCGGTAAAATAACGCAATGTGCATTGATCCATTACAACGTATAAACTTTTTGCCCGTGTTAAGAAACCACGGCGCACTGTCAATTCAATGCGCATGTCATCTGCTTAGTGTTGCAGGCATATGTCCGTCGCATGGAAGAGAGGACCCCTCCCCTCTCACAAGAAATGCAAGCCTACGGACGTGCACATAGGTAAAAGATAGGACATTGTCCTATTTTTTACCCGTGTACGGAGCGTACGGTGCCATTTAAAGAGGTTGTCCGTGATTAAAAAATATTAATTCTGGACAACTTGAGCATTATAGTGATGCAAGGAGTCCCTGTTCCCAGCAGCACCATTATGAGAACAGATTTTTCATGAAACTTCTGGGCTGCGTTTGGTGGGGAATAAGGGGCCTTGTGTATCATATATCATTGTCATCTATGACTCATAGGAGACCCTGCTCCTGAGGAACTATATTACAGTGCGTAATCAAGTTTTCAGTGAGATTAATTTCCTTTCCATTTTTATCGGAAAGTGATGCAATCCAAATTGGTTATGCTAACATGTGAATAAATAAATAAATGTGACATTTCTTACCTCATCCTTTGTTCCTGGACTGGCCCAATGTCAGGTATCCAGTTCAGGGTCCTATCAATTAAATAAGGATTAAGAGCAGGGTATACACAGAGAGCTTCATATCAATGTGAAATTGGGACCCCATTAGGGTGCTATCTTTGCTACGCAATATAGAAGGCCATGTCCATACCAGAACAGGGATGTAATACAGTGGTTAGAAGCCGCAGCAGCTGCTATGGGGTCTGCAAGTCATGGGCCCAGTCATTCAAACCTATACTATAATGGAGGATGTGCCAATTAGTATACATATTATACTGCACATGTGTACAACATAGTATGCATATACATATGTGTGATGTATATATTGCTGTATATATGTGTGTATATGGTGTGTATATGGTGTATACTAAATTGTAGTGTATATGCTATAAATATGTGTGTGTGTATAAATGTGGGTAGAGTGTTTAAATGTATGTGTATGAGTGAAAGAACTGTATGTAATATAGTAAGGTATATAAATGTGTGGTATATTGAGTGTATTTATATTTTTAAGGGTAACCCATTCAGAAAGTCTGTTATGGGCCCCTCTTCCTAGTCAAGACAGCTACATGTGGTTAGTTATTGAAATAATTTAGAAGTCCATGACTTACTCTCCATGCTCGGCAGGGAGATAACCCCCAGACTGGCAGGAATCGCTCTGCGCAAAAGTCGAAAGCCATGTGGAAGGATCAATGTTCATCTGTGCTGGCACGGAGAAAGGCCTTCCTGTAAGTAATAGTAGTAACAAATGTATGACAGAAATGACAGAATTGAATCATTCTGACATTATATCACAGTGTGTTCACCTGATTGACCATTGGGTCGATATTGTCAGCACCAAATCACCAATTGTGTAGGTCCGTATATGAAATAAATAGACACCTGCACTACACTACCTCTGGTGACACTAAAATCTCATTGCATAAATAATGACAAGTCACTGGTAAGCAGTAAGTCTGGAAAGCTTAAAATGCCCCAATAATGACTAAAAAGCTGATAGATCCCTTTATATAAGCAAGCCCTGTCATGGTTTTATCTGTCATATAGGCCGGTTTCACTAATACCTGTTCTTTGGAGAAAATCTTCTTCTGTCGACGTAGTTTGGAGAACCTTTCAATCACAGGATTATAAAATTGTCACCTGAAATACAGCACAAATTAATGTAGATGATAGAGAGATATAAGATATATAGAGATAAGATAGGTAGGGATATATATAAAATAGAGGTAATAGAAGTAATCCACAAAATAGAAATATAGATCTAGATATATTAATAGATAGATAGATAGATAGATAGATAGATAGAACATATGATAGATAGATAGATAGATAGATAGATAGATAGATAATAGATAGAGATAGATAGAAGATACAGTTAGGGCCAGAAATATTTGTGACAGTGACACAATTTTCGCGAGTTGGGCTCTGCATGCCACCACATTGGATTTGAAATGAAACCTTCAGAATTAAAGTGCAGATGTAAAGTAATTTGAAGGGTTGAACAAAAATATCTGATAGAAATGTAGGAATTGTACACATTTCTTTACAAAACACTCCACATTTAGGAGCTCAAAGTAATTGGACAAATAAACATAACCCAAACAAAATATTTTATTTTCATATTATTGTTGCGAATCCTTTGGAGGCAATCACTGCAACGTATGGAACCAGATGGACATCACCAAACACTGGGTTTCTCCTTCTTAATGCTTGCCAGGCTTTACAGCCGCAGCCTTAGGCAGCGCCACACGGTGGCGCCGGCCCTAAAGGTTTGCTTGTTTGTGGGTCTTTTTTTCGTAAGTCTGGATTTAGCAAGTGAAATGCATGCTCCAATTGGGTTAAATCTGGTGATTGACTTGGCATTGCACAATGTTCCACTTTTTTGCACTCAGTGAACTCCTGGGAGCTTTGGCTGTATGCTTGGGGTCATTGTCCAGCTGTACTATGAGCGCTGTCCGATACACTTGCAGCATTTGCTGAATCTGGGCTGAAAGTATATCCCGGGAACTTCAGAATTCATCCGGCTCTCTTGTCTGCGTTATGTCATCAATAAACAAGTGACCCAGTGCCATTGAAAGCATGCATGCCCATGCCATCACGTTGCCTCCACACATGTTTTACAGAGGATGTGGTGTGCCTTGGATCATGTGCCATTCCCTTATTCTCAAATCTTTTTTCCAGATACTGAGCGGCTTCTGGAGTGGTTTTTTTCGGCAAATTTATTTGTGGAATTGATGGAATGGTTTGCATCTAGATGTGAACCCTTGTATTTACTTTCATGGAGTCTTCTCTTTACCGTTGACTTAGAGAACAGTACACCTACTCACTGAGAGTGTGAGGACTCAGTTGATGTGAAACGGGTTCTTTTCACCAGAAAGAAAGTATGCGGCGATCATCAACACTTTTTGAGTCTTCCCAAGCTCACCAGTCAATCCTTTCTCAGAATTACCCGAATGTTGATTTTGCTACTCCAAGCATGTCTGCTATCTCTCGATGGATTTTTTTCTTTTTTTCAGGCCTCGGATGTTGCTTCACCTCAATGAGAAGTTCCTTTGACTGCATGTTTGTCTCGTCCCAGCCAACAGCTTCCAAATGCAAACCACACACCTGGAATCAACTCCAGACCTTTAACTACTTTCATTGATTACAGGTTAACGGGGAGACGCCTTCAGAGTTTAATTGCAGCCCTTAGAGTCCATTGTCCAATTACTTTTGGTCCCTTGAAAAAGAGGAGGATATGCATTACGAGCTATGATTCCTAAACCCTTTCCCGATTTGGATGTGGAAACTCTATATTGCAGCTGGGGTGTGCACTTTCAGCCCATATATATAATAATTGTATTTTGAACATGTTTTTGTAAAACAGCTAAAATAACAAAACTGTGTCACTGTCCAAAATTTCTGGCCCTAACTGTAGATAGATCTCCCCCATAGGCTTTATTGTACCCACACCATACCGCCATACAATAATTACAATAAAAAAGATACAATAAATAACTATATACAAAATAACTCATAAATAAAATTCAACAACACTAATTACAAACGACAAGTATAATACAGTTGCAATAAATTATGAGATAGGATAGTACATGGATGTGCCCTCCATTTTTTTGTTGTCATTACCTCGCATAATGGGTTCCTTGGGGTTCTAGTTTAGATAGTTCTTTCCTTTGATCGTCCGAAATTCTTCAGTTTCACCATATTTGATAGCACAAAGTGAGCGGAAATCTTTGTAGACTGACACCTGCAGCTCACGCGACTGTAAATATACCGAGAATAGAAAATATGTATTATTTACGGGTGGTACAAGTATTGTGTACATTGTAAGACTACTCCACAGGCTGCACCAATAATGAGGAGATGAGGTTCTGGATACAAATATAAAATGTTTAGTCAAATAAATACAAACACCCACTTTGGTGCACGCAGAGGCGTGTCTATGGTGTATGCAGCTTTACTTTGGCATAAGAAGTATGGACTGATCCACTTATCTAATACCGTAAATATATATTGGATGGATCCATTCATAGTTTTCATGTCAACCCTTTCCAGTTGTAGTTTAAACACTTGGTCCCATGTATCTCGTCTTTGTCTTCCAAGTAGTCTGCCCGACCACCACATTATCAGCCGCAAGACACGCTGATCTCAATCTGAGGTCACAAACAAAATTAGGTATGGGAGACATATTTATATACAAGCTTATATGAAAATCTTCCATCCAACAGTAAAGATTGTGGTAAAATAGATTAAAATATCACTTGAATTTTTGAATCTGTTTCAATAGATGTCAAGGAGTCTTTAAAAACCACAGCATTGCTAATCTGTGGATAATTTTCAGTGCTGGACATATGCATTTTCTACTGAACTGCATATGATAGCATATGCACATTATATGAAACGGTATATGAGCACACTATACAGAGTTCATCCGTTACAGGCGGTCCCCTACTTAAGGAGACCTGACTTACAGGACGTTCTAGTTAGACCAGACCCCTAGTTACAGACAAATCCTTCTGCCCACTGTGACCTCATGGTGAAGATTCTGGTAGTTATTTAGTCCCAGACTGTAAGATCAGCTGTAAGGTGTCTGTAATGAAGTTTATTGATGACAAAAAAATTACATCAATAAAACTTTACAGCAAAAAATTTTGAATATCCAATTGTCAGTGGGCAAAAAAAAATTTGTCTGGATTACAATTATACCAATCCTGTATGTAACTAACTGTATATAGAGTAGATGGCGCTCACTTCTGCTTTTCCTGCCTTTTCTTGCAGTTGCACCATCATCTTTAGTAAGATCTACTCACAGGGACCCGTACTTTAATATGATCTACTACCACAGGACCCATAATTAAGCTTTGTATAGTCTCCTCTTTGACCTGGTTTAAACAAGCCCTGAAATAGTCACAATTCTCAGCCCGTTGCCAGGGATTTCAACTATTACCAAGTAGGTGTGGAGTGACATTAGGGGCCGTGCCTGATGGTGGCATAATACCTATAGACTGCTCCAGTTCAGCGTACTAGCACAGCAGGCAGGGAACCTGTGTACAATTGCCCAAAAGTGCAGCCATCTGCCATATTTTATCAAAAAGCGAAGCATCCTGATAGATGGACCTGTGGAAGGGGCAGGGTTTAAATCCTCCCAAAGTGTTATATTGGCAAGGAAATTGCACACATAGGGGAAGATTTATCTTAGTCTGTTGCATGTTTTTGGTGGTGTTTTTTTTAGTGATTTTTGACTGCATTGGGCTATTTGTATCATTTTCCCTTCTTTTCCAACAGTGTGCTGGAGTTGGCGTTGTTGCAGTAATCCTGGTTTGCGCCTAATTTTTTTTGTATTTCTCCTGCTTGATGTCAGTGCCTGATTTAACATGTTCTGCGCCCCCTAAAAAGGGTGCAAACAATGTGCAAAAGCACGTGTAGTCTGTATATGTTGTATATATGTGTTCCTTTAAAAAAATTTGCAGCTAAAAAGTCCTAAATAAAACTAAATGAAGTGCAAAAAACTCACTAGAGGGGCAGAAGGAACCCAGGGAGGGGGGATAAAAATAAATGATCCCCATAGTTCGATACATTCCAACCCACATCGGCAATTTGCTAGATATATCAGGAGGTTCGTCTGAAGCTGGCGCAGGCTACAACTAGTGTGAACCCCATGCCCGGGGACCACCCCTCCTCCCTACAGCATGGAGGGTCCAGCAGAGTAGTCTCAAATGCATCTCCACACCGGAAATCACGAAAAAAACATCTTGATGTCTGTATTCTGTTATTCAGGCGGTATAAAAGCTGTGATAAATCCCCACAAAAAAAAATCAGAAACCCAAAGGGGTCAAATATAAACATGATATGGAGGTTACATAATGTACAAATTAGGGTGTGGCATATGGAATCATGTAAATACAATGTGGAGAGCACCAGGGACATGAAGTAACACCCTGCTAGGACAGATCAGTATTTTCGCTGCACACGAAATATCCTGATTATCATCTCCCTTTCGTGTTTGAATAGAAAGGCAGAAAGAAATGTTTTTGTGTGCAATCCTTGCCAATTTCTAAATTAGGCCCACATGTACTAAACAGACCGGTCAGTGTGCAAAACACCAGGATTTATCACAGTGACAGATTAGGATGATTAAATCTAATGTATCATATTCATATTCCAGCTCTGGTTCCCACTGTTGGTAAGTCGTACATCCTGAGGGCACAGTACCCCTTCATCCAATAACACAGCAGGAGTGAAGTCTCCTGGAAAATGGAAAGTGGTGTCAGTTGTCTGTGGAAGCCACACTTGGATGAAGCAGGTCCGTTAGCCTGGAAATTGTGTACAATATTGTAGGGTTGTTTTGATGTGAGTGTTGCTTTGGTTTTCCCAGGAATAAACTTTGTTAAGATCACGTTGGTGAAAGAACAGCGAAGGTGACTACTTGTCCTGCAGTATCACTTAATACACGAGGGAAGCCCTAAATAATTCCGGAATATGCTTACATATACTACCGTATGTACCGCGATAAGCGACCCAAGTATAAGCCGAGGGCCACTATATTTACCACAAAAACCGGTAAAACCTAATTTTTTTATTCGAGTATGAGCCGACATTTTTTTGTGCTGAAAAAACTGGCTTATACTCGAGTATATATGGTATATACAATAGCAACCACATACTGTATGCAATAGTCGTCCTTCCCCTGTACTATGGATGAGAGAGATAACTGCATGATCACACATGCACAACGATTGTTTGCAGTCTGAAACCTATGCATGAGCGATTTGATAAAATTTACAATAAAGACCATATGCTACAAGTGAAACTTACTGGAGGTAGTCATCACTGCGGCTCAGGTGGATGCTCGGAGTACATACTCGTGACGTTCTTGCTTTCAGGACTTCCCTCTAGGAGGTGCTTCCAGGTAACCAGACAGTGAGCTCCGTACGACCTGGAACTGAGTAAAAAGATCTGTGCATCCCAAAAGCCGAACTTGTAGCACCCCTGAAATAAGAGAGAGGGTTATAGAAGAATACATAGAAGCACCTTAGAAATAATAAGAAATCTTAAGGTTTGTCCTCTAGATTTAGGACATTAAAGTGGGCAGATTTATCTTAGTGTGCTGTGTGTTTTTTGGTTATATTTTTGTGACTTTTTGGGTGCATTGGGTTATTGCGCAATTCTTTTGAGACTTTTTTCACTGAAGTTCCTGTGTAACAATGTAAACCGTTTTGTGCCTAATTGTCATTGATTTCAGATTTTGATGCACAGAACACGCCAGTGCCAACCATGTGTAGCAAAGACAATATTATGAGGTTGACACCAAACATTTTTGGCTAAAAAGTCTAAAAAAAAAAAAAAACCTTGTATATGACAAAAAACCGAGACTACAAAGAAGAAAATGAGGTGCAAAAAAGACTCATTAGAGGAGCAAAAGAGCTCAGGGTAGGGGGGGGGGAGAAAATAACACCTAATGCTGTATTTGTGTTGCCTCATTTTCATTACAAAGGTAGGAGCCCACTTTCACATAGTGGTTCTCGCTTTCAACTTTAATCAGATCACAGAACAGATCTCATATTTGTATATGGCTTAAAATGTGCATCATTATTCTAAAGAATAACTAAAGGACAAGGTGGTAGTATTTAGCTTTGTAAGTTACCTGTGAGGGGAGCAGAATTGGAGAGGCACTGTAAGGAGACGATGGTGACGGCGCCCCGAGTCTTGTTGGAGAACAACACACATGGCCATTTCCTCTCGTAAGAGACATCCATTAGGGTGGTCATGGGGCAGATCTTCAAGACACCTTTGTATAAAGACCGCGTCAATAGATCTAGCCATCTGACGCGAGACTCACAGGCGGGTCTTGACCGTCAGCAATGGAAGAAAGTGAAGACGATTTTAGCGTTTTTTTAAACTATATTTTATATTGCCAAATATTGTCTCAGCATGGCACGCGTGGACATGCTGGATTGCCTGGGCGTAACTTGAGGTGGTGCAGAGGGTTGCGATCGCACCCGGGCACAAGGTTTAGGGGGCCCTTATGGTGTCACTTTCCCAAATGAGAAGACTATACTATAAACTAACATTATAGTCGGGCCTGGCACAGACTTTGCAATGGGGCCCATCAGCTTCTAGTTACGGACACTGTGATATGCCACCAATATCTAACTAGCCATCTTATGAATTTGGCAAGCTCTGCGAGCGCTGCGTAATCTGTGTGCGCTATATAAATAAAGGAAGTTATTAGATGCAAATTGCAGAAAAATGCCATTATATATATATATATATATATATATATTAAGGCAGTTCTGAAGGCAAAAGGTGGTCCAACCCGTTACTAGCATGGTATACTTAATAAAGTGGCCGGTGAGTGTGTATATATATATGCCTTCCCACCATGGCACATCCCATTGGTGGCCCACTCTAATATATGGTCCTATGTTGCTTTTGCTCACTTTTCACAGCAACTCCCCATTTTCAGTGTCTCTTTATAGAGATTATTTGGTTATTTTTATTTTTTGGAACAGTGCCCTTTCCATCCAACGCTGTACAGTAATCTGATGTAAATGGGATAAAAGCTAGCTCTCCTGGAATGCAGCACAGTGCATTACATTGTACGAGCTCAGCTAAGCTGTCAGGCGTGTGTCTGTCTCAATACAATTTGTTCCAGTTGTAGGCAGAAGGATTGTGAATGCAGCTCTGGATTCAGGCTGGAACTTAGGATCTGTACAAAATAACTAAAGCAATGCATTCACATAGTTACTTAACATTCTTTGCATGCAGACCTCTAAAGAATTCCAATGCTTTACATAGATATGGAATATGGCATAAGTTGCACTTAGAAATATTTTTCTTAATAGGAGTTTTAGAACATTATTACATTTTACACAGAGGTTATGATGCCAAAGCCAAACATTGTTGTGTCACATATGCAAGTTTACATAAGATGTAGTCCTGTACAGTCAATATATAAGCAAGATAAGAGTAACAGTGCTGTACCATGCCAATATATGCAGGATGAGAATAATAGTGCTGTGAATTGTCCATATATGCAGGATGAGAGTAATAGTACTGTGTAGTGTCCATATATGCAGGATGAGAGTAATAGTACTGTGTAGTGCCCATATATGCAGGATGAGAGTATTAATACTGTAAATAACCATATATGCAGAAGAGTTATAGTATTGTGTAGTGCCCGTTTAAGCAGGGTGAGAGTGATAGTGCTGTCTGATGTCCATATATATGCAGAATGAGGGTATTAGTACAGTTTAGTCCCCATGTATGCAGGATGAGAGTGATAGTACTGCCTGGTGCCTATATATATGCAGGATGAGAGTATTAGTACTGTGTAGTGTTGCCAATATATGCAGGGTGGCAGTAATAGTACTGTGTAGTGTTGCCAATATATGCAGGGTGGTAGTAATAGTACTGTGTAGTGTCCATATATGCAGCATGAAAGTAATAGTACTGTGTAGTGTCCATATATGGAGGATGAGAGTATTAGTACTGTTTAGTGCCCATATTAGTACTGTGAATACAGTGCAGTGCAATGCAATTGAATCTCCCATATATGCAGGAAAAGAGCAATAGTTTTGAGCAGTGCTCATATATACAAGATAAGAGTAGTAGTATTCTTCAGAACTCATATATACAGGATAAGAGTAGTAGTACTGTTCTGGGCCTGTACATGCAAGATAAGAGTAATAGCACTTTGCAGATATATATATATATATGTAGGATAAGAGTAATAATCCTGCCTATATACACAGATCAGAGTAAGAGTACTGTGGTGTTCCTATATATGCAGGATCAGAGTAATAGGAAAGGCTGCATCCTGTTTGTTGTTCCTATATATGCAGGAGACAGAGTAAGAGTACTGTGGTGTTCCTATATATGCAGGATCAGAGTGAGAGTACTGTGGTGTTCCTATATATTCAGGATCAGAGTGAGAGTACTGTGGTGTTCCTATATATCAGGATCAGAGTAAGGAGTACTGTGGTGTTCCTATATATGCAGGATCAGAGAGTACGTGCGGTGCCGTAAATAGCCGACGAAGGAGATACGAGTTGTTAAAGAGAAGGGGGGGTGTTCCTCTCCCCTGTGTGTCTACCTATATGAGGACAGGATAAGTGAGAGTACTGCGGGTCCTATGCCTGTTGATCAGAGTGAGATACGTGATTCATATGCAGTACAGAGTAAGTGTGGGTGTTCATATTATAGCAGGATACAGAGTGAGAGTACGTTGGGTTCCTAATATGCAGGATCAGAGTGAGAGTACTGTGGTGTTCCTATATATGCAGGATCAGAGTAAGAGTACTGTGGTGTTCCTAAGTTATGACGAGAGAGTCAATAGGGGTTAATATATGCGGGAGAAGAGTGAGAGATAGAAGCTGTGGTGTTCCTATATAGAAGGATCAGAGTAAGAGTACGTGGTTGTGTCCTAATATGCAGGATCAGAGTAGAGTACTGTGGTGTTCCTTAATGCAGGATCAGAGTAAAGTACTGTGGTGTTCCTATACTATGCAGGATCAGAGAAGAGTACTGTGGTGTTCCTATATAGGAAGGCATCAAGAGTGATGGTACATGGGGTGTTCTATATATGCAGGATCAGAGTAGAGTACTGTGTGTGTCTATAATGCAGGATCAGAGTGAGAGAGGTACTGTGGTGTCCTATAAATCAGGATCGAGTGAGAGTACTGTGGCGTTTCCTATATATCAGGGAGCTCAGAGTAGAGTGACTGTGGTGTTGTCATATATGCAGGATCACGAGTGGAGAGTACTGTGGTGTTCCTATATATGCAGGATCAGGTAAAAGTATGTGGTGTTCTATCATGGATCGATAGTAAGAGTCTGGTGTCCTATATATGCAGGATCAGAGTAAGAGTACTGTGGTGTCCTATAGCATGAGGATGAGAGTGTAAAAACGTACTGTGGTGTTCCTATACATGCAGGATCAGAGTAGTACAGAGTCGGGTGTTCCTATCTATGCAGGATCAGAGTGAGCGAGAATATGGGGATTACCTGATGGTGGACGTATATATGACTAGATAGATCTTGAGAGTGAATGTGGTGGGGTGCCTATATATGCAGGATCGAGGAAGAGTACTGTGGGTTCCTATACATGCAGGATAGAGAGTAGAGAGTACTGTTGGTGTTCCAATATAGAAGGATCAGGATGAGAGTAGCTGGTTGTGTTCCTATATATGCAGGATCAGAGTGTAAGAGTACTGTGGTGTGTCCCTATACATGCAGGATCAGAGTGAGAGTACTGTGGTGTTCCTATATATGCAGGATCAGAGTGAGAGTACTGTGGTGTTCCTATATATGCAGGATCAGAGTAACGAGGGACTGTGGTGTTACATATAGCAGGATCAGAGGAAGAGTACGGTGGGTGTCCATTATACTGCAGGATCAGTAGTGAGAGTACAGTGGTGGGTTCTATATATGCAGGGATCAAGATGTGAGAGTACTGTGGTGTTTGTTCCCTATATATGCAGGATCAGAGAAATGTAAGGGGTACCTATGTGTCCCATATACCTGCAGGCTATCAGAGTGAGGAGTACTGTGGTGTTCCTATAATATGCAGAATCAGAGGTAAGAGTATGTGGTGTTCCTATATAGCAGGATCAGAGGATACTAAGAGAAATGGGGAGGTGAGAAAAAGAGAAAATGCGACAGGCATAAAGAGTCTTCGAGAGGAAGGAGGCGCAGGGGAATGTATATATGAAGGACATCAGAGATGACCGGAGAAATGTGGCCTCAGTGTAACCGTATATATGATTCATAGGTCAGCTATTAGTCAATAGTAAGGGGGCCCACTTTTCTTCTCTGGGGGCAAAGATAAAGAAGGATCAGAGTGAGGAGTACTGTGGTGTGTGTTCCTAATATAGCAGGATACAGAGTGAGAGGAACCCAAAGAGGCGTGCTTGCGGCCGACAAGAACCTATATACGGCACAGCCGAAGAAAGAGAACGAACCGACTCCACAGGAAGACTGGTACTGATGAGGAACAGACAGACCTAAGGCAACAGGCCCAGAAGCAGTGACCCGAGGAAGAGGGCCTGGGGAGGGAAAGAAGAGAAAGGCAAGGCGCCAATGAATCGGGCAGAGACCAGGAACTGAGCATCGGCGCGGTAAGAAAAACGGACAAGGGAGAAGTTAGCGCAATGAGATGAAGGAGCTGGACTTTGCGCCAGTACCCATACCGAAAGTGAGTCAAGTTCTGAGCATAGATTCTCTTTCCCTTGTGTCTAGATCGTAGGAAAGGGCCGTGTGGGGTCAAGCGGAATCAGCGATGGACACTCACAGTCCGAGACAGCCAGTAAGATGGTTAACTGGTTGGCCGTCCCTCCACTAGTGCGGTAAAGATTAAATGAATGGATAACGAGGTGAGAGTAAATGTGTTCTTGGTGTGGTCAATATAAATGAAGGATCAGAGTGAGAGACTGTTGGTTGTCTGTCCCTATACATGCAGGATCAGAGTGAGAGTACTGTGGTGTGTCCCTATACATGCAGGATCAGAGTGAGAGTACTGTGGTGTTCCTATATATGCAGGATCAGAGGAAGAGTACTGTGTAATACACAAAATTAGGGCAACAGTACTGTTCTGACCCCATTTATGCCAGATAAAGGTAACAGTACTATGCAGGATAATTGGTCTCTTAGAAGGTCCATGAAAGGTGGTGTTTAAAAATACAGGACATCAAGAAAGGAACCATTTCCTATGTTAAAAATTAAAGGTTGGAAGGATTGATGGAGGTCTTAGAGGTTGGATCCTACTGATCTTAAAGCTTGGCATATCCAAGTGATTATGGGATGCAAATACCACTTTAAATATGATGACCTCACTGCTATGAAGTCTGTAATATATCTGCATATGACTATAGAGAGGGTTTCCTTTTCTCACTATTTGTGTGGTTTTGTAACCTTTTCTCAGGGACGCTATATTAAGGCAGCAAAGGTCATGTACAGCAGAAGACATATGGGAAGGAGAAACCACATGAAGAGTAATTGCTCCAGTATGGCTCATTAACTTGAACCCACAGTAGAAAAGTTGGTGGTTCTGAACTTAATGGAGCTACTTTTGTGGTCAACCAATACGACCAGGAACCATTTCAGTAAAAGTCTATTATACACACCTCATTGACTGAACTCTTGTCCTGAGCCTTCACACCTCCCAGCATCCTCAGGGCGTTCTCTGCTCCCTCGGACACTGCCCGCTCTATACGATAGTGGTGTCTCAGCTCCTCGATGTGTATTTCAGTATGTGATAATTCAGACGTGCCTAGGCAAGATAATATTACACAGACCAATCAACTCTCAGTGTGATTAGCTCTCCCACAGGAAAAAATTACTATGCTACTAGTAACACCTACTGCAGGTAAAGTCAATGTGCGACTCTTTAATAAGCCTTGGAACATAACTAGGAATAGCTAAATCATACACAGGCAGTTCCTGGGTTACATACAACATGGGGTCTGTAGGTTTGTTCTTAAGTTGAATTTGTATGTAAGTCGGAACTGTATATTTTATTGTACCCCCAGCCAAAATTTTTTTGGTCTCTGTGACAATTGGAATTTAAAAATGTTGGATTGTCATAAGAACCAGGATTAACAATAAAGCATCATTGTAGACATCTGTGATAACTGTTATAACTGTTTATTGTAGTCTAAGGCTAAAGTACAGTAAATTGCCAACATCCAGAGGTCCGTTTGTAACTAGGGGTCGTATGTAAGTCAGGTGTTCTTAAGTAGGGGACCGCCTGTACTGATTTGTCAATGTCCTACTCTACAATAAGCCTTGGAACATGGACAAGAATTGTGAAATCATAAACTGATATGTCCATGTCCGACTCTTTCATAAGCCTTAGAATATGACTAGGGATAGCTAAATCGTACACTGATATGTCATCGTCCGACTCTACAGTAAGCCCTAGGGTTATATAGTATCTTCATTGTCATCATTAATGACTAGGTCAATGGTTTGGAATTAGGTGGAATGTCGCTTTAATAGTCCTAACTGACCCTTACAATAACATTTAGGCACTTCAACAACACTTTTTGGAAAGTATTTTGTTTTATGCAAAAGTGAGTATGTGATAACAAAAAATAATATAATCTAAAAATAGACCATAGATTGCTTAAGTTTACAAAAACACTCACTGTTGCCCAGAAAGGGTCAGTCAGGGATTGCAACATGAGTTTGGGAGGCACATTTCCTCTAACTTTCCTATCATTAAAGTTTTCGAACTCTTGTCCAAGGAAATGGAGACACTTGCATAACTGACAACCTCTCCCATTCACTTGCACAAGAGAGGGTCTTGTTCTCAAGATAAGTGGGGTCCCAGATGTGGGCACCCATATCTAACTGCCATTTATGTATACATAACATGGATATCAAATGTGTCAAATAGCTATTGGAAGCAGCTTCCGTCATGTCATGTCAGACTCTTTAATACGCCCTGGAACATGAACAGGTATCGCCAGACTATATCAATGTATGATTTAGCTATTCCTAGTTATGTTCCAAGGTATATTATAAAGTTGGACATTGACATTTGTCAGGCAGCAGCTACAAAGTAAAAATTAGTAGCATAATTTTAGTGAATATACAGATAGAGAATGTCGAATGTATTTACAGTTGGCTGTGCCAAATATGTTTAAGAGGGAAAAGCAATAGCAATAACAAGAAATTAACAATAGTTACACGTGGCAAAGGAGATTCAGACACTAAAGGGGTTCATTACTGTTAGTGTAGTCAAGATATTGAAGGTCCCACCACAGTCTCACCATAGAGTCATTGATATCTAATGATGTTTACCTGCTCCTCCCCCAGATGTCTCCTGAGATGCCTTTCGTATCTGTGTCCGTAATATATGGATCTTGGTGTCACTTTCAGACAATACCTGCTGAGCAGCGGGGAGCAGCTTCTTATCCTGCAATACAATGACACTAGGTAAGACGGTAAGTAAAGAAGTCAAACTTTACTATCGCATTTCTGACATTTCTATCTGTTTTGTTGTAGTAGATATTTTTGCAAAGGTGAGAACAGGAGGCAACAGAGGATACATTGCTTGTCTCCCACGTGTTATGGGAATAAGTGTCTGATCATAGGGACTCCCAAGCAATCAGATGACTCCCTATGGGAATGCAGTGCCAATCACTTGTAGTGGACTTCTCAGACCTATTGAGGTGAATGACAAGCCATTGAATCCTGCAGAACAGTGCTCCAATCATATGGGGCACTTGCAGACCCCTGTTCTTGTAATTTCTGTGAGTCCTAGTGTTTAAAACCTTGAAGCCCCAGAAAACAGGTATTTAATTACTATCCTATGGATAGTACTTATGGGGGCGGATTTGTCATCCTTCTCTTGTTCTTGTCTTTATTTTGCATCTGAGTGTTGCCTCTTTCCTTCGCTTATTTGTCATATAGTTCATTGTCTTGTGTTAGGTTCAAGGTTTTTTGCAACTTTTTTGTCGCATATTTTTTTCTTACTAAAATTTGCTCTGTACTTTAGTTCGATGCCAAGTTAGTATGCCTAGGGCTGGAGCGTTTTTGCGTTTATAAAATAATTTCACTACCAACTGCAAGAATAACAACTGAAAAGACATAACAAAAAAAATCAATGAGCGGCAAAGTGCCGTGAACTCTATGAAAATTTGCAAAAAAAACCCTCAAATGACACAATGCAACCAATAAAGTTTCAAAATAGAAAGATAGAAAAAAAAAACGCAAAAGATGAGCAATCGCCCTGCCAGGACCTTATGATAGTATTCATGAATATAAGAATAAGGTCCTGGCAGTGCAATTGCTCATGGACAGATAGAGATCACATGACCCTCCATCTGCAGCCGTTTTATGGACAGGAATTACACACACATTACACAAAAAGTGAGGAAAAGTTGCCAACCCCTGTAAACAATCATCTGATCTACATGAAAGTGCCACAACTTCCTCCATCTGTATTGCAGCAATGTGCTTGCTCCTCCACCCTTCAGCGTTCTCTCTAGAGCGGCGGATCATGAAGCGGCCCAGTCACAGGCATTTCCCGTCGGCTTCCTCATGTCACATTATAACCTTCCCCCTTAGGCAGCCTACAAACTGCAAGCTGAGTGTGGACTGAATTGAGCTATTCATCTTCCAATGTGCACATAGGTCACCGGTCTACATTGTACATCTGTCCTGCGGATCACTCTCCACTACCGTTTCTGAAATGATGTCTCCAGATACAGACAATCACATCATGAATGGAGGAAAGAGAATAAACTAATTGACCAGTATCCCCCTTCCTGAAAAGGGAATTTAAAAAATAGTCTGAAAATGATCAACCCTTCGTGGCTTATTTAAAGGGATTGTCCAGTAACCAACATTTTTAAATGGTTATACTCACCATTCCCACAACCAAGCACATTATGTAAATATACTAGATATTTCAAAGATACTAATTTCTCACACTTAGGCTGCATTTACACGAGCGTATGCCTGGCCATAGCCAGGCAGCATACGTGGTGCTCACCCCTCTGGTTCTTACGGCTGAAGATTGAGCATGCTTTTTTTTTTTGCATCCACAGCACGGCCACAGTACCGAGCCCGGGCTCCATATTTGTTTGTGGCCATAATACTGGAAGAAGTCACAGGGATTTTTTTTTTTTGAGAAAAATAAACATTTCTAACTTAATATACAAATCTGTGCTCTGCCCATCTGAAGAAAGGAAACACCATGATTTACAACACCTAGAGATGTTAAAACTTATGAAGACCTCAAACTTTAACCTGAGCATTCTTTTAAGTTCCTTGTAATGGCTGCTATACAATGGATGGAGAATTCTGTATATGGCTCTGTCACCTGTAGAGGTTCTGACACCAGGGGCAGCCCGGTACAGCTTACCTGCTCAGGGTCTGGATATTGGACCCATACTATTCTGCTGACCTTAAAGGGAACCTGTTACAAGGTTTTACATTACGAAACTACTAGTGCCCTCAGGCAGAATTCCCAATATTATGTGAAATCTTGTCCTTTTACCTATAAGATATCTCCCCCTAAGTCAGGCAAATATGACTCTTCTCATCATATTTTCATATAAGATGAATCAAGCTTAAAGGGCACCTACCACCCCGATTCTACCTATAAAGGTAGAAGGGGTGGTAGGTGGATGGATGGGACGTGAGAATAGCCCTTTTTTGGGCTAATCCTCACGTCCCGGGCGTCTTTTACAAAACTTTATTACATCTATATGCAAATTTTTTTTTGCGGCTACTGGGGCGTGGAGTAGCCGGACATGAGGCTACTAGTCGCAGCTACTCCACGCCCCAGTAGCCGTGTTACTCCGCCTACCAGATAATCTTCGTCCGGGTCCCCTGCGTTCTGCGCATGCCTTCGGCTGCACGGCCACGGCTCCGGGGCCGGAACTACTGCGCATGCGCAGTAGCCGGGGGACTCGGACGAGGGCGCGCAGCTACCAGGAGCTGCGCGCCGAAGATTTACTGGTAGGCGGAGTAAAGCGGCTACTGGGGCGTGGAGTAGCCACAACTAGTAGCCTAATGTCCGGCTACTCCACGCCCCAATAGCCGCATAAAAAAATTTGCATATAGATGTAATAAAGTTTTGTAAAAGACACCCGGGACGTGAGGATTAGCCCAAAAAAGGGCTATCCTCACGTCCCATCCATCCACCTACCACCCCTTCTACCTTTATAGGTAGAATTGGGGTGGTAGGTTCCCTTTAATGGTTGTATGGGAATGACAATTCAGAAGCCCCTATCTTCTGTTCTATAGTACCTAGAAACATATTTTTTATGTCATATTAAAGATAAGAATCTCATATTTTAGACCAGGTGGTAAAACCTGGTGACAGATTCTCTTTAACTGAGAATAAGATATGTGCATAAAAAACAGTCTGGGGACCAAACAATCCAATTAAGACATCTGCACCACAGACAACTCTGTTCCTGGGCATCTAAGGGGTTATGGGATGAAAGGGCTCCCTCTGTAAGGCACTGGTGCTCTATAAATGCCATTGTGGGTTGCAGATGTTGTATGACAGCTGGGGGGTCTAAAGGAAAGACCTTAGTCTGTCTTCAGTGGACCCATAAAAAGTGTTATAAATAATTATATCCACAGTTTTGGATATTATAATAAGGAAAATAACATTTATTAGTTTCCAAAAATCTATAATAATTCTCAATTGTCTATAATTGAGTTATACAACTGTCATATCCAACAACAAAACTCTCATATAGATACACTGACATGAAAATTAAAAAATATGATATTTTTCATCATTTAGTGCCTAGCAGTATGTTTATGAGTGTGTACATAGTTCTGTATATGATTGTCTCTAGTCAGTGTTTTTACATATCCCATTTGTCACACCACCAACACTCGAATTCTCTAACTTTAGCCCAATATGACCCATAATTAGTCTTTGGGAATTAATCAAATAGTTTACACGTTAGGCACGTTTTTTTTTTTTTTACCTTGACTGAGCCATTACTATACATCTGGATCATATTCTCTGCTCCCTGTCTCATTCGCATCTCAATAGCCAATTGGCGTTCTAGTCGAGACACACGAGCTTGATGGGCCGGGCAAAGGACACCCGAGGAAAGGGGGTTACCTAAAGGAAAGAAGTAACATAATAAAGATTGTTAGTATGGTGAGAAAGGTTACATTTAAGAGATTAATTGTCCTTTCAGAAAGCCATGACACAGGTAGTCATGTGCTATGCCGGATATTAGTACCCAGCCGGGTGCTGTGCTCTTTGGTTAAGATCCAATCTCCTCATTATCGGAAGAATGGCCCAAGCTAGTCTTCAGCTAAAGAGAGCCAAGAAAAGCCAAAGGGAGATAATAAGGATGGAAGCCTCTTATACCCCCTTTCGAAGGGAAACAGTGACCAACTTTTACGCCACTTAACTACCGGCCCATTCAGGTAGGGTATGAAATATTCTTTCTAGATTCCCCTCTTTTATGTTAAAATTTGCTCATTTACCTATACAAATGAGCTGAGACGAGTCACATTTTGCCTGTGTTGGGTCACTTGTAGAGAATAGCATTACCTGACTTTGCATTTGGTGATGTGGGAGAGACATCAAGGTCTTCTAGTTCATGTTTCAAGCTATCCAATCTTCTCTCGCATGTCCTGAGCATGGTCTCCACATGGCCCAGGTTCTTGCGTTCAGTGGTTGCTCTCAGGAGCTTCTCTGCTCCCTCTTTAATCCTCAGCTCCTTGCAGATCTCATTGCGTAGACGTTCTCTCTCATCCTCCAACCCTTGTTGATCTCCCTTGTCACACTCCATGCCTGACAGGTCCCCTCCTTCTATACCCTTGAGCTCCTCACTCTGATCTCCAACACTGGACCTTCCTTCTCTTGCCGCTTGCAACCCAACTCTTTCTCTGTGCTCCGGCTCCATATTGTTACTGCTTGGAGTACAGACATTAACCTGTAAGAAACAAAAGTACAGGTGAATATGAATACAGGGGGTGATAATCATTTATTTTTATACAGGCACATTTCAGTGGATACATAAGGGTACCTTGCCTAGTAAGGTCCTTCCAAAGGTCCTGAAAGCTGGCAGTAGGGAACCCTCTTACTTTCCCCAGAAGCTTGGTTCTGATACTGTATTTACAAGAATTGGACTTGTGGGGGTCCATAATCTTCATACAGTCTTAACCCACCCTTGATCTTGGACAAACATAACTAACATCTCCCTTATATATTACTTGGAGGGACACAACCACTTGAGAAAAGCCTGAAACTGCACACAGCCTGCACACTGAATATACATGAGGTTATGAAAAATAATGATAGATAAGTGACCTGATTGACCAAGTTGCAGATTTGTAATTCTCAAATGTATTTAAAGATTTTATAAAATGTTATTTAATATTGTTTGATCTGAAATCTGAACTTAGAACCTTTGTGCATGTTGCCTATACAAATAAATACTTGATTCTTCATACATACTTCACATGTTTTACTCTGTTAATTATTAGAGTATGGACAATGGAAGGGTTGTATATTTCAGATTTTTTCCTTTACTACTCCATAACTTTTGTTGGCAGCTATCAAATCACACCTCAAAATACTGCTTAAATGAAAACTAGCCCATGAAAATACCAAGTCATATTGTCAGGGTTGTGAAGTTGGTAAGCCCAATATCTGACTACAACTAAGACTCAATTTCCCAAACTTCGACTGACTCCGATTCAACCTCCACCAAAATGGTCACAGACTCCAACTTCACGACTCCACAGTCCTGTTTTCCTGGTCACACTAGTAGCGTTGAGATAAATGCAGCCATTCCTTACCAGGGCTCTATTCCTCTAATCTGTAGCAGAGGAGCTTCACTCCTGAGCATGTACAAAAAGTGCAGCCACATTCATCTCAACTAAAAAGAGCATCAGGGGTGCACAATCCACACCGACAGGCCACATGCAGCCTGTCAAACTATGAGTTGTGGTAAAACCCTGTTGACAGTCAGAGTTTATTAAGGACATCCATAACTGATGTAACATAACGGATGGTGGTGTTCATTGGTGCAGGAGGCCGGATAGTGGTGATTGCAGCTGAGAAGTTCTCACTGCTCCCAGGTCCTATCCTGCCACTCCACTCTGTGTCCTCCCTGCTCCCTGATCCTCTTCCGCCGCTCTACTCTATCCTTACTCCTGACAATAGTTGTGTACGTCAATGTCAGGACCCAGAGCGGAGCGCTCCCAGGAGTAGGAGAAGACCCACGAGCGGTAAGTACTTCTCAGCTGTACAGTTCTCCTCCCGATTCCTCTCATGCTCCTGGTGCATCAATGCTCTGGCTCCTGATATCATACAACAAGAATGGGACACGGAGCAGAGCGGCACAGAAGCTTCAGTGTGGTGCAGGGAGGAGAAGAGCAGCCAGGAAAGAATTTATAAATTTTTTAATCTGCTCTGGGGGTCTCCAGTATTTGTAGTTTTATGCTGCGTGGGGGGGGGGGGGGGGGGAGCATTCACTGCCGCTGCAGTATTTTAAGTTGGCAATGGGGTCTCCAGTATTCTTATCTGCTATGTGGTCTCTAGTATTCTTATCAACTTTTTAGCTACCAAATGCGTGTTCCCCAGTATAATTATTATTGTCTCATGCAGACATAGAGATTTAGTTATAAGCTGAGATTCACAATGCCTGACCCATCTTTTCTTTGAGTGAAAAGTCAGGACACCACCATTCACACAGGACAATAAACATTAGCACGTAGAGATAGAATTTACAGAATGGCTGTTATCAGCTAATATTAATAGAAGTTTCTTGTGCAATAAGGTTAACCATGAAAGTGATTGATCTGTCCTAAACTATCCCAATACTGCATCCACATTCCAGGGTTCTGACGATATTCTATTGTGTGTCATATAGCTGTCAGATATCCTGATATTCCCATCAATATTACATGAACTAATAGTTTCCTATTTCCTCCTTCTTTGTTCTTAGGTCTTGGTATGAACCTTCTCAGGTTCCTGTTAGGATTCCTGAACCTGATTACTCTGTGCAACACACTTCATATCAGAATGTGAGCAAAACAATATGATGTATCTACATTGTAAAGGACAGGGAGATCCATGGATGCTGTGAACACACATGGGGGAAGAGTTATCAAGCTGTTTAAAAGTCAGAATATTCTTAGTTGCCCATGGCATCCAATCACAGGTCTCCTTTAAAATATTCATGAGCACTGGTAAAATGAAAGCTGAGCTGTAATTGGTTGCCATGGGCAACTAAGAATATTCTGACTTTTAGACAGCTTGATAAATCCGCCCCATTGAGTGTAATGGACAGGCAAAGTTGTAAGGCCTTATGGTTGCTCAGACAAATAACAGCTCATTGAGGGAACTCTTACACTAGGGAACCACCTGTTAGACATAACTTATGTTAGTCAACTATCCTCAATAACATTCTCGAAGTATGCTCCTCTCCTCTACCCAAAGACTTCTTTTATGTGCGCCATTTGTCTCATAATAATAGGACAATGGATATGTTTATGCCATAGTTGGTAGCTGTGATCACTAAATAGAATTTTTTGATTCTATAACTGTACAGTTCACCTCCTCAGAAGCTCAAGCCTGCCATTGTGTGAGATGACACTAACCCATTTCCAGGGACAGTTCATGTAGAAAATAAAGAAAAAGCATCATGGCTCCATGACGCGTTTTCAAGCTACACGATTCTTAATCATAGTCATAATCAGACTATGGTTATGAATCGTATGTAATTAAATGATTCCATTAAAAGTGTATTTTATATCAAGATTTTTTGACAGACCTAAATGCAAGACTGTTTTTGGAAAGTAAATGTAAGATACCAGGTATTTAAATGGGCAGTCATGGGTCAATCAAGCCAATTACTTGGAGGTATATTTTATTAAAAAGCTTCACCAACTCCTGGATTACAAAGTACTAATTACTAGTGATTACTACTCACTAGTGTCAATGCTATAGGTAGGGGTTGTTGTGGTCACAGTTGCAAGTGGGCCCCAAAGTCAGACTCCTCTCACCACACAACCAGGGTTCAAACTTAGTTTAACTGCTGTTCCGACTTTTTTAACAACTGATGTTATCACCTGATACAATGGCATCTAAGTGGTTGTGGAACTCTCTCACGGGGTGCTGGGAAGTTGCCATAGCGGCCCTTAGTCTATCAAGGGTTTAATAAACTGCCATGTATAGTATACCTATTAGGACACGCTTATGGCAAGTTGCAAAGGGACATTATGTACTTTAATACAACAGTATTACAGAGTATTATCTAAGTATCGGGGGAAAAAAATGTTTGAGTTCCCTCCAGGTGAATTAAATCAAATTTAAAAAAAATTAAAAAAAATTCAGAAAATTTTACTTTTATTGGTAATAAATGACAAAAATTGTAATTATTGCTGAACAATCAAAATTATACCAATACTTATAATTTATAGTAAACACTGTAAAAAAAATGATACATATTACATGTACCGCCAAAATGGCACAAATGCCAACTATAACTACAAGTCTTCTGGCAAAAACAAACCCCCCCAATGATGTTAAAATGTTCTGGGAAAAAAAAGTCTGGGTTAATAACCCAATTGCCCCTCCAACAAAAGAGCCCCCCCCCCCAAGCCATATTGTACCCCTTTCTCCTGTGTTACGTCTGTGTTCCTGACCGGGTAGGCTCCAGGTTTCAGTAGGCCCCTGGGCGACAGAGCATCCGTGGGCCCTTATGCAGTGAACTCACGTGGCAACATTTAAAACTCAGAAACTAAAACAGACTCCAGTTCCCTAACATACCCCCTAGTTTATCATCCCAAACAGCCCCATGATGGTTATTTTATATAAAAGCTCCCCTCATCCCCTATGGATACATTAGATACATCCCCTCAACCCCATGGATTATGTACAGCCTTATGTGGGCCCCTGCACTTGCCCGGGTATGCCCAGTGCTGGTGCTGGCCCTGTTCTTGACCATGTCTATGATTTTTCTTTTGTGTAGTCTAAATGCTGGAGCCATGTACATCGCAATATTCTCAGGGACCAATGAAGCCTTATTGTATTGTATTGTATGCAGAAAGACTAAAGCTGAAATTTCTTACTAGGCCCATAAACCATACTAGGCTACACATCTGGTAGAAACCAAACTAAAATCCAGATTTCATAGGATCTCCCAGTAACAAGTTAAAGATATTTTCTGATGGAGGCAGAATGGGTTGAAAAACAAAAATAAAATCCACTCTCTCCCTACTAAACTACTGGTTTCCTTCTGACACTTACTGGGCCCCTGGCAGTCTATTTCCTGATCCTCTTTGGACACACAGGAATTCTTATGAAATTACAGCTGCGTCCAGTGATTGGACGAGAAACCATTTCCAACCATTTCCTGTGAATTAGGATGGCACCAGGAAGTAGATGCTCTGTTGAACTGAAAAGCCTCAAAATGGTAATAGTGGTGGTTTGGTGATATGAGTATTGCTTATTTTATCCATTTCACTCAATCTGCGCCATTGTAAAAAATTTTTACTCCACCAAAAAACATTTTTAATATTCACCCAAATTTTAGGCAATACTAATCAATCTATGTGAGAGGTCATTCATATGATATTATTGTGGATGCTTCACCCTCTACTCCCAACAATTAGCTTCTTGTAGTCAATGGGGGAATGAATTTAATGGGAACTAAGCTATCGGTAAGGCCTCATGCACACGAACGTTATGTGATCTTGCACCACAAACAACCACTGGCATGCGTCACCAATATCCAGTTGTGCACATGGGCCGTCTTACAATGAATGGAGGTTTCTTCCAGTGTTATCCACTATGTAGGGGGCACTGTCAGCTGTGCCAGCAGCAGTTGATTAGCCGTCCACCCATTGACCGTGTGCTTTGGATAGGACACAGTTATATCAAAGTAGACTACAGGCAGTCCCCGGGTTACGTACAAGATAGGGACTGTAGGTTTGTACTTAAGTCGAATTTGTATGTAAGTCGGTCCAGTTATATCGAACTCATATTAGTTGTCAATGTAAGTTAACTTGTCTATTATTGGGTAAATGGGTACAAATCAACATAACACATCTGCTAACTAACAAAGGATCAGAGTCTGTAAAGATAACCTTACTAATCATCAAATGACATGGTCTCACTGCACAGGTGGGTTTATGTAACCTATCCCGTAGATTTTATACAATAAGACTTCCTGCTTTACAGAAGATGAAATCTCTGCTGGATGGACTATTGTTACTCCTACTCTAGGAATGTTATTTCAGTAACTGTGTGATGTACAGATAATAAAGCCATATAGCTATACGAGTATTCGTCATAGTCTGAGCTTCCTGTGTAAATAAGAAAGTACATAATAAAAAGGAGGAAACACCCCCGATATCTTGGAAATAAAATGAGCCCCGAAAGGGGGTGCTTCCTATGCTAAATCATGATGACCGCTGGACATGACCATAAAACAACTCTATATATACTTTATGTATAGATCACTACAACCCCCAACATGACCCACCCCTAGACATAACCATAATATAATTCTATTTTATTCTTGTCATAGATACTATACCTCCCGACATGATCGACCCATGCATGGACTTTCAGCAGGACCAACCTTTTGGACAGGACCATAATAAAACTATCATATTCTACATATAGAGCACTACAACTCCCATCATGATCGACCACTGCACATGATCATAATACAATCTATCATATGCTATACATAGAACTATAAAACCCTCATTAAGGCTACATTCACACGATGGACGGTGGGCATACATCGGCGCTGCGGAGAGCAGCAGGGGATGGGCTGAGTGGTACGGTGCCGCACGAGAGCCCATTGGGCCGTATATACGTCCCCCATACATTTGTGTGAATGTAGCCTAAGACTGACCATAATACCTCTCTATTAAACTCTATATATAGATCTCTACAGCCTCCAACATGACATAATACAGTCTATTATAGTCTATACATAGAGCACTACAACTCCTAACATGACCGACCAGTAGACATGACCATAATACATCTTTATTATACTCTATATATAGATCACTACAACCTCCAACATGACCGACCACTGAACATGACCTGATACAGTCTATAATAGTCTATACATAGATGACTACAACCCCCAACATAACCGACCACTGGACATGACCATAATACTGTCTATTATAGTCTAGAGATAGAGCACTACAACTCCTAACATGACTGACCTCTTGACATGACCGCAATTAATGTGTGTTATACTCTATACATAGATCACTACAACCCCCAACATGACCGATCACTGGACATGACCATAATACAGCATGTCCTGGGGGGTGTGGGCAGGAAGATTCAGTCTGAAGTAGATGATTACAGAGACAATGGATTCCTTTCAGCAGCTTTCGGTTTAGTGTTCCTTCAGGAGCTGAGTACAATGATGGTGTAATTAGATCAGTGACAGGAAGTCTGTTGTCTGAAGCCTCCTGCACCTCCAATCATGTTGTTATCACTAAGTGACCATTACAGACAGTCCACAAATATTGCTAATAAAATTATAAGACCTCTGGGCCACATTAGGCTTCAAGGCCCAAGTGTGACTGCAGGCCCCTTGTCATACTGGCATCATTGAGACTGTACACCAATTGACAAATGTAGCATAACATAAAAGTATGTGAGGAATGACTCCATTTCTGGAAGTAGTATGGCTTGTATTTTGTAGGCTTCATCACAATTTCTCATCTGTCTCACACCAGAAGGGGCGGAGACTATCTGCTATCATGTCTCCCATACACTGCACACTGACAATACACCGGATGGTATGATTAGGATTTCTGCATTTGCATGGCATTGTAGCAGTGGTTGTAAGTATTACACGTCATTACAATGGTACATGTAATATGTCCGAATAGATTAACCCCTTAGTGATGGGCCTATTTTGGTCCTTAATGACCAAGCCATTTTTTTTACCAATTTTCTGTTGTCGCCTGCCATTGAGTAATACTGTCAATGTGATACCAAATAGTAAAAATAGTAAAATCACTTTCTACACAATTTTTTACACAGATTTGTTTCTGTCATCCTCTTCAAAGACAGATAATATTTTTATTTCGGATTTATGCAACTGCTTGTTTTTGGAGGTGTTGTTTTTTATTCTTTCCATTGTTTCTACATGTGACTTCCCTGTACTGACCAATAACACAACACTTGATATAGTCATTTTTTACATAAAAAAATGAATTTTGTGTAGGTAAAATGAATTACTACTGCTTTATGAATTGTAAATTTTTATTTCAATGTTGATATTTTTAATACTACTATATTGCAGTATATTAGCCAATTAGACACCTCATCTGAATGGGAGGTCTAATATGTTTACCTACATGGCAGAATCGGACGTTTGGGTGCCATAGAAATTATCTGCAAATTGCAATCGAATTATGAGGGTCCGACAGGAGGTCAGAAGTAGCCCCCTCACTCCCAACACATTTAGATTCTGCCACCAGCATCGCCCTGAGATCTTATAGGTTCACCCGTCTTGATTTGATCTCGCTTCAATTTAGACAGTTATAACAGGTGACCAGCTGTCACTAGACAGCCAAAGATCTGCGCTGCCTGGCATGTGCAATACTTAGGTTAGATGGATGGAGAAATATGGCAGCCTATTCAAAGGCCCTTTAAAAACCCATACTGTCGGTCACTAAAAAAACAATGGCACATTAGTTTTTCTTCCTGTACAAAAATACATTTCAGATTACCTAACCTAAGGCTTCATGCAAGGGTGCTGTGCTTGCCCAGGTTGTGCATATTGTCGGGAGGAAGTGCTATAGACCTCTATGGGGGCTGTGATCTGGCCACAAATTTAGCAAGTGGACCATGACCCCCATATGGGTCATGTGCAAAAGGCCTTACAATAATGGCCACCATAACAGGGTTTTTTTTGCATTTATAACATGGCCCCATTGACTTTAACGGAAAATACTGCTACCTATATGATAGCCTTATTTCTAATTACACTGTAATAGGCTGAAAAGATAGAACATGTCCTTTTTTCATATTTTGTGGCATGGTCTCTTCTGGAACACAGAAAAAACAGGCCACATATGGTATTATTGTCCCCTGCATGTGGTCTGTTTTTGTGGGGGTGTCCCAGGAGACCAGGGCACATTGGTGCAAGCCCACCATATTTTTCTGTGGATACAGCTTGATTATGGTGGCATCGGGGTTACATAGAATTGACACACAGTCCACTTTCCATAAAAATCGGACTTCAGAATGCATGTGGTCATGTAATTACTTGATTGCAAACTAAATAACCAATAAAAAGAGCTCTCCCATCATAAGCCAGTGATATCACATTCATTGGCCACATGGCCTGTTTACACCTCAGTTCCATTTAAGTAACTGCGGATGAAGAGCCCAAAGCTACTTTGTAATCACCCATGAGAATGCTGTGGTCTGAGGGTGCTGGGTCCCAAACTGTTCTGATATTGCTATTTATTCCCAAAAAGGCTCTATAAGAAACCGAGAATCTGATATACTTACTGGGTGGCAATCTAAAATACACTGAGATATGGACAATATCAGACACTGGATTATTTTTGAGTACCCTCTCAAATATACATAGAAATATACATAGAAACACAAAACTTAATATAAAAGTTGCTAAAAATAAAATAAACCAAAATCATTTTGAAACCATTCACTTAGAGAGGATTCAATCTGCCTATAAATCCTTTAGGTCATAGTCATATAGATATAAGCTGCTGGTCTAGCACCTCATGACTTCCGTAATGCTGACTTCCTGACCCTCACCCGCTGTGCTGTCTCATTAACCCCTTCTTCACATACTATTTTTAAGATTTTGCCCAAAATTTAAGGAAACCGCTTCTTTGCACCTACTAAAGACCACTGCAGCCAGACTCAACCATGATCCTTTGTATCCACAGTAGACACCTACCCCATCCAAACATGCACAGCGCATCTGAAAATTACCCAGCGGCATACACCTCCAATGTGGCACAATGACCCCTCCCTTGCCACCTGTCTAGTTTCCGGTTATGATAATCTCTACAAAGGAAGTGATATTGTGATATTAAACACATAACAACCCAAAATATAGAAAGAGGATGATTAGGAGGGCGGTGTACATCTCCGACTTAGAATACATAACATAACTACTCGGCGGCATGGCGTTTCCCCCTTTTCTTTTGTTAAATAATTTTGGTAAAACATGAATACTGACCCCCTACTGCTTAAAAATCAATACAAAGTCATACAAACAGAATATAGGTCTACTAACTTATCAAACGGTACAGATTGACATGTGGCGTGGTAAACACGACTAAAAACATTTGATACTTTTTTTTATCCTCCTAACATACATACAGGACTTATAGGCCATGGTTAATGATATAGCAGAGCCGAATTGGTAACCTGATATACTAGGCTTGGCTGAAGTCCTATGTAAAGCAGCAGTTGAAACATTGTGATATCATGATGACAAACATGTCATAAAAACTCAGCACTGGCAACAAACTTTGCAAATACAATGAATAAAAAGGAATACGGACACATCTAGGAGTGTAACGACACCAGAGCCCTGGCACACAATGCAGTGACATGCCATCTACCCCCAGCCCATTACCTCTGCATCCTGCTCCTCAGTCGGTGTGTGGGGCATTATGTAGACAAGTGACACTCGCTCACACAGTGCCACCAATGCCGCCCTTCAGCCCCGCACAGGATGACATGGTGTCACACACACACTGAGTGACGGTCCCTCCCTGCATTTCCTGTGGATGTACAGAGCGGCAGATACTCTTGTGAGGCTGAAGTTTAAGAGCCCAGATCTGTGCCGCTATCAATAGACTCCATACACAGGGGAGAGGAGTCTTTGTGGGGGATACTGGATGCTGTGCCGTCACAACTTCTCATCGGATATGTTTCTGAAAGACTCGCTAGCTATGTCTGCTTCACAGATGTTTGGCATAAAAAATGTTCAAACAATTATGTTAAAGAGACGTACAATAGATATGCAATAGATATAAGGCTAAAAAGATAAATAGATGGATAGCTAGATATAGAAATTAACTCCAAGAAATAGAAATATAGATATAGATCTAGATATAGTAATAGATAGATAAATAGATAGATAGATAGATATAGATGATAGATAGATATAGATGATAGATAAATATATGATAGAAAGATAGATAAATATATGATAGATAGGTAGATAGATAGATAGATAGATAGATAGATAGATAGATAGATAGATAGATAGATATCACATGGAGAAATAGCCATGGGACCTTCATGCCCGCGCCTATACACTGCCTATAGCCTGTGCCTGGCGTAATAATGCACTGCTGACGTAGGGCATTGTAACTGCCCACCCTGATTAAGCCGGAGTGGGGACAATATCTTACATCCAAAAGAATATTAAATATTAGATAGACAGATGATAAACATAATAACAGATAAACTGACAGATGATGAAGATA